>OY015312.1:50423800-50897586 GCA_955612985.1 Cheilosia scutellata | reverse complement strand
ACATTTTAAATAAAGCATAAATCATATTTGTCACTAAAAAATAAATGTAAATAAAAAATCAATGAACTAAATAATTGAAAAAAAAAAAAAACAATTAAAAATGTGAAAAGAAAAAAAAATTTAGCAATTTTATTGTGGTTTAGAGGAACGAACAAATAAATTATATATATATACATACATACATATATAAACTAGTTGATTTTTTCAGAAACAAAACCAAACCAAAAATATAACACAATGTATTAATTTAGTTTTTGTATGATTAACTGATGAATTAGTGAATAAATTTTATTAACTGTATACTCGATTAGTTATTATTTTATAATAAAATTTAAAGTATTAAAGAATAAAAAAAAACGACAAGTTTATTAAAGAGAAACACAGAAAAATACAGAGACTTAGTTTACAAGCTAAAGAAAAACCAGAAACAAATTAAGTAATAGTGTTAAATAAATTTAAAAGAATAAATTTGTTTTTCTTTTTACTTGTGTTTTTTGTTTATGTTAATTTAATTACAAAAAAGAAACAAATTGGGTAAAACATATTTATGTATTATGGAAAACATCTGTAATCGATGTAAAAAAGAAACAAAACAACACTGTGGAAATAATGTAGCACCTGTGGAAACTAGAGTGTGTAACACGAGAAAATATACTAAAGACAAAGAATTGTTAGTTACGAAACGATGTTTTAAAATTATTTTACAATAAAAATGAAAGAAAAGAAACAAATGAGAGATTATTATTATTTTTTTTTTTCTGTGGCTGTTAAAATATGAAGTAAGGAGAAAACGAAATAAGTTAAGTCGGACTCGGATATTGCCAAACCTATCAGATTAAGGCGCCCCTTGAAGAGAGTATCTCCCATTAGTGGACCGACCCGCAAACCATTATGTGGTTTATATGAGCATAAGTGGACTTAAGGTTTCGCGACATCTGCATCGACTTCGTCACAATTACATCCCCTTACATTAGTCCGAAAAGTAAAATCTCACACAAACGACTGGTTGTGAGAAGCTAGGCCAATGGTTCTCATGACTTTTTGCGCCAACTATTTATTTTTTATGTATTTTTTTTTAAGGCGGGAGTGGAAGTCCCACACTGGCAGGCAAAATATTGAAGTTGATATCAACTTAAGCTTGGAAAATCAACTTGTATCAACTTGTCCAGAAGAATAGGACAGGTTGGTGAAATAACCAGCGTGAAAGAACACCTCTTAGTATTATAAAAAACATTATAAAAAACTATAAAAAAACATTTAAGTGGCCTCAACTCCAAATGCGTTTCGCCCCGATGTGGTTCGTGGGCTCATCAGTAGACGAACCACCACATCTGCCTAGACGCACTATTTACTCGATGTTTACCGAGACTTATGGAAAAACAATCACAAAGTGACTGTGAACCATAACCTAATACGAGTCTTTGGTCAAAGATTAATCGTATAGGATTGTTTTGCCCGTGGCCTTGCGTAGTTTAATACCAATAATGTTTCAAGTCAAGAATTAAGAATTCAAGAAATGAATAAAGTTTGTGGAGTAAGCATTAAATATTATAAAAAACATTTAAGTGGCCTCAACTCCAAATGCGTTTCGCCCCGATGTGGTGGGTGG
The DNA here is from genome assembly GCA_955612985.1 of Cheilosia scutellata. NCBI lineage: Eukaryota > Metazoa > Arthropoda > Insecta > Diptera > Syrphidae > Cheilosia > Cheilosia scutellata. The sequence goes on along the minus strand of OY015312.1, from coordinate 50,895,977 downwards.
GCTCATCAGTAGACGAACACCTCTTATGCCCAGTTGCACAGTCAGAGTTTAAACTCTCGTTTTGGTTTAAACCTTCGTTCAACAAATTTTCGGTTTCAAAGTGTTCGTTTAAACCCAAAGTGGAGTTCAACTCTCGGTTTAAGTTAAACGCCTGCATTCTGCCGTTTAAACTTTCCTTTCACATTTTGAGGCTTATTTTGACAGCTTCTATTTCATACAGAAATATGAGCGAGAGAGAGAATGAAATAGATAAATTGTCTGGGTGCTACACTTCTTGAATTTATATGAGTGAAAACCAGAGTTATGATTAGTTTCAGCATTACTCCGATAACTGTTAAAAAATGTCATCAGAATATTTCAATATATGTACATATTTCCAACCAATATACTTTTCAAGGAAAAACCCTTTTTTCAAGTGTACATCAGGTAGATTTTAGCCCAAACATAATGTAGACAAGCGTAAATTGTATTGAGGTTTTTTCAATACAAATTAATTATTTTAGTGTGTGGAAACGATGATTATTTTTTTGTAATGCTACTAGTGATTTCTTTAGATTCTTGGCGAACAAAATATATCTTCTATACATACTCAAATCTTTCACATTTTGTTTTGTCTGAAACAAGACACCACCTACTCTATGTTTTATACAATCCAATTTTTTTGTCCGATTTTGAACACACTTCTCGGGACAATGCCTGTAAATTTGATTTTGTTCAGTTAAAAGGTTTTGTAGTTCATACCATTTTTGTACACAGATCTAGATTACATTTTTATTTAAAAAAGGACTTATTTATTTATTTATTTAAAAAAGGACTCTGAAACTACTAAACGTAAATTTTGTTCGATGGATCTTCCAGAGGACATCTTTACCAATATCCCCGAGTCTCACCAAACTGTATAAAAGCTAATCTATGTATTTGCTAGTGCCCGGACATGTGTGGATCCGTTTTACAAATCCCCACATGACTCGGACACCAACTAACACATTTCGATGTGCTTGGTTCCATCTGTCTCATCGCAACGCGATACCGAATGCACGTCATCCAGTCATCGGGACTTATGATTTGGATGAAACCGAGCATTGTCACAAAAAAATTAAAATGCATCTAAAAAGAAATCATTCTTCATTCGTTATTCTATTATTGTTTTCTACTCTGGCGTCCTATTTTCGTAACAAAGTATAACCGGAACAAGATAACGCAGATTTTCGCAGAAACACCAGCAAAAAACTTTGCGCGTACCTATTACCAGACAATGACCCTAATTAGAGGCCCATAAAATCCTTTCAAAATTCATTATCATTACTGGCGGCGGGTGATCGGATGTGGTAAAAACCCAGCGAGTGAAAAGAAGCAGTACCTGTGATCCCATCCGTCCGAATGCCCACTACATTTCAACAACTACATATTATTATTATTGAAAAAAAAAAAAAATAAAAATGTAGATCACAGTTCAAACATGTGTCAACAATAAATCAAATCACTTTGTTAATACCAAAATACATAATGTAATAATATTGCACACATTTTCTTTTATTTACAAATGGTAAAATAGATAAAGTAGAGAAAAGCAATAACCATTTATTTGATCAAAAGTGCGCTGGTAGAAAAATATCCCCTTAAGGGAAATTGTTCTGCGCTTCCACAAATGCGTTTAGCTAACTGGCAGATTATTTTGAACTGTGAAACTCAACGAGATAAACCAAAAGTTTAAACCCTCGATCAGGTTTAGTTAAACTTCAGTTTAAATTCTGACTGTGCAACTGGGCATTAGAATTATCTTAACCAACGGATTTCTTAATTTGTAACATACGGATTTGTCACTCGGTTGTTGACCAGCGACAAGAAAATTGCGAGACGGGGGTTTTAGTATTATATTACATCTGCGATACATCGTGGCTAACTTAGATAATAATTTATACTGGCTCAAATGATGTAAATGTTAATGTAAATTTGATTATATGGAATTTAAAATGCCTGTAGTCATCTAAGTAGTCAAATTAATGGCGGCGTTCCATTGACCGCTAGGGCGCTGGAAACTTATAAATGGAAAAAAAACCGTCCACTAGGTCGTATACGTAACATTTTTCTTTGTCAATTGCCAGTAAAAATTTAAATTTAAATGTGGTACAGCAGTTACAATACTTCGGCTAAACTCTGTCTTGTCAAGCAAACCGTCATTTGCTAATGTTGGTCTCTTCGTTGGTATTTTCAATATAATTGGTAGGATCTTATTCGCTTTTTCCAAGTCATGCTACATCTGACAGAATTAGTAGTATACCGATATTTCCGTTTGTATACAAGTTAATAAAATATTCCTTCAACTGTTTAAATGGTATGTCTATAAAACGGATGGACATTCAAAATAACTTTAAAGAAAATCTAGAAGCTATGGCAACCTTCTTTCACAATGTAATAATTTGTAGCTCCGCTGTTGTCGTTTTTCTGTCCTAAAGCTGCAAGCAGGAATCCAGAACATTTGTACTTCATCTGCAATCAGTCCAAAAAAAACATGGTGCGTTCCTCGACTATAAGTGCCATATGGCTGATTTTGATTTGATTAGCAAAATTTATTTTAATTTTGAATTATGTAGGTACATAAATCGATTTGAAGTAAAATGCGGTTTAACATAAATATTAAATACAATTTTACAGTCAATATTTATCTTAGAAGTTATTTTTGAATTCGATGGGATCATTGCTATTGATCTTTTTTAGTGAGGAAGTATATACATGAGTTACAAATTTTGCGGAAGTTGCCAAGATCCTCGCTAGTTCACCCGTTTTAGCTAATTGACAAATACACGTGATCAGTTACGGCCGGATTTGAATTCGTTCGGTTTTGGAATATTCGGTGTGCTCAATTCGCATATCACCTTCATAGGTACTATTCATCTGCGAACGAAATATTGCTTCGAGCAATAATAAATAAACGAACTTGTTGTATGTCGAAATCGTAGATTCCCTTTATTTCCAATATTGTGATCGAAAACACTACAAATTTCCTATAAGTTGGGAAATTACAATTTGTACATTAAAATGAAATAAAGTTTGACCTACTTTTAATGGAACAAGTCAATTAAATCAATTAAATTCTTCTTTAAAGTTTCTCCTCCTGTAATGGCGTCCAATTTGTCACCGCAAACGATCAGGAATAAAAAAATATCTTTTACGCGTTGAAAATGTATCTGCTATGCAGCCGGCACGGAACACTATCCGTCTCTTTCTAATTTTGATTTACGAGTTCTCGACAGTAGCGACGTTGCCAGTCGCTAACACTCCCCCCCGGTATGACGATCCTGTCCCTTGGGTCGGCCTACCTCCTCGAATATCGAGAACTGCCAACTTCACAGCTGGTCGTTCATAGATTCCAGTGGAAGTCTGAACAGTTGCTCTGCGCACTTGCCCGTCTTTGCCGCTGACGACGCTTAATATTCGTCCCTTCGGCCAGAGGTTCCTTGGATTGGTGTCATCTACCAAGACTACAATGTCTCCAACTGCGATCGGTTTGACTGGTTCAAACCATTTGGTTCGGCGAGTCAGAGTGGGAAGATACTCCCGGATCCAGCGTTTCCAGAAGATGTTGGCGTATTGCTGCGACTTTAACCAATTTCGTCGAAGAAGAGTGCTTTCATCAGTGAGGATACTATCCGGCTTTTCACCATTTGACGAGCCGATCAGGAAGTGGTTTGGTGTCAGCACGTCATCGTCTTCAGTTTCCAGAGGTATATATGTGAGCGGTCGGGTGTTGACTACTCGCTCTACTTCGACGAGCATACTGTAGAGTAACTCGTCCGAAGGTTTACGGGTTGGAAGGATGCGATACAGTGTTTTCTTGACGGATTGGATCAGCCTCTCCTAACTTCCGCCCATATGCGGCGAGGCAGGTGGATTGTATATCCATTTGGTGACAGGACTTGAGAATTCGTTGGCCAGGCTGGTCTGCTGCTGCTTCAACGCCTCATGTAATTCTCTTTCTGCCCCGTGGAAGTTGGTGCCGTTATCGCACCGGATTTCGCGAGGAACTCCACGACGTCCAATAAATCGTTTAATGGCAAGAATGCAGGAATCCGAAGTCAGACTGTTGGCAACTTCTATGTGCACGGCACGAGTTGTTAGGCACGTTATTAAAGCACCCCACCGTTTCTCAGTGTGTCTGCCAACAGTGACATACATTGGACCAAATAAATCCAAACCGATGTAGGTAAACGGTCGACTGAAAGGCGAGATTCTTGCTGATGGAAGTTCGCCCATCTCCGGTGGTTTCGGCATCGCTTGTTGAATCCTGCATGTTTGACAATTTCTCCGTTCAGTTTTGACTGCTGCCCTTAAATTTGGGATTGAGAATTTTTGCCGAATTTCATTAACGACGGTCTCATTGTTGTGATGGTGATAACGTTCATGATAAGATTTTATAATCAAACTTGTAATGCAATGTCGTTTCGGTAATATAATTGGCCTCTTCATGTCACTGGATACTGCAACTGCTGCGTCAATGCGACCTCGCATTCGTAAGACTCCATTATCGTCCAAGTACGGTGACAATTTGTAAATTGAACTGGATTTGTCTATAGATTTACGATTGTCTATAGACAAGTTACTGTTGCTCTCCAAAGTAGCAATTTCATCTAGGTAAGAGTCATACTGGGCTTGTCGGTATAGACTGTTTTCAGCTTCCACATATTCCTCCTTTGTAATGTGGCTGTCGGTTCGCTTCAACACATTCTTTAACTTGGCTCTGATGTTCCAGATAAAACGCGAGGCAAATGCTTGCGTGCGAACGAGCTTCATCCAGGTAGAGACGCGTTCAGGTTGGACTAGGGCTGGATTGTTTACAGCTCGATGATGTAAAACAGAAGATCTTAATTCCTCTGTTGTTGTTTGCAGATCAAGTAACCCCTTTGGCCATTCAGTTTTAGGCTTCATTAGGAACGGTGGTCCAACAAACCAGCGGCTGGATGAATTGAAATCAGGAACTTTATACCATTTGGTAGCTTCATCACAAACGTTCAATTTTGTTGGGATATATCTCCATTGGCTCATCTCAGTTGTCTCGAGTATTTCGCTGACTCTGAAGCCGACGAATTGACTATAATTCCGATGGTCTGATTGAATCCACGAGAGAACTGGTTTTGAGTCCGACCAGAAGAACGTTTCTTCAAATTCGATTGTGTGTCCCTCTTTGATGTTGATTGCCAAACGTACTCCAAGTCTTGCTGCTTCAAGTTCCAGTCTTGGGATTGATGTCAAACTGAGCGGTGCTACACGCGTTTTCGCTGCGACAATCCTGCACTCAACAAGGTCGCCTTTTGTCACCCTGATGTAAGCGACGGCTGCAAATGCATTTATGCTTGCGTCCACGAAGACATGCAATTGCGATGTATCGTGCTTGCCGAATTTGATTTTGTTGAGGTAGCATCTCGGAATTTTGACTTGAGTTATACTTGGAAGATGCTTCAGCCACAAACGCCATTTGTCATACAATCCCTCGTTAATTGGTTCATCCCATCCAACTTTCGAACGCCAGATTTCTTGCATGAGTATTTTTATGTAGACCAGGAAGTGTGCTATCAATCCCAGAGGGTTGAAAATTGTCATTAAGACACGTAGCACTTGTCGTTTTGTTGGCTGAATCTTTCCAGATAGGAGTTCGCTCAGAGAGGCTTTCGATGACAGTGTGTAAGTGAAGCTGTCTGTCAAAGTACACCACCACATGCCCAGAACCTTTTCTGTGGTGTTGTCTGGAATCATCTTGAGGTCTTGATTTTCCTCTGTTCGTTTTTCATCTAGTGCTGCAACAACATATCGCGAGTTTGACACCCAATTACGGATCTCGAATCCGCCGCGTGCGTGTATGAATCTGACTTCTTTTGCCAGCCGTATAGCTTCGTCTTCAGTGTCGGTGCTCTCCAGCATATCGTCCACATAATGATGGTTGCAAATGGACTGAACGGCTCTTGGATATTTTGCTGCAAATTCTCGTGCATTTTTGTTCTTTACGAACTGAGCGCTACTTGGAGAGCACTTGGAACCGAAGGTCAGAACCTTCATTGCATAGACATCTGGATTGGCGTTAATATCAGGGCTCCACAGAAAACGTTGGGAGTGCTGATCTTCAGGTTTCACGTTGACCTGGTGGAACATCTCTCGAATGTCTGCGCAAATGGCAATTGCTTTTTCTTGGAAGTGGTACAACACAGATGGAAGCGATGTAAGCTGGTCAGGACCCTTAAGCAGTGCAGAATTCAGAGATGTTCCGTTGACTTCAGCAGCTGCGTCCCAAACTATTCTCGTCTTGCCCGGTTTATTTGGGTTGGTGACAGCAAACACAGGAAGGTACCACGTACGCGGAAAATTACCTTCCAATTCATCGACAGATAGCTTCCGAATATAGTTTTTCGTCAAATAGTCTTCGAATTGGCGGTTGAGATTGGCGGCCAAATCCGGATCGCGAGATAATCTTTTTCGCAGACACTCATATCGACGAAGAGCCATTGGAAGACTATTAGGAAGCTGCACATTGTCGTATTTCCATAGTAGACCGGTTTCAAACCGGTTGCCTTTCCGGATTATGCTCGTTTCTAGTATTTTGCATGCTCGAACTTCATCCGCTGACTTGATAGTGTCCATTTTGACTACACCAAGGCTGTCCAGTGAAAAGTAGTCCTTCATTAAATTGTGAAGTATCTTGTCATTGTCTTCTTTATGTTCCTTTTCACATTCGCATATGTGGAAACTGTGAAAGGCCGGCTGAGCTGAACTGTTGGCCATTATCGACGATTGTCCATAAGCAACCCATCCTAGACGCGTCTTAGTTGCTACAGGGTCTCCTATAGCGCCTTCGATTACTTTGAGAGAAATTGATAAATTCAAATTATCCAGCCCAATAAGCAATCTGGGAACAGCATGACCGTACGATTTAATCGGGTATCCGCGTAGATAGGGGTACTGCTCTATTAGACTTTTGACGTCTAGAGATTGTGCTGGTAAGTTCAATGTTTTTACCGTTCGGGCAACTGGAACTGTAAACGTTTTGTCCGGGTTATGCGTCCCTGATATTTGAAACGACACAATCTGCGAATCCTTTTCTACTCGACAAGTATTTCCAGTCCACCGAAGAGTGAGCGGCTTTGGCTTTCCTTTGAGCTTTAACTCATTAGCCAGTGATTCTTCTATCATGGTGAGCGATGACCCATCGTCCAAGAAAGCGAATGTGTAAACTTTAGCTTCGTCGCTTTGCAGAATGACAGGAACAACTCTATATTTTATTGTTCCAGCGTGACAATGCGCATTGCAGTTATACTGACCATTAATCGTCGTGCTGTGTTCAGTTAGGGACGTAGGTCCCGAACTGTCTGATTGAGCTGCAACTTCAGTTTGCATTGGCATTGACCTTGTCGTGTTGAGTTCCCTGATGCTTTTGTGAAGAAGTCGATGGTGCCTATATGTGCAGCCATCTGTTCCACAGACGGTGTCAACACGACAGCGGGATCTAAGATGCGATGATAGACACGTGCGACAAAGTCGATGTTCTTTTACTGCCTTCCACTTCTCGTTCAAATCCATGTTTTGAAACCGGTTACAATTCTCTACACTATTGCAACTTGCTTTGCAAACCAAACATTGCCGATCCCTGTGGTGTGGCTTTCTGTTGATTTCTTCGCTGTGCGCATTGACAAAACCCTTTTCTTTCTGGTATTTTGTGGCTTCAGGCCCGAAAGAGGTAGTAAGGGTAACGCTGTTGATGGTCTCCGCAAACTGGAAAAGCCACGAACTAAAACTTGCCAGATTGACAGTAGGTAAACTCTGTCGGTGAATGGCCCAATTGATTTTAAGTTGAGATGGCAGCTTATCGACAAGTTCTTGCAGCAATATCGGGTTTGCCAGATGGTCGTGTAGCGCACATGTTTCCATAGTTGAAGTCAAGTTTTGGACCGCCAATGAAAATGGTATGACTGTCTCCAACTTATCAGCTCGTGGAGTTGGTTCAGACCGAACTTTTTTCAAGAGCGAATGGATGATTACTTCGGGTCGACCGTAAATCATCCTCAATGTTGATATGATGCCAGGAACGCTTGATGGTAACAGCAGTCTACTTCGCACTGCATCCAAAGCGCGACCCTTTAAACATTTTTGCAAGCGCAGAAGGTTTTCGTGATTTGAAAACCCGCACATATGAGTACTGCCTTCGAAGCAAGAAATAAATAATGGCCAGTCTTCAGGGTCGCCATTAAAGTGCGGAAGTTCTCTGGGCACTGAATGCCGAGCTGCTAACTGCACATTTGTTATCGGTGCTGCATCTATTTGCATGTCCGGCCGAGCAGCTTGACCTTGAGGAACAGAAAAGGCGTGATCCTCAATATTTTTTACTGTTGGTAGTTGATGTGGTGCGTGCTGCGGATAGACAACCGGTGCTCCAACATTGAATGCTGGTTGTGGAATCGCATGCTGGTATTGTTGTGAGCTATGAGCTACGGCACCCGTTCCTGTGTGGTAATTTGGCTGAGTTGAGGCGTAAGTGATTATCGCTTTATTTGTTGCGTACACATTTCTCTTTTCAGCTTCAAATACCTGGTGGGAACGTCCTTTGAGTAGCCACTCACCTACACGCTGCTTTGACGCTTCCTCGTCTGGAGATTCCAAATCGCTTTGGCTGTCTTCTTCCATTATTTCAAACTTTTTCCTTAGGTATTCCTCTTGTAAAGCCTTCTCTTCTTCTAACTTCTGAAGTCTTAAGGCGCGGCGCTTTGAGCTTGTGGTTGATTTTGCCTTCCCGGAAGAACTACGTTGTACCACCGTCTTGTCGTTATCTGAGATCTCTTGATTACAGCTGGCGCAGGCCCAGTCCTGGGTTTCGATCTCAGCAGTGACATTGACGCACATAAAATGGTACCATGCTTCACAAACATCGCATTGCACCATTTCGGAATTGTCTGGTTTGCCACAAATTGAACAGCTGGCATTCCCCGAGGGAATTAGTTGGTTTCGTTGCTGCACTCGCCGGCTTCTGCGAGGCTCTTTGGTCAAATTTGGATCTGTGGTTGACATTACGAATTCCTTTACTCTTTAGCCAAGGAAATTAGTAGAAATCACGATTTCTTTTACTCTTTAGTAAAAGAAATTTGTAGAAATATTGCTTCGAGCAATAATAAATAAACGAACTTGTTGTATGTCGAAATCGTAGATTCCCTTTATTTCCAATATTGTGATCGAAAACACTACAAATTTCCTATAAGTTGGGAAATTACAATTTGTACATTAAAATGAAATAAAGTTTGACCTACTTTTAATGGAACAAGTCAATTAAATCAATTAAATTCTTCTTTAAAGTTTCTCCTCCTGTAATGGCGTCCAATTTGTCACCGCAAACGATCAGGAATAAAAAAATATCTTTTACGCGTTGAAAATGTATCTGCTATGCAGCCGGCACGGAACACTATCCGTCTCTTTCTAATTTTGATTTACGAGTTCTCGACAGTAGCGACGTTGCCAGTCGCTAACAAGTACTAATGGCGATAAATCAAAGATGGAGCAGATAACTAGATTACTGAATCACAACCAGCAAAATGTGGCCACTCTATAATAAACAGAAAACGAATAGAATCTTTAAAATTAACAAGAAATCTAGTCCTCGTTTGCGGTTATTATCACCGGGCACAATAATGTGCTGTAAAATCATACCAAGAAAATGTGAATCAGCACAGATGATGCGGTGATGAGGAGATGCATGAGGACAACCCACACTTTCTTTGTCACTGCCAAGCGCTCTGCCACACAAGAAATAGAATTCTAGGTACCTAGTTACTTTCTCGAGGACAGGTCTTGCCAACCCACTAACCTAACCTAACCTAACCTTGCAGCTCAATTTGCGTGAAGACCTTAATATACTTCAATATGACTATGACGATTCGCAGTAGTTTAATCCGACGCAATCGTATGATCACGTATGATAGGTGTCTTTAGGAACTTGTACTGACGATGTAAGCCGCAATTCAGCACGAGTGCTGCTTCATAAAAGAAAACAAAATCATTATAGAAACATTAAACTTTATTGAACTTGCGATATAGAAGAAAATGTGTGCTCATTCATTACGACCGACTTCTACGCCTTCGTTCGTTATCTCGACTCCGGCTATTACTCGTCCGCCTCTCACGCCTTTCGTCGTTCCGGTTTCTTTCACCCGACCTATGGTCCGGTCTCCTCCTCTGTGGACTTCGACTTCGATTCCTGTGTTTGTTTGTCATCTCATTTCCTGACTCACTGTCCGACGAGGAATCACTTTCCGATGAACTATCCTCCGAGGAGCTCGTGTCGGGCTTTTTCTTCTTCTTTTTCTTGGATTTTTTCTCTTTCTTCGACTTCTTTTCTTTCTTTACCTTTTTCGATATTTTTGTTTTTTCCTTTTTCACCTTGATATCCGTCTCCTTTTTTACTGCGCGCAATTCACTAGAACTTTTAGTTGTGTTTGTGTCTGGTTCGCGCTTTATGTTTTCTTCAGCGATTTGTGGCTTTGGAGCACAACCTTCCATGTATAAGCGCCTAGTCTCTTCGTCGGTTTTGTCATTTTCTTTTGGTGGCTTGTAATCTGATACATGGTCAACGCGGAGCGATCTATTAAGAATCTGATAAGAAACACAAAGATTAGTTAAATCAATTCGAAAGCTATTGAAAATATCAATTTGCCTTGATTCCATTTAAATTGTCCACAGCCAGTATGGTGGAGCGCTGATCTTCATAGCAAATGAAACAGAAGCCCTTTGATTTACCAGAGATTTTATCACGGACTAAGTTAATGTTCACAATCTCTCCGTACTGGGAAAACACAGCTATTATATCTCCTTCGCTAAGATCAAAAGGCATTCCACCCACGAATATCCAAGCAGAATCTCTGTACTGGTCATGCCAGGAGGACTTTCCACCGTGCTGAAGATCGCGCTCGCTAAGCTTTAGCACATTTTTCATATTCCTAGAAGGCGATTGGAACGAATTAATATAAGAAATATGTGAAATTGGTTTCTACTTACGTTAATGGATTCATTTTCAATTGATATTAATTGTTTCCTCTTTGAAATACGGACTTTCTTGCTTTCTAGTAGGTAAACAAAATACGATTTGAGTCGTTTCGTTTGGTAGGTATCGAACAAAAAAAAAACAAAATGCAATGTTGACAATTAACTGACAGCCGAATCGCTGGACGCAGTCACAATTCCACAAAGTGCGTTCACAGTCTATATAGTACCATTGGCCGCAATCAAGAATCTAGTCATCGTAAGTCGACTTGAGATGTCTGGGCTCAAATTTACCCGAACGCGAAAACTAACTTGAATTGTCGGTATGTCAGTTATTGACAATTGTATATTTTTCTCCTGGGTTCCGAATTTCTGATTGGTGCTCTACACGACAGAGCAATCGAAATGTCAAACTGCCCTCTCCCATGACCTCCGATCATTGACATACTATACATGGACTGCTAGCAGCTAATTTTTCGTTGAAGCAAACATAAGCACTAGCCCTTTTGGTTCACGGCGGAGAGAAACGAAAACACTCAAATGTCATCGAGCAATTTGGGCGATTTGGTTTGTGTCGACGTTTGTGTGCTGAGTGTGCCATACTGCCATCTGTTATAGAACGTTCGAAATAATTTGAATAAGTCGTTATTTTTGCGCAGCTGCAATGTTTCTACAATGGATGGCACTGTGTTCTATGTAAAAAAATAGCAAAGGCGCCTCTTTCCTACTTTCGCCGCACTGAACCAAAAGGACTAGTGCTTATGTTTGCTTCATTTTTCCTCGCAGGTTTGTATGAAACTGACATTTCACTAGCAGTCCATGTATAGTATGACAATGCCTCCGATGCTCTCCGATAACCCAATAGAAATGACAAACCAGACACAATAGGCGTTTTTCTTTTTTAGTTCAGAGCTCAGCTCTGAACAGAGCTCGAGCATTATGAGCACGCTCTGAACCGGGCGTGCTCAGAGCGTGCTCGGAGTGTTCTGATTTCTTTGTGAAACACACTTGAGCACATAGCTGTCATATGGTTGTTTATTAATTCTTATTTATTACATTTGGTTTACCTTCTGTGCCAGAACAACAACTCTCGTCCACCACTTCAACTATTTTGCTTATCCTGTTTTTTTTTCTGTCAAATGTGACTGTAAAGTGCGTAATCACCTTTTTACTCAGTGTGCTCAGTCAATTTATTCTGAGCTCGTAGAGCGCGCTCTGAACGTGCTCTGAACATTCTCTGAGCGAAAAAAGAAACACAAAATCTGAGCTCTGATGCCTCTGAGCTAAAAAAGAAACAGGAACTTTTTTGTTGACAGTTCACGCTCGCTCTGAACTAAAAAAGAAAAACGCCTAATATGTTGACAAAAATAGACGTCAACTTAGTAGTTAGTCGAAAAATTATTGACTTGATTTTTCGGTGTTGCGGACATAGACGTCAACTGAGAAAACTTTTCACATGACAATTCTAGCCCAATAAGAACTCAGCAACCTGAATATATAGAGCTGTCAGATTAACTTAACTAGATTCTTGTACGCTCTCCTTTACAGAATTTTCACTAGATTCAGCAGCGGTAGGAGGTAGTTATATAAAAGGCCCATTCACCTACATACTTTAAATTTTGTGTTAAATTGACACTGTTCCTACAAATTAAATCTGCTTAAGTGCCTTGCTCCGATTTATATTAAGTGCGACCTATTATGTAATGGCACTTACGATTGAGCAATTGAGATTTTGTTATAAGATGTCTACTGCTCAAAAAAATCATACGTTCTTGATGTAAATTTGTTTGTATTGAGTTAGCCATCAAAAACAAATTTTTCATACTATGAAAAATTAAATCAAAGCACGTCCCGCCGACATTAAATAATTTCAAAAAAATATGTAGATTTTTTTAAAATTGGCACTGGTCAGTACAAAAACAAGCAATCTAGATTAAAAAATAATAATTAACTTGCCCAATCGAAAACGCCATAAGGAACAATAAAAGTGGCGGCTATTAAATTGATTTATTTATCGCAATTTATCCCAAAACCATGTCCCAAAACTAATTTAAATTGTGAACTTACACTGTTACAGAAATGTTGAGATTGGCAGCACTAAGAAACTGAATAGACTTGGTACCACTTCTATCACAAGATTTTGGCAAGTGTCAGCTGACTTGAAGTGAAAATTTTTACTCATTGAAAAATTGATTTTTGTAAATTTTCCTCCACAATCTATTATCAAAAATGGCTTTACACTCGGCAATGAAAGGAAAACTTATCTCCGTAATTGGAGACGAGGTAAGTTGATGAAGTTCTTAACAAAGTTAAGTTGAAAAGTTGTAAATTTATTATACACAGGACACTTGCGTTGGCTTCTTACTTGGAGGTGTTGGCGAAATCAACAAGAATCGTCATCCCAATTTCATGGTCGTCGACAAAAGTAAGACTCAAATAAAAATGGTATTCTTGGGTTTTGCTTTGAAATCTATATTCTTATTTACATAGACACACCAGTAAGTGAAATTGAGGATTGCTTCAAGCGTTTCCTAAAGCGCGACGACATCGATATCATTCTTATCAATCAAAACTATGCTGAATTAATTCGTCATGTGATCGATGCGCACACTTCCCCAATTCCGGCTGTTCTGGAAATTCCCTCAAAGGATCATCCCTACGATGCTAGTAAGGATTCGATTCTAAGACGTGCTAGGGTAAGTGCAAAGCGATAGCAAATTAACGTTTCGTCCATATCATATTAATTTGTATACCTCTCTAATTTTAAAGGGCATGTTCAATCCAGAAGATTTGGTGCGTTAGGAGCTTTCATTGGATACTGGGTATCTGTTGGTGGACAAGTATTAATAATCCCGTTTGTTATGTGTAATACAAAAACTATTGTAATGAATAATCATCATGTTCTTGAAGTCTTTTATTATTTCCTTATCGTTGCTGCTTGTACATTTCCATTCCAATAAGAAAGAACTAGTTTTTTGGTTGAATTTTGAATCAAATTGTGTTTCATTGTATGTTCATAGATTTTGTTAGTAGTATGTGTCGTAACATGTCCATATGGTAACAATTTGCCGCCATTTCGATAATGTGCAGAACTGGCGCACACACATGTTAAACTGCCGTCTGTAGAAGCATGATTCTGTATGTAACAGTGAAAATTTGTAACCGTTATACGTTACTCTGCATTTTAATCGGCTTTAATATGCTGTGAATGCACATCTACTTATTTGGTTGATTCAAGGCGATTGTCAAAATAAGGCCCGCGATCAACCGACCGACGCTTAGAATTGGTACGTACAATGCTGCTAGGACACATGCACAGTCGAAAAATTATTCGAGCCCTTTGACTGCTAAAACGAAAAACCAAAGACCAGTTGAGTTGCAACTATGCCATCATGCCATGAGAAATGCTGCAATTATAACAATAGAAACACTTTGTCGTAGGAAGATTTCCAGTACGCAGATGCAGCAACCAGACACATAAAAACCGGCCCCGCAAAGCACGATTTTCTGTGGGCGAGTGTCTTTTTAAAATATGTACATATAAGCTACCTTAAACATGATTTAATCAAAACGCAGTTAGTCTTATTCAAGAAACGTGATTTCTTTATTTTAATATAGCTCAATCTATATTTACAAAAAACGCATTTTTTCGATAAACATTAAAATAAAACAAGAAAAAGAATTGAAGACACATCTTCATTTAAACTTCTTTGGGACACCACCATCTTCGGATACCGCAGCTTTACGCTTTGCTGCATTGGTTTGTGAGCGTGTTAGCGGTCTTTTGCCCACTTGTGGGCCGACCATGGGCTTAACAGCAGCACTTTTCCCGTCGGTATTTTCTTTACTGCTACTACTTTGTAGGGATCCTCTTCGAATTGTTCTTGTCTGTGGGGTTTCGACAAGTTTTTCGTTTACCGTAGTCGGACGCACAGCGTCACAACGTCTGGAATGAATCGTCAACGAACGACAAGTTTTAAAGAGCTTCCTGCAATTTTGGCACTTCATTGATTTTACAGCAGTGAGTGGGGCATCATCAGAATCCATGTCAGACTCATTTGACAGTGGTCGCTCGGTAGGTTGCTCGGGAGAGCACACTGCTGTCACTTCGGTCTCCTCTTCCATGGAATTGGACGATGTGGGAGTGTCAACGCGCTGTGTCAGACGACGGGTAGTCAATACTCGACGCTTACGCTTAAAGATCTCATCCAATTCGGGGATTTCCGTTTCTGGGTACAACTGATCGGCATTGTTGTTTTGGTCGGTAAATTTGTGGTCGCCTTCCCCTTCAACTGACAGCAGTTGAACTTCAAACTTCAAGTTGTCAGCTCCCGGAATAGTGCTCAGTTTTTGTTTGCGACGATTCGTGTTCTTGCATCGTGGTCGCTCTCGTATCATGGGGATCGTAATGGAGCTTGTATCGAAGTAAGACGCAAGATCTAGGCATGGGCGAGCCGACATAACTTTTCGGGTACGGAAAGGACGCAGAATCATAACTTCAGATGGCTGGACAAACGTTTTTCTTGGTACAACTCTGGCCCAGTCAAAGTATGGACGCTGTTTCTGGTTGTTGTTCTTTGGTGGTCCTCCTGCCGGCTCTTTCAGCATCAGGAAATTTATGTTCTTTTCCAGGGGGGCAACTAATTGAGCTGTAACGTTGGTATTATCACATTGCTGTACGTATTGTGGTTGTGTCACTGGCGTGGAAAAATTGAAATGAAAATTATTAAAGAGTTGAACTGGAGCGGCGGATATTGTGGTCGTGGTAGCCACTTGTGCCTCGTCAAGGTTTAAGTCCACACTTATTTTTGGCAATTCGAGAATTGAAAGTTCCGGTGGCATAGGCGACGATGGAAGTGGTGTTGTTAGGGGTTGTATTTGGGATACTGTTGGAATAGGAGTAAGGTGGGGTATTTCTTGAATTGAGCTCAAAGCAGATGGTGGCGCTGGAAGATAGTCGGCCCATTGTCCCAATGGTTGAAGGAAGTCTGTTTGGTTTGAAAAGCTGCAGTCGGATGTGTAGTCTCCATGTAATGTAATATCCGGCATATGGAAATAGGTCGGGGCACTATTTGAAAGATCAGTTATTTGCGGCAGATGAACTTGCGAATTCAACGAATTTGCAGCGGCCTGTTCCAACTCCAATGATTTGTTCATTTCACAGATATCGTCGAAGATATCGTTGAATGAACATGATGCGCTATAAGATCTGTAGAAAAGGGGAAACTCGAAGTATAGTGATGTTTAGAGGGTGATGCGATACAAGCATGATTCGTTGACAAATTAAATACCTGGTTGGTTCGATGGAAGAGTTTAAAAGGCAGTCCTGGGCTTCCGATATAACGTGATCGACATCCAAATTCGATTTATTTTGAAAAGCGCCATCTACATTAACGCTCTCCATACCACCTGTATTACTGTGGAATGGAAACCCACAACTCAACAAGTTGCACTTTTAAAATGAAAGGAAAATATAAATCTTACTCGGACATGGCTGTTGCCAGCTCTTCTATGTTATCGACTGATAATTCCATTTTCAAACTTTTAGCTAGAAAGTTATGTGAAATAACGAAAAAAGTAACCCTAAATTCAACGCAAAGGAAACAGAAAAATCAAAATAAGAATGAATGAAAATGATCCAGCAAGAAAAAATGCGCAATGCCGAAATGACATTTAAATCAAAACTAACGGTAAAAAATGGCTAGTCTCACGACCACAAAATCGCCACTGAAACAATATTTTAGAACTGTTTGTTACGCAAACTTGTTTAAAATATTTTTACAATTATTATACAAAATGGGAGCGAACGAAAGAATCGATGAAATTCGAACAAACCTTTTTTATGCATTTATAAGCAGAAAATTGCACATTTTACATTATTCCAAGATAATAATTACCTAATTATCGCATCAAAATGTATTAAGAAAACAGTTTTATAAACAGTTTAAATAACGAAATTTCGAATTCCAAACTTTTTGCTGCGAACGAAAACAACCTTGACGCGAATATTTGTCAACGTTTATTCGCAATTCAAAACATTAAACCGCGTTCCACAAACTAGCGAATAAAAAATTCGTACGGACTTAACCTCAAATGAGAAATTGCTGGTAGAAAGTCATGACTGAAATTTGCGAACTGCCGCGATCAAGAACGAACTGTCAGGACTTGCAAGTATTCGTTTGTTCGTAGATAGTTGGTCGCTCTCATGTGGGTCCTTTAATCATTGCTAAAGTAAATTGAATTCAGGGGTATCGTAAATGACTTCCGATGGAAATGTTTCCCTTGTCAGTAATGTAAATTAAAGTGCTGAATGGCTGTTTCCCCATGTTTATAAATGGTTAAGCCCGAATTAGTGGTGACTATTATCTTAGCAGTAATAGTACGTTTACACCGCACCTAAATTCATCATTTCGACTAAATGCAACATTTCAGGCCAAATGTTCAGCATTTCGCCATATATTTTCCAGCATTTCGAAATGTTGAATTTCAGCGAAATGTTGAATTTCATCGCTGCATTTGCAAGTATGTCAAATCGAACAAACCTCATTTTGATGACTTTTGGGCTCACTGACAAAAAAAAACCGCTGTAAAAAAATCTGATGAGGAATTCTTTTTTTGTATTTAATATTATTTATTTAAGATTGTATTTAATATGTCTGAATTATTACTTATATTCATGTTTAAATTAATATAATTAAAAAATTAATTCTTTAGGTACAAACCACTTTGATTTCGAAACATAAAAAACATCAGTGAGAATCAATTCTGATACTAGCTGTCATTTGAAATGTTGAAGTTTCAATGGGAACGCAAAATTGGATTTCGAAATGTTGTCTGCTGAAATGATGAATTTAGGTGCGGTGTAAATGTACTATAATATACAAATAAATGTTTTGCTTCAAAGTGTACCAGAATATTCCCAACTCTTCTTACTCCTCTGAACCACATACAGATGACGCTCGCTCACATGTGGTTCCAATCAGCTGTTTTCATAATTTTGACAATTCAACAAATCACTTTTCTTTAAAATTTAACCATTTTTAAAAAGTTTAATACTTAATTAAAATTAAAATGATTCGCTGCACTAAACTTAGAAATATTTTCACCAATATTCAAGTCTTCAAGTTCACCCGAATCTACTCAACAAACAAACCGTTTCAAGTCACAGATATTGACGAAGATCCTTATGCTAAACTGCCACCAGAAACAAGACCAAAAATCATCTTTAGCTCATATCTTGAACTTCAAAAGCCTCTGCTAGGTTTTAAGCGTAAGAAAATCCTTGAAGATAGACGAGAACAAGAAAAGCAACAATTGAATTTAGAAACGATTTCTGTTCGCTCGTTTCCCGTATCACTGAAAAATCTTCCAAGAGACACAACAGAAGAACCTGTTGTTGATAAATCAGACCACGACGGGGATTATTACGATCAAAGTTTGTATGCGAAACAAACCGTAAATCCAAATCCACCATTGCAATGGATGAATGATTATGAGTTCTACGAAAGCGCCTTAGATGAGGAAGGTGAAATCGATTCGAAATACGGGACTGCTGGTAAGAAACATTGTTATACATGGTTTCGAATGGAATACAAAGAAAATTCATTTAGATCCGTCAATCCCAGTATCGAAAATACCCTGCAACGGTTGCGGAGCTCGTCTACATTGTGCAAATTCTGGAATTCCTGGTTATATTCCCATGGAAATATTCAAAGGCCGTACCGAAAAGGAGCTAAAGGTTTATAGGTCACTGTGTACATAAAAACTTATCTGACTTCTTTTGTATTAGCAAATTATTTGCCAGCGTTGTCACTTTCTAAAGAACTACAATATCGCCCTGGATGTAGAGGTCACGGCAGAAACTTATGTCAAAACTCTGTCGGCCATTAAGGACAAATTCGCTTTAGCTGTACTGATTGTAGATCTCTTGGACTTTCCGTGCTCAATTTGGCCAGAAATACAGCAGATTCTGGGAGACAAAAGACCCGTATTTGTTGTTGGCAATAAAGTGGATCTCCTGCCAAAGGATTCGCCGGGCTATCTCGATCACATCAAACGTTGCTTAAAGGATGAAATTGTCAAGTGTGGTACAATAATAATGATTTTCTATTGACCAAGCTAGATGATAATTTTGTTTCGAACAGGTCTGAACGCAATGAACATTAAAAACGTCAGTTTGATATCAGCTAAAACTGGATATGGCATCGAGGAGCTAATCACACAACTGCACAAAATTTGGATTCACAAGGGAGACGTGTACCTAGTTGGATGTACGAATGTTGGCAAGAGTTCCTTGTTCAACATTTTGTTAAACTCGGATTACTGCAGAGTGAGTTTACTGCTGAAATGCAAGTTTCTTTTGACTTTGTATTTCTGTTCTTAGGTCGAGGCTAGCGATCTTGTGAAGAAAGCAACTACATGCCCCTGGCCGGGTACAACGTTGGAAATGCTTAAGTTTCCCATTCAACGCCCATCAGGTGAATGTAACAAACTTAAATAGATCTGACTTAGAATCTGTGTCCACACCAAATTTGGCATTAACACGTTTGTTCAACACAGCCATTTGGGGTCGGATTGCGACGGTTTATTTTCATAGTCCAATCAGTAACATTTTCTTCCAACAGAATACAGAGTCTACCATCGTTTTCGCAGACTTTTCTCAGAGCGTAACAAACGTGCAGCCGAGGACAAACTGCGACGAGATCAAGCCAACGAAACAGGCAACGTCAAAGCAGCGACTCTAATTGCACACATAGGTAAATAATTTGCATCCACGCCCTATTCTATTCAGATAGCTTATTCGAGTGCACTTTCAAGGGCGAACTGTAATTGACAGGGCTGAGCCAATTGATTCGTTCTCAATGGCGACGGGTACGCAACCTATTCTAACATTAGACGAAAAGAGTCACGAGTATGCCACATGCCACTGGTGCTTTGATACACCAGGGGTGATGCAACCGGAGCAGGTGAGGTTATCCCACAAATAGATCCGAATGATTGTGACAAATGCTTTTCTAGATCCACAATCTGCTTACTACAGAAGAACTGCTGAAGATTTTCCCATCTCAGATGATTGCACCGAGGGGTTTTCGTCTAAAGCCAGGAATGACATTGTTTCTTGGCGGACTGGGGCGAATTGATTTCTTAGAGGCAGACATCGATTCGATTAGGTAAGTCATTAGGCGGAGCATCGTCTCGTTGTTCTTATTTGAAAATTTTCTTTAGACTGCCAGTTTTTTCATCTTACGATCTTCCTGTGGTCGTCACCCCAACAGCTGATGCTGAAGACATCTACAACGAGTACCTGGGCAGTGAACTGTTTGGCCTACCCATTGGGGATGATGAACGATTAAAGAAGTGGCCGGGTCTGCAGTCTTCGGACGAGATAACCATCTGCGGAGAATCCGAAACGGCTGCAACGTGTGGTAAGCATTATCTTCCAGAAACTCAAATGATAGTAACATTTTGTTCCCAGATATTCTGCTCTCATCGGCTGGCTGGATTAGTATACGCATTCCATTAGATCGCTATTGTGTGTTCAAAGTGTGGACACCCGAGAGACGTGGAATTGTTATCAGAAATCCTCCACTGATCCCCTACGGAGATCGATTGTGCGGCAAACGAGTACGTGGGTCGATAGCATACAGAATAGGAAAACCATTTGTAAAAGTACGTGTGTAATATATTTCATTTTAATTTGTATTTATGAATAAAATTCGACTGAACTCATTTGTTCATTCCAATTTTGTTGAAAAGCTTGTCCTTGGCGATTTGGGCCATCAGACCATGAATCAGCTCAATCGAAGCCCGACTGCAGTCTCTTGTGGCCTTGGAGAGCTTGTCCTCAGTGCGCTTTTCGTTAACGTCGCCACCTAGATAATGAAACCAATTGGCGACTGCATTCAACTAAAGTAACGTTCTACGTACCTGAAACAACAAATGGCCCTCTGCCCAGACTAGATTCACTTTGTTCCAATTTTTCGGACAAATCAAAGATCTGGCCTGTGGTGTACTCAGTGTTGGTTAGCAGCCCCGAGCTACCTAGCGTATTGACCCAATATTTGTTCCACAGAGAATCGAGCAATTTCCTGTCCAGGGCCGACTTGAAATAGGTTACCTCAAGCGGATAGTACTGCTTGCAGTGTACGCCGAAATCTTCAATTTTATTTAATGGAATCGTTTGATACTCTGATGGTTCCTCATTTGGTGGCTTATAGCCTTTGGGGTATGTACGGAAAGCGCCTAGGCAAACTTTTCCAGCTGACACAGTTCTAACTGGGTCAACAACAATCGCAACAAATGGCTCCTGGAAGTTCTGATTGAGCATTTGTGTTGAGACATCGATACCGGATAGCCAGCAGCCATAGCCGGGATGGCTGTGATACCATCCGATGGCATTTTCAAGTCGGCCTACTTCTTTGGCAGAATCAATATAAGCAGACATGTATTCGTATGCTTGCGATTGAGCATTGACACGAGTCTCTGTACCTTCAACAGGCAGGGCAAATGCATCCATAACGATCTGAAAGACACAAATTCATTGAAAATAAAGGAATGTTTTTGCAGTCAAAAGCAAACCATTGTATTGTCTTCGACTTTGCCAAGCAGCAATCCCATGACTTCTAATGTTCCACCCGAACGGGCATGCATAACCATTTTTAATAAGGACAGTGCCGAGATTTTTATATCTTTGAAAAAATGTGGATCTTTTTCCCATGGTTTGGCGTCCAGTACTTGTCGCTGTTGATCGGCATCATAGCGAAATATTTCATCGCATGATGGGAGGGTTTTGACGTTATTTTCCAGCTCCCAAGATTTTAAAGCCATTTCAGAAGATGATGCCATGTTGGATGATTAGTTCGATTGCTTACTACTGATTTTTTTTGGAGTAAAATTAAACTTGAGACTGCTTTGTTTTTGCGAATATTTTTTATAGTGCCTATTGGCTTTGCCTAGTTCAAAATTGCACAAAAGCGAAATGTCAAAAAGTACAAAAAATAATTATGCGCAGGGATGGCTATCAAAGTTGCTTTGCTGTAGCGTTACGTTATACGTAACGTATAGGTAATACAGTAGTATAAGTGGAAAAGGGGGTTTCTTTTGGGATGTCTTTTGGGGGCTATTGCTATTCGCCCGTTTTCGAGACACGGGCACGTAACGAAATGTCAAAAATTATATTGCGTCAAGTTGGGGTATGTGGCTCGCTACGCTCGCGGCAAGGACTCTAAACTCCAGTATAATCATTTTCGGACATTATGCCGTACGTTTGGGATCCAACTTTTATATTTGTTAAAGTTTTTATTGAAAATAGGATTACGTTACGTTGATTACGTACCCGTGTCTCGAACATCGGTTAACGTCAGTTCAGTACAAAATCTGTCAAAATGAACGGGCGAATAGCCACTTCGTCTTTTGGGACACAAAATGTCAAAGTTTATATTGCGTCAAGTTGTGGTATGTGTATGTGGCTCGCTACGCTCGTGGCAAAGACTCTCAACTCCAGTATAATCATTTTTGCACGGATACGTTTAGGATCCAACTTTTATAAAGAGTTTAAAAAAAAATATGATTACGTTACGTTGTTTACGTAGTCGTGTCCCGAACATCGATAAAAGTCAGTCAAAATTTGTCAAAATCAACGGCATAATAGACACTCATGTCGTTTTCCATTGGTTTCACTCGGGGATTCACTCATTCCGAAATCCAATGGAACAAGAAAACTGCTTCTGGCTCACTACACGGCTGTTGCTATTCGCCCGTTGTTCGAGACACGGCTACGTAACGAAATGTCAAAGTTTATATTGCGTCAAGTTGGGGTATGTGGCTCGCTACGCTCGCGGCAAGGACTCTAAACTCCAGTATAAACATTTTCGGACATAAGGCCGTACGTTTAGGATCAAACTTTTATATTTATAAAGAGTTTTTAATGAAAATAGGATTACGTTACGTTGATTACGTACCCGTGTCTCTAAAATCGGTAAACGTCAGTTCAGTACAAAATCTGTCAAAATGAACGGGCGAATAGCCACTTCGTCACTACACACACATATTGGTGAAACGTCACAAATTACTGTATGGCTGCTGCCAGCTGGCTTGTATAAAATACATAAAATGCACTTGTGTAAGTGCTCCTCGAGTGGATTCTGACTTGAAATCGAGAAGCGAAATTCTCTCCTCAGAATCAACAGAAGAGTATTTTTTGCGCCAATGGAACGGTTTCAGAAGTGATTTTCTTGATTCCGGACGCTCCCGGACGCTTCTTTTTGCCCAATGGAAAACGACATAACAAAAACGAAAAAAAAAACATTTTGCGATTGTGGCCCCTATTGTGAGTGTCGATAGTTGATCGTTGATCGACAACTGTCGATCGATAGACAACTTTGATTGTCGATTGCGATTAATATTTGTCGATTTGACAGTCGCTTGTAGTCGATTACAAATGTCTGGTCGATGCTTTCTCTTGGAAGTGTGCGTACGAATAGCTAAAATCAATCGACGCAATCGACAATTGTCGTGACGATCGCTGATCGACAATCACAATAAGGGCCTGTGTGTTGATTGGTTCTAATGTCAGTTAGGTAATAATTAATTGTGTTTTTACAATGGCTACATTGGGCGAAATGAGATTAGCATTTGTTCAGTTGGCAATGGAGCAGTTGGAGCAACTTCAAATAGACCGAGATATCCGAGAACCCCAAGACTATTTTGAACTTTTCGACACAAAATTTATGAAATTATTTCGGTTAAATAAGCGTTTGGCACAGGAATTTTCTTGGCTACTCATATATGATTGACCAATTTAGATCAAACGCTTTATGTAACTGCTGAAGAACCTTCTTCTTTTGTTTTCCTTCCATTTTAATTATTTCTGCTTCTTCACAATAAATTATTTCACACAGAAATTTAAAAATCAAATTGTCAAACTCACAATTCCGTATGCGAGAAGCAAATCCGCCTAGAAAAAGCAGACGAGTAACATTCGAAGAGAAATTCTCGTATGCGGAATTTGAGAATTGCAAATTTCAGTCTTTCGCATGAAGTTGGATATTTTGACTAAACGTATGCGAGAATTTTTGAGAATTGACCCCCTGCTTTTGGTTTTGGATTTAACGTTCTCCTGGTACGAGCTGGTACAAAAGAATGGCGCTAAAAACAATTTACCAGCAGTGTCATTAACCATCTACCACAATGATTCTACTTTTTGTTTTTTTTTTACTTTGCTGAGATAAATGTTCAATAAAATACGCCCAACATTTATTATTACTTTGAAGTTGGTAGATCGTTTAAACATTCAAACACGTAAATATATATCCCATTTAGTTGCGGAAAGCCTCACACAATGTTCCGCCGGTAATGCAAAAACAGGGCATAGACAAATAATTTGCTGTTTCGTGAGAGTACATATAAATCCAAAAGTAGAGTTTAACTGATCCAGAGTAAAATCAAACTATAATTGTTTGCAGCTCCAACTCCAAGGCCAGGAAATTTATTTCAATACAAAAAAACTGTTAAACTAATGTCAGTTCTTTTACTCTTAATAATGTAAAATTGTAAATTGCAAATATTTTAATAATTAAAACTAAGTATCGGAAATTGGAAAAGAAGTGGCTTTCTTTTCGTTATCCTCATACACTCCCGGGTTAAAGAATAGTAGCTTATTGAAGCCATGGTTGTAATATGCTGGTGTTTGTAAATGGCCTTCTTCTGAGCGGAACGATGCCATTTTCACTCCAATCAATTTTAGCATATCCTCCAGGTGGGTATCATGTGCGTTTTCCGCAAGAACCTGGCACAAGGTTTGTATATACCAAGAACCTTCGTCGGGATGGCGCATTGCTTGATATCCTACATATTAAAATGTTGCAATAATTACAATAATTACTATCGCACATAAGTCAATCAAACATTACCTCTAACCGAAGCGTAACACACAAGCATATCCGACCAAGTTGCCATGTTCCTACTCGACGCGTCATATGATATACTGTCGGTTTGAAGTTTGGGAACTCCCTTATCCGGTGTCATGCCACTAAACATACTTGAATTAATACAAAGCAAATGAAAATTATAAATAGTAGAACTTACCGACAGAACGGGAATATGAGAACCTTCGGTTTGTTTCTCAAATTTATACACTCATCATTTGACAAAAAGTCTTCGATTTCCTTCACTTTGACTACAGATCCGTCATGGAATTCCACGCGATCATGCATATCATCAGCCATTTCACCGTGCGACATCAATGCCATTACAAATGATTCAGCCTGAGCTAAGTATTCTGAGCTGCGAAGTTGGTCTAGAATTTCAAAAAACTCGTCTCTACTTAAATTTTTATATGGAAAACAAGTGAATCCCATTTCTTGAAATAAATGCACCAAAACCTGTCCATCAACTTCGGCACCAGAGCGTTTCAACTTGTTTGTCTTGGGAAAGTCAATGATGTTCACCATGAAGAAGACACCACGATTTATAGTTCTCATCGGGTAAAATGGCAACTTGCGGTCGTAGTGTATGCACTTGGACTTTTTCACTTCGAAGGGTTTGGACAGTTTGATTTTTGCAGTGAACGGTTCAAGAGCCAGCTTTGAGTCCACATTGTCTTTGGATGGATAGCAACCATCTGGCAAATACTTAATATGTTCGCTGTATGTTTCTTCTGTAATAGGTTCGGTTATAGGCGTTGGAACGATAGTAGCTGGATTGTGCATTGATATACACCGTGATTCGTCAATTTTGGCGGCGTGGAGGAGTGTAGCAGCCTTGCTAAATTGTAAGTTGATTAAAATTTGAAGCAGTTCATCATAGGCGGTTGGACCACGATGCGTTAGCTTTATGAAGAGTTCCTTGTGCTTTTGTCTTTCATCGGCATCGGGCAAGTTCTAAAAGAAAAGTTACTTTTTATTCTGTGCAAATATACACAGTTTTGATATTCTCCCACTGTGCAATTGGACAAAGTGGTAATTCATCTATATTCAATCACTCGAAGAACTTAACTATTAGATTGATAAGATAAGATGGAAATTCAATACTTACATCGATCCGAGAACGCATTATATTAGACAAAAGCATTTTATGCTCGCATTCATTGATTAATTCGTGATATTTCGTTGTCCGTATGAGCTCATTTACGTTGTCAGAAATATGTTTCCTGTAGCGATCATCCATTTTAATTACTGTTTAGTATTATCTAAAATTGTAGTTTCTTTAACAAGAAATAAACGATCAAATTATTTTTGACAACAAACAAAAGAAACGTTCTAACAAAATACGACAAGAATCACGTCATTGTTTACTTACATGCCTTAATGTCCCCACAAAAGGTCAATAAGTTCCGATAGGTATATTTTGACTAATATTTTTTATTCGTTGTTCGAATGGTATATTAATAAATGTATTATATTATAAATTACTACTCAGTGCTATTTCTAACTGCCGTTGTGAAATTAATGCGACTGGGATGTGGTGTGGAATGAATATGAAAACAAATAACAAAAAATTACAAGAAAAACATGACAGATAAACGAAAATTAAAGACAAACCCAATCGATTCTCGAACGAAATAACATAACACAGCATTTAGATCAGCGCAAATATTGATTATGATTAATGCCAATTTCGATTCGCAATCTCAGATTTCTGTTTCAGATGTCAGATTTCGAACAAAAAAAGTAATCTGAGCTGTTCTTTGTTGGTGTTGGTGGTGTAGCTGCCACAATTTGTTTACCTTTTTTTTGCTGTGTAGATTTTTTTTCGTAGAGTGGTTGCAACTTGCAAGTTTTACATACATTTTCAAATAATTATAAAAGATATCTCATTATATTCCGAATATATACCACGTCTTGTTACGGATGTTGCCTACGGAAATGATATTCTGTACCACCTTTTTTTTAAATCGTTGCGAATTTTGTCCTTGCCTTCCTAAAAGTGTCGAACTACATAACAATCATAAAGCCATTGGAACACGACTGCAATAAAAACATCGCAAACACATCCCTGTTCACTGGTTCCCACTGAACTAATATTCCCTCAACACTAATTTCCGACAGGAAGTAGATTGAACACGCTCCCTGTTGGCATTGAAGGGGAGAGCAGAGAATTTTTGCTTCGGGACGGTCTCTTCTCGGATGGCAATAGTGGAGTACAGACGTGTGGTCTCCAAAGTAACTAATCGGTCGATATAACCTTTAAGTACTTTCACAAAATACTCTTGCCTAAAACTTACAATACCCAAAAGTCCTAATTAATATCTTAATTAATGCAAGATTCATATTAATTAAAATACAATTATACGCACAAGGCGCGTTTTCCACAAGAAATCGGCCATCCACGCCACAATCATTAAAATCCGCAATATAATTAATCCGCTCCCAACACACATAGTTGAGATTGGTGGATTTGGCACATTTGGATTGTCGAGGAAACAGCGCAGCGATTGAGTAAAATTGTGACGCAGATTGCTTATCACTTTCCTGTGAGAGGTTAGATGCCCGCCTTACCACCACCCACCGATTATTCCCATCGTCATTACGCTCCCGCCGACAGAGAACCCCCATCAAGCATCAACGGGTTCATCAGCGATTTTCGCACGCAACACGCACGTCAAAAACAGCGTCAATGTGTCGCAGGTAGCCGAAAAGATCACCCATGACCGTCACGTGCAGCCAGTAATTGCACTCAGTGACTCAGCATCAGTAGACAGCAGCAGTTCAGATTAGTAATCCTAGATGGTTTGCTCTTAATCATTTTTTTTTTTATTTAATTTTTTTTTCTGTATACTAAATATTTTGTTTGTATAAAAGACTAGATGCTAGGAAAAGGAAAATATTGCACTACAAGTAAAGTACATTGCCTAAACATAAAGTGCTTAAACTACGATAAAATTAAGGTATGGAAAAAGATAATAACAGTGAGAATACCAATAAAACATCGTGGGGACTTGCGATCACAAATTCCAGCAACGACGAAAGCCGAATCAACTAATAAAAGTTGAAACATAGAAAAGACAAAAAAGGGTTTAAACCAAGTAAGTTAATATTTTTCTCCATAACTTTTGTACATATATACATATATTTTTTTGATTGCTCGTGGAATTTGATAGAGCATTAAGTAGTGCTATATTTCTCTAAAAAGTGATTAAATTTAATTCCATAAATTAAAGTGATTAAGACTAGTTAAATTAATTAAACGATAGAAAAAACCAATACATACATGCGTCACGAAACTATAAAAGTTGAAAAGATTAAAACATTGTACTGCGCGCTTCTATAAACCTACTTAAAACACTAAATTAGTAATAGATGCAAGAGCAAGTCCTAGTTTGAATATTTAAAGGCTGCTATTAAATTAAACTAGATTTATATGAATAGATAAAATTTTCAACTAAATGACTGAAATCTTATACAATTTGAAGTTAATTAAACTACAAAAACGCTGTCAAATTGAACGCTATATGATCTAATTATGCTAGTTAAGTTATTTTTTTTTTCTTTTGTTTAATAAAATGAATTATAACGTTATGAAAGTTCAGTGAGTTAATTTTTATGGGGTTGAGTGTGGTCGAGTTCTTTTTTTCAGGATGTGCTGATTAGGGTATTTACCCTTAGAAAGTGCAGTTTAGGGACAACATTATTTAAATGTAGGTGTGAATGTTGTCATGGCGTTGTCGCTGACATACAGGGAGGGAACCATTGCACCTAAGCAACATTACATCAGGTTGCTAACCACATGAGCGAACTACAGGATCTTCTTAGTTCAGAGGTTTATTGTGTAGGATTGATTTAGCTTTTCGTGAGTAAACCCTTGACATGAGTAAGTTATCTTTCAGTTGTTGCGTTTAGTTTGAAGGGCAAAGAACCACCCCAATATCCGGCGAGCTTAGCTGAGCCATGCCGCCAGCATGTCAAGGTATGCCCTAAGATAACTAAGCGGCGAGCAGCAACAAAGATATGGCGCCCGAACGTATTGGCCTTGTTTTGTACAAGAATAGTGTTGATTTAATTTTCATCATACCACTGTAAGTCCCGAAGATACTGATGTTTTGTTAAGTATTTTCGCGTTGCGACAGTTTTGTATTTAAATCATACGTTTTTTTTAAGCTTACTTATAATACAAATTTCAATTAACATCTTCGAAACTTTTCAGTTCTTGAGCAGGTATCAATAAGTCCCAGTAAGCAGTTTTTATACTTTTGTTTATTGCGCTGCGATTGATATAGTGTACGAGAATCTGATTATGTGGCAACGCATTTTGATCCAAATAGGCAGTAAAGTCATTAAGTTTAAACATTTTAATTATACATAAATTCGCGACTGTGTGTTAATCAAAATGCGTAGATAAATTAATTCTTTTATTTAACATCTTGAAAATGGTATAGTCCATCGATTGGTTTCACAAACCTAGTCAATGTAGCTACAATTTTCAATAACAATTTAAACCAAATAGAATCAATTGAAGTTTAATTTAGAGACGCTTATGTGGTAGGTAGAAGCAAAGATAGTAAGAAAACTCGACCATACCAACCCCAGCTATAATGATAGTTTTTTTTGTTCAATTAAAACAGTAAATATTTTAGTGAGTTAGAAATCTCATAATTTAATTTTCATTCTTTATTATTAAACACATTCCAAAATGGAGCCTAGACCCAATATGAACCGTACTCGGCCAAGAACGTCACGCCGTTTAAATCCAAACCATTCAAGGAATTCGCAACAGAGTAATAATAACTCACAGCGAATTGAGTCTAGGCCTAAAGTAACCAGAACACCTCCAACAAATAATTCGAATTCACTTAATCAGTCACGAACTCAATATATTAGGCCAGTAGAAACGACAACAGTTAACGGAACTGCTGATCAATCTTCAAGTAACGCAGTTGCTACAAGTCGTATTCAGCCAATTGCAATCACAAATTCAGAAGAGAATTCAGTTCCAAACACTGATGATCATGATCAGCCTTCCACCAGTAGGGCATATTTTGAAAGGGTACAATTAGCCAATCAGAGAGTAGAAGCCTCTCCTAGGAACATCGAACCTTCAAATTTTAACAGCGTTCAACCACCTGTAGTTCAGAATTCAAATGATAATCGCGATGTTGAATCAATTGCGTCGGCATTCCAAAGGATTCTGGAAGCAAATCAACGCGTTTATCTATCCGAACTCAGAGCAATTCGTAACACAATGATTGAACGGTTTGAAAACCTAAATGTTAATGCACCTCCTCCACGGCCAAATGAAGAACATGATCGCATCCAAGTTAATCCGAATTTTCCTGAAGAGTTTGATAGATTTTTGAACGGTTCATTTTCAACAAATAATCGTCCTTCTCATATTAGTCAAATCTCGCACTCCAATGCTGTTTCAGCCAATTCTTTCTGCAAAATTGAGAAATGGAAAATCCTGTTTGACGGGAGTGAGAATGTCAATGATTTTTTATTCAAGGTAGAAACTTTAAGGGAAAGGTCTCAATGCACTTGGGACCACCTTTTAGCGAACTTTCACGTTCTGCTTAATGGAAAGGCAGATACTTGGTTCTGGCTATTTTCTAAAAAGAATCCCAATGCTACGTATAGTCAACTCAAATACGCCCTCATCAAAGAGTTTGGCAAATTGGAAGACGATCAGGATAAAATTATTAGGATGTTAGGAAGGCGTCAGGGATTCAAAGAGTCCTTCGACGAATTCTATACAGACCTAACGACGATGAATGAAAGACTTCGCGAACCAATGAGTGACCTGAAAATGATTGACCTTATCAAGAAAAATGCTAAAGAAAATGTAGGAGCACTTTTGTTTCCGTATCCGATGACTTCCTTAGAGCATTTGAGAGATGTTGCTCGTCGAGCTGAAAAGTTCATTCAGCATCAAAACGCTCATAGGCAATCATATTTCAAGAAAAATGTTAGTGAGATCGATTCTCATGAAATGATTATTTACGAAGGTGAAGAGTGTTCCGATAAGGCAGAGGTTGCAGCATTTTCAACCAATCGAAATGCAACTAAAACTTGTGTCGACACATCCCGTCTCAAGTGTTGGAACTGTGATGAGGTCGGACACTCATTTTATGACTGCACGTCAGAAAAAAGGAATTTGTTTTGCTACCGATGTGGTGAGAAAAATGTTATCACACCTAACTGCAAAAATCACCCGGTAAACAAAACAAGGAGCGAGATGGCCAGCGGGGACTCTCGTTCCAACCGCTAATCCCCGAAAAACTAACTTCAACCCTAAAGACATCAGAGAAGCACAGCCAATCTGATGTCCAAACCTTACCAGTCATGACCAATACCACTCAACCTGATCAGTCAAACCAAATAGTATTAGCGAAACCCCTATTACGATTTGCTAATGCTAACACCCAGACAGAAAACTCTATTATTTCTTTACATCAAAGAAAATTAAACTATGAACTTGCCAAGTCCAGAATCTTCAATGTACCTGCAGGTAAACCAAATGCCTCAAATAAAATTATTAAGTGTAGATGCAGATACAAACGTAGACAAAGTTACAAACGCATAGTAGAATCTACGGTTATCAATGATAGTACGGATTTAAGGCCGTTCATCAATGTTAAAATAGGCCCAGAAACCGTCTATGCTTTGCTAGATTCTGGTGCTTCGGTGTGTGTTCTCGGTAAGAATTCTTTCGATTTCCTGAAAAGAAACTCAATTAAAGTCAAGAATATGACTTCCACTCTCAGCACGGCCGACGGAACCAGACAGGAGATACATGGTTTCTGTACTCTTCCTGTTTTCTTTAATAATGAAACCCATAATATTGATTTTTATATTGTCCCAACCCTTCAACAGAAAGCTTATCTCGGAATTAGCTTCTGGAAAGTGTTTAACGTTGCTCCACAGATTGTCTCGGAACTTTCCGTTTCGGAAAACAAAACTCCTGACCTTAACATTCATGACTTAAATCCGATTCAGCGTTATGAGCTGGAGAAAATCATTTCGCTTTTCCCATCGTTTTCGAGGCTTGGTTTGGGACGAACCGATAAGGAGATGCATTTGATAGATACTGGAGATTCCGTTCCAATAAAATCGAAACACTTCCCTCTCTCTCCACCTCGTCAAGCGGAAGCATACAAGGAACTGGACAGGATGCTTTCCTTGGGCGTAATTGAGGAAAGTAATAGCCCTTGGTCGTCTCCGGTCGTTTTAGTCCAAAAACCAGGCAAGGTAAGGCTTTGCTTAGATTCACGGAAGCTAAACAGTGTGACGAAGAAGGATGCTTACCCTTTGCCACATATTGGTGGATTACTCAGTAGATTAAAAGACACCCACTTCATTTCTGGGATTGACCTAAAAGATGCCTTCTGGCAAATCCCACTTGAAGAGGGTTCCAAAGAAAAGACGGCATTTGCTGTACCGGGACGGCCACTGTACCATTTTACAGTTATGCCGTTCGGGTTATGCAACGCCCCACAGAGAATGAGTCGTCTGATGGATCGGGTCATACCAGCCCGCATCCGTGAGAACGTCTTCATTTATTTAGACGATCTATTAGTATGTTCGGCAACCTTCGATGAGCATCTTTCTTTGTTAGCTGAGGTGGCGAAGTGTATAGGTGAGGCTAAGCTGACGATCAATGTGGAAAAAAGTAAGTTTTGCCAGCGAGAGATTAAATACCTTGGCTACATAGTTGGCCAAGGTTGCTTGAAAACCGACCAGTCTAAAGTGAACGCAATTACGGAATTTCCACTGCCAAAAACACCTCGGCAAATCCGACGCTTCCTTGGAATGACTGGTTGGTATAGGCAGTTTATCTCGAACTTTTCTGAGCTTGCTGCTCCATTAACCAATTGCCTTCGCAAATCAAAAATTTTCTCTCTGACCGATGATGCAGTAACAGCTTTCGAGAACCTAAAATCTGCTCTTACATCCGCCCCAGTTTTAGCGCAACCGGATTTTTCGAAACCCTTTGTAATCCAGTGTGATGCGTCGAGCAGCGGAGTCGGCGGAGTCCTGTGTCAGGTCAATGAGGATGGAAATGAGCGTCCCATAGCTTATGTTTCCCAGAAACTGAATAGAGCACAGCAGAACTATTCCGTGTCCGAGTTAGAGTGTTTGGCAGCGATCTTGTGCGTCAAAAAGTTTCGACCCTACATCGAAGGCCTGCCATTCAAAATTATAACCGACCATTCAAGCCTGAAATGGCTAATGTCACAAAAGGACTTGAATGGCAGGCTTGCACGATGGAGCCTTAAGCTCCAAGGTTATGATTTTGCCATCGAGCATCGAAAGGGATCGCTAAACATCGTGCCAGATACTCTATCTCGGGTAAATATGGATGAAATAGTAAGTAGTGAGTGCATCGGTAGCTCAGATATTGATCTTAAATCGAAACACTTCTTGTCTGATTTTTACAAAAAGCTCAAAACAGACATTTCTGAGAAAAGTGACCAGTTACCAGATCTTTGCATATCTGAAGGATTCGTTTATAAACGAATTCGTTTTCGAAAGGGAATAGACAACGAAGAGGATGAACTCTGGCGGTTATGGTTGCCTGAAGAGTTAACTCCCATAGCAATTAAAAATGCACATGATATTACCGGACTGCATGGTGGGGTGGCCAAAACTTTAGAGAGAGTACGGCAGAAATACTTTTGGCCAGGTATGGTCAAGGAGTAAAAGCGTATGTTAGTTCTTGCGAGATGTGTAAGGGCATCAAGCCAACTAATATTAGTCTTCGCCCAAAAATGGGCAAACAAATTATTACCGACCGGATCATGCAGCGCTTATACATCGATTTTCTGGGGCCGTATCCCCGTACTAAAACTGGAAACTCATCCCTATTCATAGCAATCGATCACTTCAAAGTTCATATTTCTTAAACCTCTAAGAAAAGCGACCTCAGAGAATGTAATCAAGTATCTCGAGTCCGATGTTTTCCATCTGTTTGGTGTGCCTCAGTATCTGCATAGCGATAATGGGAAACAGTTTGTCTCCAAAGTGTTTGCAAAGCTACTTCAGACGTATAGTATTATGCATGTTAAAACTGGACTTTATTCCCCACAGGAAAATGCCTCCGAAAGGGCAAATAGGGAAATTTTGGCGAAGTTGCGTGCTTTGATAAAAGACAAGCATTCCGATTGGGACAAATATGTTTCCCTGATAGCTGCGACACTCAGAAGTGACCATCACTCGGCAACAAACTGCTCACCCTATTTTACCATGTTTGGTCAGCAGATGATACTCAATGGATCGGAATATGCAATTTTAAGTAAATTACAATGTTTAAACGAAGCGGATATAGAAGTTTGTTCTAAGGCTGACCGATTGCAACTTATTAGGGATCGAATAAAGCGCAATTTGGTAAAAGCTCATGAAAAGGGAGAAAAAACGTATAACCTTCGGGCTAGGAATATACAATTCAAGGTAGGGCAAGAGGTGTTCAGACGGAATTTCGGACAAAGCTCATTCCCTGAAGGCAAAAACGCCAAATTCTTTCATAAGTTCCTAAAATGTAGAATTCGTAGGCAGTTAGGTAAATGTCTTTATGAAATAGAGGATCTTAAAGGTAGGGTAATTGGAACATATCACGCAAAGGATATAAGACCATAGAGGCAACTTCTCGTTTTCCTGTTTGTTCTCGGCACATGCGCTAGAAAACAAAGCAGGTTTGTTACGGATGTTGCCTACGGAAATGATATTCTGTACCACCTTTTTTTTAAATCGTTGCGAATTTTGTCCTTGCCTTCCTAAAAGTGTCGAACTACATAACAATCATAAAGCCATTGGAACACGACTGCAATAAAAACATCGCAAACACATCCCTGTTCACTGGTTCCCACTGAACTAATATTCCCTCAACACTAATTTCCGACAGGAAGTAGATTGAACACGCTCCCTGTTGGCATTGAAGGGGAGAGCAGAGAATTTTTGCTTCGGGACGGTCTCTTCTCGGATGACAATAGTGGAGTACAGACGTGTGGTCTCCAAAGTAACTAATCGGTCGATATAACCTTTAAGTACTTTCACAAAATACTCTTGCCTAAAACTTACAATACCCAAAAGTCCTAATTAATATCTTAATTAATGCAAGATTCATATTAATTAAAGTGTAAAATTAAAGTAATTGTCCGTCAAATACAATTATACGCACAAGGCGCGTTTTCCACAAGAAATCGGCCATCCACGCCACAATCATTAAAATCCGCAATATAATTAATCCGCTCCCAACACACATAGTTGAGATTGGTGGATTTGGCACATTTGGATTGTCGAGGAAACAGCGCAGCGATTGAGTAAAATTGTGACGCAGATTGCTTATCACTTTCCTGTGAGAGGTTAGATGCCCGCCTTACCACCACCCACCGATTATTCCCATCGTCATTACGCTCCCGCCGACAGAGAACCCCCATCAAGCATCAACGGGTTCATCAGCGATTTTCGCACGCAACACGCACGTCAAAAACAGCGTCAATGTGTCGCAGGTAGCCGAAAAGATCACCCATGACCGTCACGTGCAGCCAGTAATTGCACTCAGTGACTCAGCATCAGTAGACAGCAGCAGTTCAGATTAGTAATCCTAGATGGTTTGCTCTTAATCATTTTTTTTTTTATTTAATTTTTTTTTCTGTATACTAAATATTTTGTTTGTATAAAAGACTAGATGCTAGGAAAAGGAAAATATTGCACTACAAGTAAAGTACATTGCCTAAACATAAAGTGCTTAAACTACGATAAAATTAAGGTATGGAAAAAGATAATAACAGTGAGAATACCAATAAAACATCGTGGGGACTTGTGATCACAAATTCCAGCAACGACGAAAGCCGAATCAACTAATAAAAGTTGAAACATAGAAAAGACAAAAAAGGGTTTAAACCAAGTAAGTTAATATTTTTCTCCATAACTTTTGTACATATATACATATATTTTTTTGATTGCTCGTGGAATTTGATAGAGCATTAAGTAGTGCTATATTTCTCTAAAAAGTGATTAAATTTAATTCCATAAATTAAAGTGATTAAGACTAGTTAAATTAATTAAACGATAGAAAAAACCAATACATACATGCGTCACGAAACTATAAAAGTTGAAAAGATTAAAACATTGTACTGCGCGCTTCTATAAACCTACTTAAAACACTAAATTAGTAATAGATGCAAGAGCAAGTCCTAGTTTGAATATTTAAAGGCTGCTATTAAATTAAACTAGATTTATATGAATAGATAAAATTTTCAACTAAATGACTGAAATCTTATACAATTTGAAGTTAATTAAACTACAAAAACGCTGTCAAATTGAACGCTATATGATCTAATTATGCTAGTTAAGTTATTTTTTTTTTCTTTTGTTTAATAAAATGAATTATAACGTTATGAAAGTTCAGTGAGTTAATTTTTATGGGGTTGAGTGTGGTCGAGTTCTTTTTTTCAGGATGTGCTGATTAGGGTATTTACCCTTAGAAAGTGCAGTTTAGGGACAACATTATTTAAATGTAGGTGTGAATGTTGTCATGGCGTTGTCGCTGACATACAGGGAGGGAACCATTGCACCTAAGCAACATTACATCAGGTTGCTAACCACATGAGCGAACTACAGGATCTTCTTAGTTCAGAGGTTTATTGTGTAGGATTGATTTAGCTTTTCGTGAGTAAACCCTTGACATGAGTAAGTTATCTTTCAGTTGTTGCGTTTAGTTTGAAGGGCAAAGAACCACCCCAATATCCGGCGAGCTTAGCTGAGCCATGCCGCCAGCATGTCAAGGTATGCCCTAAGATAACTAAGCGGCGAGCAGCAACAAAGATATGGCGCCCGAACGTATTGGCCTTGTTTTGTACAAGAATAGTGTTGATTTAATTTTCATCATACCACTGTAAGTCCCGAAGATACTGATGTTTTGTTAAGTATTTTCGCGTTGCGACAGTTTTGTATTTAAATCATACGTTTTTTTTAAGCTTACTTATAATACAAATTTCAATTAACATCTTCGAAACTTTTCAGTTCTTGAGCAGGTATCAATAAGTCCCAGTAAGCAGTTTTTATACTTTTGTTTATTGCGCTGCGATTGATATAGTGTACGAGAATCTGATTATGTGGCAACGCATTTTGATCCAAATAGGCAGTAAAGTCATTAAGTTTAAACATTTTAATTATACATAAATTCGCGACTGTGTGTTAATCAAAATGCGTAGATAAATTAATTCTTTTATTTAACATCTTGAAAATGGTATAGTCCATCGATTGGTTTCACAAACCTAGTCAATGTAGCTACAATTTTCAATAACAATTTAAACCAAATAGAATCAATTGAAGTTTAATTTAGAGACGCTTATGTGGTAGGTAGAAGCAAAGATAGTAAGAAAACTCGACCATACCAACCCCAGCTATAATGATAGTTTTTTTTGTTCAATTAAAACAGTAAATATTTTAGTGAGTTAGAAATCTCATAATTTAATTTTCATTCTTTATTATTAAACACATTCCAAAATGGAGCCTAGACCCAATATGAACCGTACTCGGCCAAGAACGTCACGCCGTTTAAATCCAAACCATTCAAGGAATTCGCAACAGAGTAATAATAACTCACAGCGAATTGAGTCTAGGCCTAAAGTAACCAGAACACCTCCAACAAATAATTCGAATTCACTTAATCAGTCACGAACTCAATATATTAGGCCAGTAGAAACGACAACAGTTAACGGAACTGCTGATCAATCTTCAAGTAACGCAGTTGCTACAAGTCGTATTCAGCCAATTGCAATCACAAATTCAGAAGAGAATTCAGTTCCAAACACTGATGATCATGATCAGCCTTCCACCAGTAGGGCATATTTTGAAAGGGTACAATTAGCCAATCAGAGAGTAGAAGCCTCTCCTAGGAACATCGAACCTTCAAATTTTAACAGCGTTCAACCACCTGTAGTTCAGAATTCAAATGATAATCGCGATGTTGAATCAATTGCGTCGGCATTCCAAAGGATTCTGGAAGCAAATCAACGCGTTTATCTATCCGAACTCAGAGCAATTCGTAACACAATGATTGAACGGTTTGAAAACCTAAATGTTAATGCACCTCCTCCACGGCCAAATGAAGAACATGATCGCATCCAAGTTAATCCGAATTTTCCTGAAGAGTTTGATAGATTTTTGAACGGTTCATTTTCAACAAATAATCGTCCTTCTCATATTAGTCAAATCTCGCACTCCAATGCTGTTTCAGCCAATTCTTTCTGCAAAATTGAGAAATGGAAAATCCTGTTTGACGGGAGTGAGAATGTCAATGATTTTTTATTCAAGGTAGAAACTTTAAGGGAAAGGTCTCAATGCACTTGGGACCACCTTTTAGCGAACTTTCACGTTCTGCTTAATGGAAAGGCAGATACTTGGTTCTGGCTATTTTCTAAAAAGAATCCCAATGCTACGTATAGTCAACTCAAATACGCCCTCATCAAAGAGTTTGGCAAATTGGAAGACGATCAGGATAAAATTATTAGGATGTTAGGAAGGCGTCAGGGATTCAAAGAGTCCTTCGACGAATTCTATACAGACCTAACGACGATGAATGAAAGACTTCGCGAACCAATGAGTGACCTGAAAATGATTGACCTTATCAAGAAAAATGCTAAAGAAAATGTAGGAGCACTTTTGTTTCCGTATCCGATGACTTCCTTAGAGCATTTGAGAGATGTTGCTCGTCGAGCTGAAAAGTTCATTCAGCATCAAAACGCTCATAGGCAATCATATTTCAAGAAAAATGTTAGTGAGATCGATTCTCATGAAATGATTATTTACGAAGGTGAAGAGTGTTCCGATAAGGCAGAGGTTGCAGCATTTTCAACCAATCGAAATGCAACTAAAACTTGTGTCGACACATCCCGTCTCAAGTGTTGGAACTGTGATGAGGTCGGACACTCATTTTATGACTGCACGTCAGAAAAAAGGAATTTGTTTTGCTACCGATGTGGTGAGAAAAATGTTATCACACCTAACTGCAAAAATCACCCGGTAAACAAAACAAGGAGCGAGATGGCCAGCGGGGACTCTCGTTCCAACCGCTAATCCCCGAAAAACTAACTTCAACCCTAAAGACATCAGAGAAGCACAGCCAATCTGATGTCCAAACCTTACCAGTCATGACCAATACCACTCAACCTGATCAGTCAAACCAAATAGTATTAGCGAAACCCCTATTACGATTTGCTAATGCTAACACCCAGACAGAAAACTCTATTATTTCTTTACATCAAAGAAAATTAAACTATGAACTTGCCAAGTCCAGAATCTTCAATGTACCTGCAGGTAAACCAAATGCCTCAAATAAAATTATTAAGTGTAGATGCAGATACAAACGTAGACAAAGTTACAAACGCATAGTAGAATCTACGGTTATCAATGATAGTACGGATTTAAGGCCGTTCATCAATGTTAAAATAGGCCCAGAAACCGTCTATGCTTTGCTAGATTCTGGTGCTTCGGTGTGTGTTCTCGGTAAGAATTCTTTCGATTTCCTGAAAAGAAACTCAATTAAAGTCAAGAATATGACTTCCACTCTCAGCACGGCCGACGGAACCAGACAGGAGATACATGGTTTCTGTACTCTTCCTGTTTTCTTTAATAATGAAACCCATAATATTGATTTTTATATTGTCCCAACCCTTCAACAGAAAGCTTATCTCGGAATTAGCTTCTGGAAAGTGTTTAACGTTGCTCCACAGATTGTCTCGGAACTTTCCGTTTCGGAAAACAAAACTCCTGACCTTAACATTCATGACTTAAATCCGATTCAGCGTTATGAGCTGGAGAAAATCATTTCGCTTTTCCCATCGTTTTCGAGGCTTGGTTTGGGACGAACCGATAAGGAGATGCATTTGATAGATACTGGAGATTCCGTTCCAATAAAATCGAAACACTTCCCTCTCTCTCCACCTCGTCAAGCGGAAGCATACAAGGAACTGGACAGGATGCTTTCCTTGGGCGTAATTGAGGAAAGTAATAGCCCTTGGTCGTCTCCGGTCGTTTTAGTCCAAAAACCAGGCAAGGTAAGGCTTTGCTTAGATTCACGGAAGCTAAACAGTGTGACGAAGAAGGATGCTTACCCTTTGCCACATATTGGTGGATTACTCAGTAGATTAAAAGACACCCACTTCATTTCTGGGATTGACCTAAAAGATGCCTTCTGGCAAATCCCACTTGAAGAGGGTTCCAAAGAAAAGACGGCATTTGCTGTACCGGGACGGCCACTGTACCATTTTACAGTTATGCCGTTCGGGTTATGCAACGCCCCACAGAGAATGAGTCGTCTGATGGATCGGGTCATACCAGCCCGCATCCGTGAGAACGTCTTCATTTATTTAGACGATCTATTAGTATGTTCGGCAACCTTCGATGAGCATCTTTCTTTGTTAGCTGAGGTGGCGAAGTGTATAGGTGAGGCTAAGCTGACGATCAATGTGGAAAAAAGTAAGTTTTGCCAGCGAGAGATTAAATACCTTGGCTACATAGTTGGCCAAGGTTGCTTGAAAACCGACCAGTCTAAAGTGAACGCAATTACGGAATTTCCACTGCCAAAAACACCTCGGCAAATCCGACGCTTCCTTGGAATGACTGGTTGGTATAGGCAGTTTATCTCGAACTTTTCTGAGCTTGCTGCTCCATTAACCAATTGCCTTCGCAAATCAAAAATTTTCTCTCTGACCGATGATGCAGTAACAGCTTTCGAGAACCTAAAATCTGCTCTTACATCCGCCCCAGTTTTAGCGCAACCGGATTTTTCGAAACCCTTTGTAATCCAGTGTGATGCGTCGAGCAGCGGAGTCGGCGGAGTCCTGTGTCAGGTCAATGAGGATGGAAATGAGCGTCCCATAGCTTATGTTTCCCAGAAACTGAATAGAGCACAGCAGAACTATTCCGTGTCCGAGTTAGAGTGTTTGGCAGCGATCTTGTGCGTCAAAAAGTTTCGACCCTACATCGAAGGCCTGCCATTCAAAATTATAACCGACCATTCAAGCCTGAAATGGCTAATGTCACAAAAGGA
Organism: Cheilosia scutellata; assembly: GCA_955612985.1. Classification (NCBI taxonomy): domain Eukaryota; kingdom Metazoa; phylum Arthropoda; class Insecta; order Diptera; family Syrphidae; genus Cheilosia; species Cheilosia scutellata. The sequence goes on along the minus strand of OY015312.1, from coordinate 50,854,982 downwards.
CTTGAATGGCAGGCTTGCACGATGGAGCCTTAAGCTCCAAGGTTATGATTTTGCCATCGAGCATCGAAAGGGATCGCTAAACATCGTGCCAGATACTCTATCTCGGGTAAATATGGATGAAATAGTAAGTAGTGAGTGCATCGGTAGCTCAGATATTGATCTTAAATCGAAACACTTCTTGTCTGATTTTTACAAAAAGCTCAAAACAGACATTTCTGAGAAAAGTGACCAGTTACCAGATCTTTGCATATCTGAAGGATTCGTTTATAAACGAATTCGTTTTCGAAAGGGAATAGACAACGAAGAGGATGAACTCTGGCGGTTATGGTTGCCTGAAGAGTTAACTCCCATAGCAATTAAAAATGCACATGATATTACCGGACTGCATGGTGGGGTGGCCAAAACTTTAGAGAGAGTACGGCAGAAATACTTTTGGCCAGGTATGGTCAAGGAAGTAAAAGCGTATGTTAGTTCTTGCGAGATGTGTAAGGGCATCAAGCCAACTAATATTAGTCTTCGCCCAAAAATGGGCAAACAAATTATTACCGACCGGATCATGCAGCGCTTATACATCGATTTTCTGGGGCCGTATCCCCGTACTAAAACTGGAAACTCATCCCTATTCATAGCAATCGATCACTTCAAAGTTCATATTTCTTAAACCTCTAAGAAAAGCGACCTCAGAGAATGTAATCAAGTATCTCGAGTCCGATGTTTTCCATCTGTTTGGTGTGCCTCAGTATCTGCATAGCGATAATGGGAAACAGTTTGTCTCCAAAGTGTTTGCAAAGCTACTTCAGACGTATAGTATTATGCATGTTAAAACTGGACTTTATTCCCCACAGGAAAATGCCTCCGAAAGGGCAAATAGGGAAATTTTGGCGAAGTTGCGTGCTTTGATAAAAGACAAGCATTCCGATTGGGACAAATATGTTTCCCTGATAGCTGCGACACTCAGAAGTGACCATCACTCGGCAACAAACTGCTCACCCTATTTTACCATGTTTGGTCAGCAGATGATACTCAATGGATCGGAATATGCAATTTTAAGTAAATTACAATGTTTAAACGAAGCGGATATAGAAGTTTGTTCTAAGGCTGACCGATTGCAACTTATTAGGGATCGAATAAAGCGCAATTTGGTAAAAGCTCATGAAAAGGGAGAAAAAACGTATAACCTTCGGGCTAGGAATATACAATTCAAGGTAGGGCAAGAGGTGTTCAGACGGAATTTCGGACAAAGCTCATTCCCTGAAGGCAAAAACGCCAAATTCTTTCATAAGTTCCTAAAATGTAGAATTCGTAGGCAGTTAGGTAAATGTCTTTATGAAATAGAGGATCTTAAAGGTAGGGTAATTGGAACATATCACGCAAAGGATATAAGACCATAGAGGCAACTTCTCGTTTTCCTGTTTGTTCTCGGCACATGCGCTAGAAAACAAAGCAGGTTTGTTACGGATGTTGCCTACGGAAATGATATTCTGTACCACCTTTTTTTTAAATCGTTGCGAATTTTGTCCTTGCCTTCCTAAAAGTGTCGAACTACATAACAATCATAAAGCCATTGGAACACGACTGCAATAAAAACATCGCAAACACATCCCTGTTCACTGGTTCCCACTGAACTAATATTCCCTCAACACTAATTTCCGACAGGAAGTAGATTGAACACGCTCCCTGTTGGCATTGAAGGGGAGAGCAGAGAATTTTTGCTTCGGGACGGTCTCTTCTCGGATGACAATAGTGGAGTACAGACGTGTGGTCTCCAAAGTAACTAATCGGTCGATATAACCTTTAAGTACTTTCACAAAATACTCTTGCCTAAAACTTACAATACCCAAAAGTCCTAATTAATATCTTAATTAATGCAAGATTCATATTAATTAAAGTGTAAAATTAAAGTAATTGTCCGTCAAATACAATTATACGCACAAGGCGCGTTTTCCACAAGAAATCGGCCATCCACGCCACAATCATTAAAATCCGCAATATAATTAATCCGCTCCCAACACACATAGTTGAGATTGGTGGATTTGGCACATTTGGATTGTCGAGGAAACAGCGCAGCGATTGAGTAAAATTGTGACGCAGATTGCTTATCACTTTCCTGTGAGAGGTTAGATGCCCGCCTTACCACCACCCACCGATTATTCCCATCGTCATTACGCTCCCGCCGACAGAGAACCCCCATCAAGCATCAACGGGTTCATCAGCGATTTTCGCACGCAACACGCACGTCAAAAACAGCGTCAATGTGTCGCAGGTAGCCGAAAAGATCACCCATGACCGTCACGTGCAGCCAGTAATTGCACTCAGTGACTCAGCATCAGTAGACAGCAGCAGTTCAGATTAGTAATCCTAGATGGTTTGCTCTTAATCATTTTTTTTTTTATTTAATTTTTTTTTCTGTATACTAAATATTTTGTTTGTATAAAAGACTAGATGCTAGGAAAAGGAAAATATTGCACTACAAGTAAAGTACATTGCCTAAACATAAAGTGCTTAAACTACGATAAAATTAAGGTATGGAAAAAGATAATAACAGTGAGAATACCAATAAAACATCGTGGGGACTTGCGATCACAAATTCCAGCAACGACGAAAGCCGAATCAACTAATAAAAGTTGAAACATAGAAAAGACAAAAAAGGGTTTAAACCAAGTAAGTTAATATTTTTCTCCATAACTTTTGTACATATATACATATATTTTTTTGATTGCTCGTGGAATTTGATAGAGCATTAAGTAGTGCTATATTTCTCTAAAAAGTGATTAAATTTAATTCCATAAATTAAAGTGATTAAGACTAGTTAAATTAATTAAACGATAGAAAAAACCAATACATACATGCGTCACGAAACTATAAAAGTTGAAAAGATTAAAACATTGTACTGCGCGCTTCTATAAACCTACTTAAAACACTAAATTAGTAATAGATGCAAGAGCAAGTCCTAGTTTGAATATTTAAAGGCTGCTATTAAATTAAACTAGATTTATATGAATAGATAAAATTTTCAACTAAATGACTGAAATCTTATACAATTTGAAGTTAATTAAACTACAAAAACGCTGTCAAATTGAACGCTATATGATCTAATTATGCTAGTTAAGTTATTTTTTTTTCTTTTGTTTAATAAAATGAATTATAACGTTATGAAAGTTCAGTGAGTTAATTTTTATGGGGTTGAGTGTGGTCGAGTTCTTTTTTTCAGGATGTGCTGATTAGGGTATTTACCCTTAGAAAGTGCAGTTTAGGGACAACATTATTTAAATGTAGGTGTGAATGTTGTCATGGCGTTGTCGCTGACATACAGGGAGGGAACCATTGCACCTAAGCAACATTACATCAGGTTGCTAACCACATGAGCGAACTACAGGATCTTCTTAGTTCAGAGGTTTATTGTGTAGGATTGATTTAGCTTTTCGTGAGTAAACCCTTGACATGAGTAAGTTATCTTTCAGTTGTTGCGTTTAGTTTGAAGGGCAAAGAACCACCCCAATATCCGGCGAGCTTAGCTGAGCCATGCCGCCAGCATGTCAAGGTATGCCCTAAGATAACTAAGCGGCGAGCAGCAACAGTCTTCCACAAAATTGCAAACGCGATGCTTTTCCTCCCCTACAAATAATAAATACTGCAACTGGAGAAATTGTTGGTATGAAGAAGACGAACCAATATTATCCCAAAACGACAACGAGGACGATGAAGATGTGGCACATCATGAATATGAAAATAACATATTATTTGTTCCATATTTATCCAAATTTTGGTTTAAATTATATATTTTAATATGCTTTTTCACTATTCTAACTTTTTCTGCCAAAGAGCATCCGTAAAACGTAAACAAACAAACGCCTAATGTCAAATCATTTGTAGGTGTATTGGTAAATCTCGAGCGACTCTGAGAAAAAAATCTAGATTCGAAAAAGTGCTCTTGAATCTGAAAAAGATTGCTTTTTTTTACGTAAAAAGTGATCTCGGACAAGAAAAAGTGTTTTTTTTTTTTGGCGAATCGAAATCAACATAAATAGGCAACCTTATGCCGTTGGTTTTCGATTGGTACACAAAAAAAAAACAGAGTTTCTTGCCCCATATCACTTTTCTCTTTCTATTGTTACAAAAAAAAAAAAACAAAAATTTTTTTAGATTCTAGGGCACTTTTGCGAATCTAGATTTTTTTCTCAGAATTGCTCGAGCTTTACCAAGACCGAACATCCGTTTCAAAGAGCAAGCCATCACCAGAGCGCTAGGTCTGGACAACTGGAAGCAGCGTGCCCGGGATCGTAGAGGATGGAAGGCTGCAGTGTCTCAGGCAGAGACTCTTCACGGGTCGGGAGCCCGATAAGTAAGTAAGTTACCACACACACTTACATATGATTTGACGTTTGGCATTTGTTTGTTTACGTTTTACGGAAAGTCTCTCCGAAAAATTTAGAACTAGTGAAAAAGCATATTAAAATAAATAATTTAAACCAAAATTTGGATAAATATGGAACAAGTAATATATAGGTATGTTAATGATGAATATGAAATCATTTGATTTGATTTGCCACATCTTCATGGTCCTCGTCGTCCTCTTCGGATAATACTGTTTTGTCTTCTTCATATACCAGCAATTTTTCCAGTTGCAGTATTTATTATTTGCAAGGAAGAAAAAGGACCAATTTTGGTTTGCAATTTTGTGGAAGACGTGGTAATCATATATTCGGAATATTTATTAGATTCCTTTTATAATTATTTGAAAATGTATGTTGCAAGTTGCAACCACTCTACACAAACAAAATTTATAAGTGGTCGTACTAACTTAAGCCGTGGATTTTCGGGAATTTTTGCTGGAAGGTGGCCGACACGTCAGTTGCTAGCGTCGATTCTTTTTGGAACCTCGATAGTTTATAGAGATCCTTGCGGATGTTGCTCGTCCTATCCCCGAAGTTCTTTTTCTGTTCTTTGCTGTTTAAACGAAACTACATTAGAAATGTAAAGCAGACCACTACATGGGGCGAGACATTGAGACATTAAACATAACCAATCGTCGCCTTAGAATTGGTTTGACGTAAACACCAAAACAGCTTTTTTGGCAATTCGAGTTTAAAGTTATAAAGCGTCAAGTAAACGCCATCTGACTTACAATTTTTTCTCCTTCATACACGTACGGCTAGAAGAGTTGCTTATACGTCAAACCAATTCTCACCAATGGAATATTTTAGTGACGTAAGTTGAGATTTAAGTTTAAGCCAGGAAAAAATATTTCAGCTAATCTCGAATAAGCTGATGATTTTCACTGTCCAAAGTGAATATTTTAACTATTTTTATTTTTAAAACAAATTTAGAAAACAAATAAAACCAATTCTTACAGACAAATTTACAGCTTTTGCTTCTAAAATTTGACGTAAACGCCGGGAATTAGTTTATAAGGCAAACCAATTCTTTCAAGGCTATAAATTGTGTCGTTTACGGCAAAGTCGATACTCAATATCTTCGTAGCCAGATGAGATAGTAGGACAAAACTGTTTTCAGAAAAGGAAAGATCATCCTCAAAAACCTATTACTGCATACCTAGCTTAAAAACGAAATGGCATTTACGTCAAACGACGCCATGTCAGCAGAAGATCAGTATCCATATGGGAGTAACGCTTTCTTTAAGCATCAGCGATTAAAAGGCGCGTGTTTATTTACAGGGTAATTCCAATACTTTCCTCTCTTTGCTTGTCTTTATTTTCTTGCTTCAATTTAAAAACAAATCTTGGCTAGATTTTACTTTACTGCCCATTCGAAAAAAATACTTTTTTTTGTTTATTCCGATTGACTTTAATGCGCTGAGCTCAACTATGCAAAAAAAAGTTGGCGGTCTCTTAAAGTCAATCGGAATGATGAAACTTTTTTTTATAAGTTAACTGCACGTTTAGGGAATATAAAAAAAATCAAATTTACAAAAATTTGACACTCCATTCTTGAAATGTTGGTACTATTTTATATGGTAGTTTTTGAACTTTGGGCCTCATCGCCCAAACGATGAGAGACCGCCAGATTTTTTTTCAGATTTGTATTTAGGGCACTGAAATCAATCGGACTGTGTAAAAAAAAACGTTATTTTCGAATGGGCAGTAAAGTAAAATCTTGCCGAAATATTGTATAGGCGCACATAACAACAAAAAATAAATCATCAATAATGTGAAATGACATTACGAAGGTTTAGGTTAGGTTAGGTTAGGTGGCAATTATCCGTTAATACGGAGTAATTCACTTAGACCAAGTAAGGTCCATTGTGATACCACAAGCAGAGTCGGATATTTCCGCTACTCTTGGAACCATTTCGAATTTTGGAGAAATTTCCGTATTTTGCTGATATCCGTTTCGGCAATATCAGCAAGCTCCCCGAAGAAGTACTCTCCTAGAGTTTGCATTCCAATCGAGGATAGCGCCGGGCAGTTACATAGTAGGTGGAACGGAGTTTCCTCCTCCTCCTCATCCATGCAGCTGCGACAAAAGTCATTAGCGGTAACTCCAAGCCTTGCGGCATGTCTTCCTAGTATACACAGTGGCCTGTTAGTACTCCGACAAGAGTTCCGATATGTTTTCTACTGACGTTTAATAGGACCTTTGTCCTGCGCCGATTTATTCGTGGCCAGGTCTGTTTTGCGTGGTTGCAGGTGTCAAGATCGCGCCATCTCTCCTTAGCCTGTTGCAGTGCTAGTGTGGAGATGCTGTATCTTACCGTTTCAATTGGCATATGGGGCTCTCCTTTACCAATAGAGAGTTCCATTTTCGTGCCGTTCCTTGCTAGTTCGTCTGCTTTACAGTTACCTGGTATATCTCTATGACCAGGGACCCAGCACAGCGTTAACGTGCACATATCCGAGATCTCATTTAAAGATTTGCGGCAGTGTCTGACCAATTTGGATCTTAATATTGATGATTCCAGTGCTTTAATAGCTGCTTGACTGTCGGTGTAGATGACGATGTCTGAGTTCGATATCGATCTCACTTTCAGCAGTTCAGCGGCTTCGCGAATAGCCATAACTTCTGCTTGGAAGACACTACAGTTATTTGGTAGTCTAAAAGACTGGTTTAGGGAGAATGGAACTGAGAAAATCCCGGCTCCTACTCCGTCCTCCGTCTTAGACCCATCTGTGTATACTTCTAGCGTATTTTCATCTATAACCGTATTCTCTTCCCATTGCTGTCGGTCGGGAATACTGGTCTTGTATTTAATATTGAAGTCCAGGACCGTGGTTAGGTCTGTAACTTCTGTTGTGACATTTACCCCTATCGTGGAATCCGCCGGGGGGAATTATTCACGGAAAAGAATATTTTGGTATCGTCAAAATCGCAAAGTGGACAGTTCCCCATGTAGGTAATGTGAATGAGTTTCACTGAATTTTTCCCGAACGGGGAACTGTTCACTTTGCGATTTTGACGATACCAAAATATTCCTTTCCGTGAATAATTCCCCCCCGGCGGATTCCACAATAGGGGTGATTATTAGTTTTTAGAATATTGGCATGCCCTGTGTCACTGCTTCTCCATTGCTGTGATTCTTTCAGACACAATGCCGATTTTGCCGCCATCTCTTTACCGTGTATGTCCAAGGGCAGAATGTGGAGCATGGTTTCCAGTGCTGCGGTTGGAGTTGTCCGCAGGGCACTGGTCACACAGACACATGCCACTCTTTGGATTTTATTTAGTAGAGAGAGGTAGCTTCTTTTATCTAGTGCTGGCCACCAGACGATGATTCCGTACATGAGTATCGGTCTGACTACTGCTGTATACAGCCAGTGCATTGTTTTCGGGCTGATGCCCCATTTGAGGCCCAGGATCCTTTTGCAGGAGTAAAGTGCAGTAGCGGCCTTCTTAATGCGTTTATGCAGGTTTAGTTTCCAGCTCAGTTTTCTGTCCATAACCAAACCTAAGTATTTGGCGCTGTCAGAGAAGCTGAGGCGGATCCCCTTTAGTTTGGGTGGATCAATTTGAGGGATTCGGTGCTTCTTCGTGAATAGCACTAGCTTTGTTTTACCCGGGTTTGTATCCAGGCCGCATTTGTTAGCCCATTTGACCAGCGTTGCGAGGGCCGTTTCCATCAAGTCCCGTAATGTTGGGAGGTATTTCCCAGTAAATAAAATGGCGATATCGTCTGCGTAGGCTATAACTTTACCACCGTTTTTCTCCAGGGTTACCAGTATTTCATTTACTGTTAGCAACCATAGCTGCGGTGAAAGTACTCCACCCTGCGGAGTGCCGCGTTGCACAGACCTTCTCATTTGCAGCAGCCAAGTTCCGAATTGATAACCCTGCTTAGCAGCATTTGGTTGATCCAGTGACTTAGACTATCGTCAATCTGCAGGTTTTCAAATGCGTTAATTATCGCTCTCGACTCTACATATATTGTTGAAAGCCCCTTCGATGTCTAGGAAGGCTACCATTGTATATTCCTTGACGGCTAGTGATTTTTCCACGGTGCCGACAATGGAGTGTAGAGCTGTCTCTACCGATCTGCCCTTACAGTAGGCGTGTTGGGATTTCGAGAGAGTTTTGATGTTGTGGCGAATATATAAATCTATCATCCTCTCTAGTGTTTTAAGTAGAAAAGATGACAGACTAATAGGCCTGAAGTCCTTTGGAGTGGTGTGAGAGGCTTTTCCCGTCTTCGGTATAAAAACCACTTTCACCTCTCTCCATAATTTTGGTATGTAACCATGGTCTAAGCTTAAGGAGAACAGTAAAATCATCCAAGGTTTTAGAATGCCATAAGCATGTTGCATTTCTGCCGGGATGATTCCATCTGGTCTTGCCGATTTAAAAGGGAGGAAGCTTTTAATCGCCCACGAAAGTTTGCGTTCGCTTATCACTTCCTTTGAAATGAAATGAGTTCTGGGATGGGACCGTTCTTGAGTCGGGGTATCATCCCCTTGGGCACTTCCTGGGAAGTAGGTTTAAAACATGTTAAATTTTTCCACAGTCAAGGATAATGATGGGTAAGAGTGAGACCACAAGCCTAGCAGTTGAATTTAGGCCACCATAACTTTGTTATGGAGATATGTGGTCTCACTCTTACAGATCATTATCCTTGACTGTAGGAAACGGATCTCTCTCTCTGAAGTCATGCAAAATTGCGTGGCGTGATAATGCAAATCCAGCATAATGCGTGTTTTTGAGTGACTATTATGGATATAGATTTATTTAAACTTTCAGGTTTAAAAAATGCGGATTAATGATAGGGTGTAAAATTAACTGAAACCTGATATACATCCGAAGTGAAGAATATGGCCGTTATACTCTCAGATGTTTGTCAGATGTTCGCGAAAAGGACCGCAGTGGAAAAAGCCTTAAGGGAAAGTTTTCAGGGGATTGAACCAGAGACCCCTCATCCCATAGTAGTCCAGCACACTAATCACTGAGACACTGGGCCCAAGCAGTGTCTGATATGCTGACTTTCAGCACACATCACAATGGATACATTCAACCTTGAAGTAGTTAAAGACTTTGTCTGTAGGCTTTACAATTAGGTAGGTACCTCGCGAAGTGGCATCGGCGCGCAGAGATCAAGCAAAGAATCACTCTTGAAATAATTGCTGTTTCTTCGGGCTAAGGAGACAACTCAAAAGTAAAGCCACCTTTCATAGAACTTGTTTATTTATGTACTTTTATAGTTCGGAGGATGTAATTAACACGTCTTTATGCGTGTGGTTTACATTTGTTAGTGTTCTCAGATCGTATTGTATCTACGAGATGAAAGTATCTCATACCGTAACATCCCTCTTATTAAAAAATAAAAAAAATAAAAAAAATAAAAACATTAATAATATACTTCACTTTAGGGATATTTACTGTTTTAAAATTAACATATTAATTCTTTTAAACGGATGTAAAATATTAAACTGATTTTAATTATTTCAATGATTTCAGAAGCTGATAGCTATGTATCTACCTTGACAATAACAAAATTATAATTTACTTTGCAAAACTTGAACTCAATTCGAAAATACAAAATTAATTAAAGTTATTATGTGTGTATAAAATATAAGAAAAATAAGAATTAAATTTAAATTTACTTTGCAAAAAACTTGAATTCACTTCGAAAATACAATGTTAATAAAACGCCATAAATTATAAACAAACTCAAAATTAAAATTAACTTCACACTTGAATTCATTTCGAAAATACGAAAATATAAAATTAATAAAAGTTATTCAATAGCTGGCAACACTTGAACTTAATTTGAAAGCACAAAGTTAAACATTTCGAAATCGTCATACTTGCTCGGCAACACTTTCTTTCTGGATGATTTTCTGTTGACTGGTGTTCTGTCATTCGTCTCAGCTGTTTGTGTTGGCATTGGCCGCGTTCCACTGACCGCTAGATGATGACTAGCGGCATGCCAAACTCCATATAAAAAAAACTGACATTTCAGCATTTGCGCTAGACATCTAGCACATTTTGTGAAATATCCTTTTCTGGGAAATTTTTCAATCTAGCGCAAAATGAACTAAAAAAAAAAATAAATAGGCGGCGCAACAGGCGGTAGACACCCAAGGCCTAGCTTCTCGCAACCATTCGTTTTGTGTGAGTTTCTATTTTTGGAACGAATGGAAGGGACCTACAATTTTATGCCGATTCCGAACGGCTGAATTGAGAAGCTTTTTCAGGACAGTTATACTCTCGGATGTTTGTCAGACGTTCGCGAGAGGTGGCGCAGTAGAAAAAACACTAAGATGTAATTTGTGTTTTTCCGGGGATCGAACCTGGGATCCCTCGCACAGCAGTCCAGCACACTAACCACTGCGCTACTGCGCCCACTGCGCAAAATGAACTGCTATCAATGGCCACGTTCCAATGACCGCTAGTCGTCTAGCACATAATATCCCTGATGAAGGAACGCTGGTGCTAGAGATCTAGTGGCAGTGGCAAAGTGACATGAGAACCAATTTGAATTCGTATGATTTCATCCTCATGAGAGTCAAAAACGTATTTTGTGCCATCATGCCGCATATTTATTAGTACACAATAATTTAAATAAGCAAATACAATGTATATTCGTTACATAGAAGTTTGAATTCCCATTTTACACCAAATTGGAAATGTTTGACTTCTGCACTTTCACTTTTATTTTGACAGTTCGTTATTTTTTTCAATCTAGCAGTTCATTTTGCGCTAGATTGAAAAATTTCCCAGAAAAGGATATTTCACAAAATGTGCTAGAGATCTAGTGCAAATGCTGAAATGTCATTTTTTTTATGTGGAGTTTGGCATGCCGCTAGTCATCTAGCAGTCAATGGAACGCGCCCATTGGATTTATTGCTGCTGTTTGTGGATCTGATTGAGTTGGCTCTGAATTTTCTGTTGTGGTTTTATTATTTTTTTATTTTTTTATTTTTTGGTGGTGAATGTTTTCTTTATTTTCTGCTGTGGTATTTGGTGTCTGGTTAATGATGTTTTCTAACGTTTATCCTATTTCTCCGGTATTGCGAACCATCCTTTTCGACGATACAAGATCTTGTTGAAAGGTTGCCATTCGCTTGATGATCATATGGTGATGACATTGATAGCTTGAAGTTAAAGTCCTTAGCAAAATTGTGAAATTCGCGGCTTGTGAATTGTGCTCCACAGTCTGACACGACAACTTTAGGAACTCCATGTCTGCTGAAATTCTGCTTGCAACATTTGATGATTTCTTGTGTTCTTAGTGACGTCAAAAAATCGACTTCAATGAAATCAGAATAGTAATCGACAGTTACTAACAAATTCGTTTTCTTCTGATTCGGTCCTTGAACTTCACAGATATCTATTGCCACTCTTTCATACGGAAGCTTTGGAATTTCTGTGGACTGCAGTGGTTGTTTTTGTTGATTGCCTGAGTCTGCTGCACATGTTGTGCATGATTCAACAGCTTGTTTGATGTGATCGTTATTACCAGGCCAAAATACTGTATCTCGTGCTCTTCTAAAACATTGGTCTCGTCCGGGATGACCCAAGTGAATCTTTTGTATCACTTCTTTTCTAAGGGATAAAGGGATTATAATTCTATTGCTTGCAAGCTGCACATTTTTCTCCAAAAGCAGGACATGGCTTTTTGTTTCGACGATGTGATCCTCCACAATAGTAACATTTTTTAATTATTTCTTCATTCTGCTCATCCTTAGAGGAAATTTTGTTCACCGCTACCTCTTGTATAGCTTGATCAATGCGATCTAGGTGTCTCTCTGTTGTTGTTGACTGCTTGCATAGAGCAATTGCTGTGCTCAGAGTTAAGTCTGATATATCGAGCATCTTCGTAAGCGTTTATCTTTGAGACCTACTACTATCCGGTCTCTTACGAATTGGTCTTCGAAACTACCGTATTCACATGATTTTACCAATTCTCGAAGTCTGAAAATGAAGTCTTCAACTAGTCGTCTTTTTGTGTAGCCGTATTAAATATATAGCGCTCGAAGATTATATTTGTTAGAGGCTTCAATCTCATCACAAATACCTTTTGTTGTTGTCTTCTGCTCTTCTGTTAGAGGCAAGGTGTTATATAGGTGTACTCCTTCTGGAAGTCTTAAGTTTCAGCTGTGTGAACGAGCGCCTCGCGACAGTCCGCATCAAGTCTAAATTCACCAACATTAGCCTAATATGCCCCATGCCCCTACAGAGGAGAAAGACGACGACACCAAAGAACGATTCTACGAGCTCTTAGACAAGACGTACGAGCAATGCCCTAATTATCACATTAAAATCGTCCTAGTTGATTTTAATGCAAAGATAGGAAGAGAGGGCATCTTTGGTAGTACTGTCGGAAGGTACAGCCTACACGACACCACCTCCGATAAGGGATTTAGGCTGATCGACTTCGCGGGCGAAATAGTGTCATAGCAAGTACGCGGTTCCTGCAACTCGATATTCACAAAGGCACATGGAGATCTTCCGATCAATCAACCGTCAACCAGATTGACCACATTGCGATCAACGCAAGGCACTCCTCCAGTATTATGGATGTCCGAACGTTCCGAGAGGCGAACATTGACTCGGACCACTACCTTGTCGTAGCCAAGGTACGCCTTCGGATATCCCGAACATCGCAAAGACAAGTAAATACTGTGAGGAAGTTTGACGTCGGACGGCTAAAATCGCAAGAGTTCACCAGATCCTTCTCCGATCGAGTCTCTCTCAATCTCTCAATAGGTTGTATGCAGCCAGCATCAAGTATTGAAGACCAGTGGCAACATTGCCAAAAAGCCATCAGAGACGCCGCCTCTGATGTGCTTGGTTTCACTCGACCACCACAACGAAACCCCTGGTTCGACGACGAGTTCCGGCAAGCACATGCAGCGAAACAAGAGGCATACAAAGCGGCGCTGCAAAGAAGGACCCGAGCTGCCCGTGAGCTCTACGCGCAGAAAAGAAGAGACGAACACCGGCTTCTCTGGAGGAAAAAGAAAGAGCACGAGAAGCGCGCGATCGAGGAAATAGAGGGATGTTAAAGCAGGAATGAGGTTCGGAAGTTTTACCAAAGGGTAAACAGAAGCTACCAAGGCTACAGAGCCCGAACCGAAGCCTGCAAGGACGAGCAAGGGAACATCACACTAGAATCGCAGTCGATGCTGAGGATATGGAAGAACTACTTCTGCAGACTGTTTAACGGCGATGACGAACTAAATACCGCTGTCAGAATGAACCATTCAACCTGGACGATGAAGACCAACAATTCCGTCCACCCGACCTGGACGAAGTGAAGATAGCCATATCTAAGCTTAAGTCCAACAAAGGCTCTGGAGCAGATGGCCTAACCGCCGAGCTATTCAAAGCGGCAGGCGATGACTTGGTTAGGAGTATGCACCAACTCATCTGTAAAATATGGTTGGAGGAAAGTATGCCCGATGAATGGAACCACAGCATTGTCTGCCCTATCCTCAAGAAAGGAGACCCTCTGAACTCCGCCAACCACAGAGGTATTAGTCTTCTTAACATCGCCTACAAGATCTTATCTGCCGTATTGTGTGAACGCCTGAAGATTTTCGCCAGCAACCTGATTGGTCCCTATCAGTGTGGCTTCAGGCCAGGAAAGTCTACCATTGACCAAATATTCACACTGCGGCAGATCGTGGAGAAAACCCAGGAAGTCCAAATCGATACCCACCACCTTTTCATCGATTTTAAGGCCGCCTATGACAGCATTTATAGAGATGAGCTGTACAGAGCAATGTCTAGTTTTGGCATCCCTGCCAAACTCTTCCGTCTGTGCAGGATGACAATGGAGAATGCACGCTGCTCCATAAAGGTCGGTAAAGAACTCACCGATACCTTCGATGTCATGTGACTTCTTCAACATCGTTCTTGAAAGAATAGTGCAAAACTCAAACGCTAACACCAGAGGCACTATCTTTCAAAAGTCCGTCCACCTACTCGCCTACGCCGACGACATCGACATAATCGGCAGAACGCAGCGTGATGTCACTGGCGCGTTCGTGAGCATTGAGACGGAGGCGGCGAAGATGGGTTTGGCGGTCATATATATTGTTATAAGTAAAACACAGAGTTAATTTAAAGTGAAAACAATTTTATTAGGGCGTTCCATTTTGTTATTCATATTACACTTAAGACGTGATAGGTATTTTCAATGAGTTTTTATTTTCTTTTTTTCATTATTGAATTAAATTTAGTTATTTATTGTCAAAAATTACAAACACTTCCTTCATTATTGTCGGTCGTCTTATATAACGTATCATCTTTTTTATTGTCCAAGTTAAGATATTTAAAAGAGCAATTTATTTATAAAAAAAACATTTTACATTCCATCACCTATTTTTATGTTTATTTTTGTTTTGTAAGAGTTTTCAAAATGTAGTACATTACTCCAACTATTCTTTAATTATACAATATCCGATTAATTCTATAATTTAATTATTTGAATGAAGTTAAATGTAGGAAAAGTCAATGATTTCTATGAATGTATATATATAAAAGATTTAAATGAGAAAATATTGGTTTATATATTTGAAATTTCTTATTTACATTTATGAGGTATCTAGCTAAATTTAAACAGTTTTTCTTTTTTTTTACTTTTATTTTAAAATATTATTTACTTTTATGTTTGTATATGGAATAAATTTTAATTATAGCAATTGATCTTGTTTAATTTTTACATTTAACACTGGGACACGTAAAATATATGTTTTACATCACAAATAATTTTATAAAAAAAAAATCGAATAGCTTTTATTTCGAAATAAATAAAATATATAAAAATGATTTAACAAACAGCTATGGACATTAAAATACTCATTAATATCTACAATCATGCTTTTACTGCGAAGGGAAAAATGCATATATATTATGTAATGATTTGAAACATGCATTTTTTAATATTGAAATATATCGTTTTTTTTTTACATTTTGTGCGTTTATTTGTCTTTCATATTTTTGTCTGATTTGTAGAAACTTAATCTAGTAATTAGGTATGTGTTTTCTGTTTTCAAATATTACACTTACTTAGCAACGTATTATAGTGAAAAAGGTTATAGTTGTATATGATGAGCTGAGTTCAAATTAAAAAGAATAACACCTTACAGCTGGCCAGGGACACACAACATGCCTTCCCATTAAAGTCGTGCGTCGTCGGGTGAGATTAGGGCGATTTTAAGTGAGTAGAAAAGAGTAGAAGGGAGTTTTGGTGTATTCTATCCTCCTTTTCTCAACTATAAATAAAAGTCAAAACACAATGATGTCAAATAAGAAATGCGCTAATGTCAATTCCTCCTACATGTCAAATCCCAAATTTTACCCACCATTATATTCAAATATGGTCGAGCTTTCAAAATAAAACAAATTTTAGGGATTCAAACGAAAGCCGTCCAGCTATTCAGCAAACAAAAATAAATCATTATTTAGCGGAAGTTATCCAATCGTTAACGGAGATATATTTTAAGGCTTGTTAGTAAAAAATTATTCATAAAAGAATATAAGAATATATTTTGGTTTGAATATAAAGTTGTTCAATGAGTTAAGTCCGAAAAATTTTTTTTTGCTATCTGCTTTTCAATAGCATTGGTAGTTTTTGCATCTGAGCAGCCTAGCGCAAAAAAGCGCATTTGGACTAAGTTTGTATATTTCCTTAACGAATTCTATTAGTTTTTCCTCAGTTAGTCAATCGATATTATTTGTAAGCATTAAGCAAAATATATGAACAAATATTACAACAACTATATAGAATCTCGAAAGTGTCAAGCAGTTTTTAGTTGTTGTAATTGCGTGTTAAAAATTATACTTTACTTTACTTTACTTTACTGAGATAGATATCCAATAAAACAGCTCTATCAACATTATCGGAATATCGCAGCGAGCTGTCAGTGGCGCATTTACAAGTATTGAAACGGAGGGGGCGAAGATGGGTCTGGCTTTAAATGAGGGCAAAACGAAGCTGTCAACGAGAAAGGAGTCTCAGCATCGACGACTCAGATAAAACGTCACGATGGACAGATATAACTTCGAAGTCGTTATGACAAAATGACATCAGATCAATCAGGCAGAGATCAAAGGAAGAATCATTCTTGCCAATCGCTGTTTTTTTCGGGCTAAGAAGGCATCTAAGAAGTAAAGCGCTCTCTCATAGAACCAATGATATATTATGTAAGACCCTAATCATCCCGGTCCTTCTGTATGGTGCAGAAGGATGG
This sequence comes from Cheilosia scutellata, assembly GCA_955612985.1. NCBI lineage: Eukaryota > Metazoa > Arthropoda > Insecta > Diptera > Syrphidae > Cheilosia > Cheilosia scutellata. Next base: position 50,838,336 of record OY015312.1, on the reverse strand, counting down.
ACTCTGTCGAAATTGAATGAGATACATCCCCTCCTGGGATGTTTTGAGAGATAGATTCTTCGGACGATATTCGGTCCAGTTTGTATCAAAGAAGTGTGGAGGAGAAGATTTAACGACGAGCTTTATGGACGAGCGACGTTGACCTGGTCAAAAAGCTGAAGCATGTGGAACGTATGGACAGCAACGCACCAGCCCGACGAGTCTTTGAGTCCACCCCTGAGGGACAATGTTGCAGAGGAAGACCTAACCTTAGGTGGCGCCCACAATTGGAGGGCGACCTCAACCAACGTGGTGTGCGTAACTGGAGGCAGCTAATTAGGGACCGAGCTGGCTGAAGGGGCATGTTGGTTGAGGCCGTTATCCACCCCGGACTTTAAGCAACCCCAAAAGTAAAGTAAGTAAGTTCTCTTGAACTGAACTGAACTGAAGACCTTTGTCGCGAAAACACAGGCTCCATGGGCAAATGCCGACTTGCGACTTGTCGTAAAGAAGGACCTGTTGGAATTCACTCGGCCAAAAGGTCGGATTTCAATTCCCGGACCGCACATTCCGAAGGAAAGGATAGAAAGAAACCTCCGACATCTAAATCCGGAACTCCATAGCGAGAACTGGGAGGTGCTTGAGGTTGGCGAACATTCCGAGGCAGGCACTGAAATTGTGGTTTTACTCAGCCACAAATCAATGCCCTTGCTGAGGAAGTTCAACAACAAAGTTCGCACTGGGATTACCCGGTGCAAGGTTCGACCCTTCACGGACAGAACAGAGAGAAAGAGGAGGGTGGATGATAAGGTAAGCTCAATATGAAAATTGTTCAAATAAACCTGCACCACAACATAGCAGCTAGCGCTAACCTCGTCTATCTCTTAGGTGATAGAAACATATACATCGCCTTTGTGCAAGAGCCGTGGATATCCCGTGGCAAAATATGTGGGCTAAGTCATAAAGATTTAGTAACCTACTGCATCAAGCCGCTAAACGCGGAGAGTAAGAATAGAACGTGTATCGTAGCTAGGAAACATATTAACTTATTACTTCTATCTACCTACAGCAATCTAGACCAGACCGTGGTAAGGCATGAATGGAGGGGACTTCCCCCACTGATTATATCAGCCGTATACATGCCCTACGAAGAAGAAGGACCGCCAGCCCCAATAACCCACGCCCTAGTCCACAAAGCGGAACAGGAAGGATGGGACCTAATTCTGGGATGTGATGCAAACTCCCATCATTCACAATGGGGCAGTGGAGATATTTACCCACGAGGTGAGTCAGTTTTTGAATTCATTATAGAAAATAATCTTTTAGTAGCTAATAGAGTTGATGAACCAACATTTGTAGTTAGGAACAGGCAGGCTGTTATAGACATAACGCTATATAACAGCTCCAGTACCCTTACTATTGATAAATGGAACGTCTTGAGTGAGCAGTCCTACTCAGATCACAGACTGATCGAATTCCTTGTAGGAAACTGTTGCAACCCTCCCCACCCCAGTCACACCGAAATCCTAGGAAAGCTGATTGGGACCTTTTTAGCAAAGAGATCGTGAAAAGGAAAAACTTTCTACAGGAAGGTAATCTAAACTGCCCGACGGACATCGACCAGAAAGCCGAGAAAATAGTCACTATTTTTAAAGAGGCATTCGTAAGTGCCTGTCCAGTGGCAAAACTGAAAACTAAAACTTCGCCTCCATGGTGGAATAAGAAACTGGCCGCGATTAGAAAGAAAATAAGAAAACTTCTAAATACGGCAAATCGGACAAAATTAGACTCTGTCTGGGAAATATACAAGGCCTGTCAGAGAAACTTTAAAAACGAAATACAGAAATCCAAACGCCAATCGTGGCAGAAATTCTGTGACGAAATAAAGGGCACTACAGAAACCGCGAGACTGAGGAAAATCCTAACCAGGGAACCAATAACTCTGGGATCTCTCAAGGACCCCGAAGGAAACTGGACTGAATCTTGTTCAAATTCCTTAAAGCTGTTACTTACTGTTACTACGCACTTTCCAGGCTGCACCACTCAGCCACACCCCGGTATATACATCAACAGCACGATGGAAACGAGCCTCCCTGCAGACTTGGTCACAGAGGACAGAATAGAATGGGCTATCCGATTCCGTCTCCCCTTCAAACCCCCAGGGCTCGATGGAATCATTCCTCTCATGTTGCAGAGAACTACCAACACCATCATTCCGGTATTAAAAGAACTGTACACGAGCAGCACCAAGAAAATGGAGAGAAGTGAAGGTAATATTTATACCAAAGGCTGGCAAACCAAGTCGCACCAACGCGAAAGACTTTAGGCCAATAAGCCTCACCTCCTTCATACTGAAAACTTTAGAAAGACTGATTGACATACACATTCGTATCAGGCTACGCCCGGGAGACTTATCACCGGCCCAACATGCCTACACCAAAGGTAAAAGTGTGGAGACCGCGCTACATTGTGTTGTCAGCACAATAGAGAAAACATTAAAAGAAAAAGAGTATACTCTAGCGGCATTCTTAGACATTGAAGGAGCGTTTAACAATGTTAATACTGAGGCCGTACGCAGAACGCTAAGCAAGCTCAACATTGACAGTACTATTGTCAACTGGATAACCAGCATGCTTGAAGAACGGCACATTATAACTGAACTTGGGGGCTCTAAGCTAGAAGCATATGCCTCCAGAGGAACCCCTCAGGGCGGGGTAATCTCCCCACTGTTGTGGGTCATTGTTCTTATTGAAGCGCTCACAAAGCTTAAGAACAATGGCATCAGAATAATGGCTTATGCAGATGACGTCGTACTGTTGGCAACGGGTATAAATTCCTTCCAACACTGACTGAACAAATTGAATGCACCCTAAGAACCCTTGACAACTGGACCAGGAACTGCGGTCTAACAGTCAATCCCCAGAAAACTGAACTGGTACTCTTCACAAATAAAAGGAAAATACCACAGTTTGCTACACCTTCTGTTGGAGGCACACCCCTCAGAATCTCTGATAGCGCAAAGTACTTGGGACTTATACTAGACAAGAAATTAAATTGGAAATTGAACACCAATGAAAGAATCAAAAAAGCCACAATAGCCTTTTATTCCTGCAGCAGAATCTTTGGGAAAACCTGGGGACCATCTCCCAAAATTAAGCTCTGGATGTACACGGCTATAGTAAGACCTATACTGACCTACGGCAGTCTCGTATGGTGGCCGGCAACAAATAAAGCCACTTACCTAAAAGCGTTAACGAAGGTTCAAAGACTAGCGTGCATTGGCACCACCAGTGCCATGAGGACAACTCCAACCGCAGGACTTGAGGCTATCCTCAACCTGCGTCCGCTAGACATTCATGTACAACTATCGGCCGCAATTAGTGCAATGAGAATCAGCCAATCGGTAAAATGGAATTTGAATGAAACGGGTTATCCTATGATCCTACAGAAATATTTTGGCCTTGTACCTGTCACGGACTACATCACGCCTCACCTAGAGTTTACAAGACCCTTCTCTAGCGCCTATCCCAGCAGAGAAGACTGGAGAGACGGACTCGTATCTAGCACACCGACCATAGCCGTATTTACAGACGGATCAAAAATGGACACTGGGGTAGGGTCAGGTGTCTTCTCTGAATCGATGGGTATATCAAAATCTGTACGCCTTCCCGACCATAGCAGCGTTTTCCAAGCATAGGTCCTGGCAGTGACAACAGCAGCCCGTGAGTCTGTGGTAAGGGCAATACCACCTGAAGGTATTACCTTCTTTATCGACAGCCAGGCAGCAATAAAAGCCATAACTGCACCAGAAATAAAATCGAAGCTTGTGAAGTCCTGTCGCGAAGAACTCAAGGCTCATGGTACACAGCACAAGGTATCGCTCTGCTGGGTTCCGGGACATGAAGGCATTCCAGGCAATGAGAAAGCAGACGAATTAGCAAGACAAGGTTCGACAGCTGTTTCAGAACTAGCTGATCCCTCTGTAAACATCCCGCCTTGCACACTCAAGCTTGAAGCAGGGAAAAAAGCCACAAGAGAGGCGAACGCAAGATGGGCTACCTTAAACACTTGTAATACCACAAGAATGCTATGGCCGTCCTTCAACGAATCAAGAATCGAGAAGATAATGAGGAAGGATAGGAAATCCCTGTCCATCCTCGTAGGTATCATAACGGGGCACAACACCCTGCGGTACCATATGAAGAAAATGGGCTTGACGGAAGAAGAACTTTGCAGAGGCTGCGGTGATGAGGGAGCTCTTGAGGACACAACCCACTTCCTATGTCATTGCCCAGGTCTCCAACACACCAGGCATAAATTCCTAGGGAGTCAGTTCTTCAACGACCTAGACGAGCTTTCCAGCACATCAATATACAAGATAATGAACTTCGTCAAATCAACAAGATGGTTTGTATGTAGCAGCACAGTAAGTAATTTGAATACAGGGTTATAATGGGTAAGGGACGACCACTTTCCCCCACGGGCATCACAATGGGTCAGTATTGACCTGAGTGTGGCACGGAGAAATCCCCGCCAGCCCACAAACCTAACCTAACCTAGGTGGCGCCCACAATTGGAGGGCGACCTCAACCAACGTGGTGTGCGTAACTGGAGGCAGCTAATTAGGGACCAAGCTGGCTGAAGGGGCATGTTGGTTGAGGCCGTGGTCCACCCCGGACTTTAAGCAACCCCAAAAGTAAAGTAAGTAAGTTCTCTACCATTTAAACGTTTTGCATAAATGTATATTGGGTGTCAGTAGTATGAATGTCATATGTCTCCCGACCCATTCCATTATCGATGCGACTGCCTGTAATGTAAAGTGTACAAAAGCATACGACTGGGACCGATCATCGAGATCCGTAAACGAGCAATACAAATATATACCTAGCTCTTTCACATAATGTGGCGATTTGTCTTCTGAACACTACAAATTGTAGCTGCCAAAGTGAGTTTTTTTTTTAAATTTCGGAAATCAAGACAAATGTTGATTCAAATATTACCTAATTATAAAAAAAAAAAAATGATAGTACATTTGATTAGTTGCATTGGGATTTGAATGCCATTATATCATAGATATTTAAAACAAATTTTCAAAAGTCATCTCAGGATGTGAAAAATCTACAAATTATAAGTAGGTAGCTACTTTTCAAAACAATTACGCTGCCTTTGTTGTAAATTTTAACAATTTTGTGCTCAAATATTATTTATTTACAATAATGTAATTATCTATTTAATTTTTCTTACTTATCATTTTTATTGTCTGATTCTTATTACATTTTCAATGTGCATATAACATTTTGTTTACTAATATTACAAAATAACGACACATGTCGTTAAATAGATTATTTTTATTGTTTCTGTCATCACCACCATTTTTTTTAAAACTAAATCTAAATTGATTTTATTTGTCATGTCATTATATTTATTGTCATTTCTTAGAAAAAAGGAAAATGGTTGCACTATATATAAGTAAAAGAACAAAAAATTGTATAAAGTTTTTCTTTTTTTTTAAATAATGCATTCATACATAAAACACTTCTTTTTCTAATAAATTCATGCAATACCTACAATATGTATACATATTTTCTTTTTGAATTTAGTTACATATAATTAAAAGTTTTAAATATAATTAGATATTATTATTATCTTCTTTTCATTCGAATTTTTTTTTGTATTTCTTTTAATATAGTTACATAATAGTTATCTTCTCCAATTGCTTTACAAAAAAGTCAATATAATTTATTGTCAATTATACTTATTATTGTCATATAATCATTATTGTGTGAACAAATTTATTTTGGGCAAATTTAGCAATTTACAGGTCAAAAGGTTTATAAATTTGTTCTCTTTTAAATAGATTTGTTTTCGTACAATGTCGTACAGACATTACGACACAAGGTTAATAAAAAAAAAATATGCTTAAGACTATTTCGACATTATTTTCAATATTTTATTTTTTAAAGATCCATCCTCACTCACTCGCATGCACACAAACGCTCACCGAACGTTCAAAGATATGTTTTTAGGTGATATAGCCTGGCTGTATATGTTTTTTTTAATTGTATTTTTATTTGCAAACTGAAATTCGAATTAATGAACGAGAAATCAAATCATGAGTTTGTTTTTCACTATAGTAATGCTCTTAAATGGTATGTAGGTATTTATTGAACAAATTTCTATCTAGCTAGTTGAATTGATTTAATATAATTTAATTATTTTATGTTGCTCCAAGATATTAATTTTGGTTTTTTGTTTCTATTTGGGATATGATGGTTTCTTTGTGTTAAATTCCAAAATTGATAATTTTTGATTTCTGTTTAATTGATATGATTTGTGGTTTTCTTATTATTGTGATATGGCTATCAAGAAAGGGTATTCGAATATCTCTATTAGTTTCAGCTAAAATTATTTTTTTTCTTAAGTCATTTTCGTTCAATAATTACAAATTTCAATTCGATTGTAGTTGGGAATTTGATGTTAGTGACTATCAGGCAAACCTATAATCGGCTAATAGTGAGTTTATCGTAGCCAGGCTAAGAAGAGTTGAGATAGTTAGGTAAGCTAATGTCGATGGGATATGTAGGGTGTGTGCAGCGGAGTCTCCAGCGTCGACTACGTTAATCTTCCATCCAAGGTTGTTGTGTGTGAAGCACTAGATTTTATACAAATGTAAAAATATTAAATAAAAATGAAATGGTAATGTAAATACTGAAAATATACCTGGTAATAGAGTAAGTCCGGTGCTTCCATTGGAACTGTCCAATTGAGGTAGCCAGGCTCTCCTTCATCACATTCAAGGACGAGTGTTTTCATATATTCTTCAAATGTTTCAATTTCGGAGGATTTATCTACAGTCTTATGTTGCCATTCACAGTAACGGCCTTCTGTTAGAAAAAAAAGATAATAGTACAATTAAAAACATGAACGCAAATACGTTGATGAGTTCTGAGTAATTTGCTTAACAGTCTATGGAACGCAGCTGAAAAATTGAAGAATAAGCACACGTAAAAGCTTTGACAGGTGCTGGCTTCCCCTGCAATTAAAATGAAGGCTTCAGGAATTCCAAAAGAAAAGCAATTTTATAAAATTTTCAATAAATTTTTAATCTTTCCTCCCTTAAATCCTGAGCTCATCGAAAAGGGATGTATTTAGTATTTTAAAGGATTTCTGGAATATTTCCAAAAACAGTGGGTTACAGAAGTAAAATAGGTAGGTACAGTAAATGACGCTTATAAGAAACACGCTTATAAGAAAAGCACGTTTATAAGAAACCTGAACAAAAGCACCGTGTACGAGCACATTTACACCAATGTAAAAAACATACCTTATAAGAAACACGCTTATAAGAGAAACACTGATATAATGAATTGTTTTTACAACACCGAATCTCAGATTTCTTCTGAAATATGATGTGTATAAGAAACTTTTGTATGACACAAAAAAAGAAATAGATGCATTTCTGAACTCTGAAAAGCCATAAATATTAGTTCAGTTGTGCTTGTGTTCATTTGTGAAATTGAAATAAAGAATTGAAAAAAAATGTCACGAAATAATATTTCAATTAAAAAGCAACTTATACACTCCGCGCCACTTGAATAGCACACCACCTAAGGTCGGTTTTCTATCGCCCACTGGTCCCAAACCAAGCATGCTAGAGACTTAAATTTTTTTTTAATTAAAGTTCAATTAACTGTTGTAATTTGACAAGAATTAAGATTTAAAACTAACCCTTCATATTAACAAAAAATTATTAACTAAAATCCGGAACCTAATTATGCGCCACTTGAATAGAACACTTAAATAAAAAAAAAAAACATTTTAGAGAATTCTGCTTCTTTTTAACACAAACATTACTTAAATTTAAGGTAATTGGAGTATTTTAGATTTTAAAAAAATTATTCAATTGTGTTTTGAGCCACCTTTCTGCTCCAAATTTCACACATCCGGTTTGGAAGGGATACATATACAAATTGGCCAAATAATTTAGCGAAATCGAGCTCCAAGCTAATTCGATGGCTTGGACCAGTTTAAATACAATCGAATATTATTGTCCCGATCCATAAACTTGACGTGTGTCAACCACTGCCAAACATTTTCGATGATATTCAAATCCGGTGAGTAGGCCGGTCAGCTTAATATCTCCACAATACGTTTTAACAACCCGGGCTGTATGTATTGACGCATTATCATGTTGATAAATCCAAGGCAGAGGTCCAAAAAGGTCATGAAAGTATGGAAAGGCCTCTTTAAATATACCATTGTTAAACAACGCACTCATTGTGGTTGACAAAAATTGTAATTTGCAGGTGCCATAATACGAAACGGCCCCCCATACCATCACACCTTCAACAGCTGCTATGCAAATGATTAGTCTCTTTGCGGGGGTTATGGAAATAGTAGCTATGGCCATCCGGGGCTTCCAAATTAAATTCTTTTCGTCTGAGAAGACCACACAATGCTTCTACTAAGTCCAGGTCACATGTGCGTGACAAAAACGGAGGCTTTGCGCTTTTCGAACCGGGTTAAGAGGTGACTTCTTTTGGAAAAGAGTCGTGAGAATTTGACGCTTTTTTTAATATAAGTTGCCTTTCCGCATTATGTATGTGGCCTTTCATTTTTTTATTTATAGTTCGACTCATTACTTAAAAATATGGATATAACGTGTCGGCTCCTCTCGAGTTTCTTAGCTAATTTGGCAAGGCGAGCATCCTTTAAGCTTTGATTTGTCCTCTTTCGATCAAAGAAAAATATATGAGTCCACTAATGCTAAAATAAAGTGTAAAAAACATATAACGGCTCTTTTCCAGAACTTGCAATTTGTCACAGAGAAAGAAGAAGAGTTTACCAAAAATACCAAAAAATAAAAAAAATAGAACGTTTTCTATCTGAAAGAACATTTTTTATAAGAAACTTCTGTTTCTTATATCCGTGTATTTCTTATAAGAAACTTTTTTCTTATATCCGTGTTTAGGATATAAGAAACACACGCTTATAAGAAACAAAAATGGTGGCATTGTGGAGTTTCTTATAAGCGTCATTTACTGTATCTAGTTTTTTAAAGTTGATTTTTCCTAACTTTCTATTTTTAAGGATGTTTCGGACCAATTCTAAGTCTATAAAAAAGTTTTCGTACCACAAGTATGCGTATAACGGGCAACTGGGAAAGCTGTTCCCAAAAAACGAAATTTTTTTCAATTTTCTTCACCAGTTATTTGATGATAGATAAGATAATTTATTTCGTTTAGAATTTACAATCTGTTATAGCACAATTTACAAAAATTTAATACAGAGATATGACAAATTTATGTCTTTCTACTGGAAAATGTTTACAAATAATTTTAAATAAAACATATACAGGGTGTCCCAGTTAAGAAGGACAGTCCTTTAAGGGAAGATTCCTGAAGTTATGCCGAACAAAAAATTGTATGGCAGGGGGGGGTCTATTTTCATCTTATTTCCCGTTATAGCCCATCAAAGTAGGTGACCTCTAATTTGGAGGTGTTACGACTAAAATCGCTATAACTTCTAAACTATTATAGCTACAAAAATAGTTTTGTACATTTTAAAAAGACAATTTAGTAGCGTATACAAGTCTTAAGCACTTCGGCTACATCTGGGCAGCTACAAAAAAGTTTTGGCTCCTTAAACTCAAAATTTTGAAAATTTTTGTTACAATTTTTAACTTAAAATGACTTTTTCTCAAAATTTTGACTTTATAAATTTTCATTTTTTATGAAATTTTTATCCTTGAGAAATTTCCTACAAATTATGTTAAGCAACTTTTTTACGTACGATCAACAGAAGTTATAGTAAAAGCCACTTTTTGTCAGACAAAAATGGTAAAAAAGACTCGATATTTCTCTTTTTCTTTGTTAGCAAGTACCCCAGAAGAAAAAATCCATCGTTTTTACGTCAGATCTAGTCTTTTTTACCATTTTTGTCTGACAAAAAGTGGCTTTTACTATAACTTCTGTTGATCGTACGTAAAAAAGTTGCTTAACATAATTTATAGGAAATTTCTCAAGGATAAAAATTTGATAAAAAAAAATGAAAATTTATAAGGTCAACATTTTGAGAAAAAGGCATTTTAAGTAAAAAATTGTAACAAAAATTTTCAAAATTTTGAGTTTAAGGAGCCATAACTTTTTTCTAGCTGCCCAGATATAGCCGAAGTGCTTAAGACTTGTATGCGCTACTAAATTGTCTTTTTTCAAAATGCCCAAAACAACTTTTGTACCTATAATATTTTACACAGGTGGGCCTCACTTAACACGTACTTCTTATAGCACGGCCTCGTTTTAACACGGTTCACTTTTTGCAACATTTTTTCGTTTAACACGGTTCAAAGCCTTGTTTTACACGGTTTCTGAAACAATTTTTTTCTCGATAAGTTGTTTCAATTATGCACATACGCATTTGCGTAAAACATACAAGTTTTGTTAATATTATGTACATCATACTTGCTGTGTTTCTAAGAACTGAAATAGGAACTTCCCCATATTAACTGTGCCAACGCGATGATAGATATCCTCAATGAGGATAAATTGCTCAGTTACAGTCTTCTATTGACTAGGCACTAGGACGTTAGGTTAGGTACCTACAGCATTATTTTGTAGGAGATTGAATGACATAAGTGATTGTGATTTGAAATCAAGGTTTGTTCTTAAAAATATGGTTCATTTTTAGGCCTTTGTTTACAAAGTGGTTTTCTAGATTTTGATATGTCGGCAAAGACAGATAAACAACCGCTTAAGAGAAATGTTATTTCTCTCGAAGCAAAGATTACAAATTTTGGATCGTTTGGTGAAAATGTCACTGCAATTGCAAAAAGCTTAAATTTAAATGAATCTTCAGTACGGACCATTAAGAGAAATGAATTGGCAATAAGGAAAGTAGTAGCTGATGGTTCCTCAACATCCCTAAAACATTTTAAATAAAAATAATCTAAAAAGTAAAAAAAAAATATTTCTGGTTTTTGAGATTATGGAACGTAACTCATCTTTTGCACTGGTTTCTTGTTTCGTTTAGCACGATTTTGTTTAACACGATATTTTTCAGGAACGTTACCCCCGTGTTAAATGAGGTCTACCTGTAATAGCGTTTTAAGTGGTAACACCTCCAAATAAGAGGTCACCTACTTTGATGGGCTATAACGGGAAATACGATGAAAATAGACCCCCCCTGCCATACAATTTTTTGTTCGGCATAACTTCAGGAATCTTCCCTTAAAGGATTGTCCTTCTTTCTTTTCGATGTTAATAGCTGCTTGTTAAAAAAATGGCGGACACAAGCAAATTTCACATTTAAACCGTTTGGTGCATTTGACAAAAACCAATTCAAAGTATAATAGTCAACGTGTAATATTTTACTGATATTACACTTTTTGACAGTTTGCAAAGACGCAGAGGCATACTCTACTAACCTGTTAAAATTATGAACCACGAGAGTAGCTTAAACCTTGCGCTTTAAAAATAAAAGACGAAAACAAAAACAGTTGGTGAGTAAGTGATGGCTATACGAGAGGTTAGATTGCAGAATACAGACTTGCCATTGTATCCAACAGACGGGAAGATTATCGTCATCTAGATAGTCCTGGAAACACCAGCTCAAATACTAGATCAAACTAGATCAAAGTATGTGAAACAATGCCCCGAATCTTTTGACAAGATTGCCGGATAGACTACCTTACCAAATACCTTTAGCTGGGTTCCAGGTCACATAAATATTCCAGGAGAGACCTATAACTTAAATCTAATTGCGCCTTGACCAATCAACCTAAATGTTCCCTCTTTGAATTGTCACAACAACTGTCAATATTGTAACAAAGATGGCGGAACTTGGAATCCAGCCAAATTGTAAAGTTTAAGAAACACTGCAAAATTTTTGTTGGCAATCTTTCAATATAGCCGTTATATTAAAGTAATCGCTTGGTAACAAACTACATGCTCGGTCTAACGGAGACATGAGGAATAATAACTTCCATTTCCAGATTAATTGCAGCTTTTCTGTTTTTACTAAAGTTTTATGTCAAATACACCTTTTAATATTTTTTACTATCCATTCCATTGATAAATACCTGTGCACCCGAACGTAATTCCCTTGAAGAAGTTTTCGTTCGATGGTGAGTTTATTTGTATAACCCAGGCGATAAATATATCATGTGAAATAATTGACTTCGTGGGCGTGAATGTCGTCAATCTTAAGAATCAATGGCGACTGCCAAAAACCCACGCGAAAGAACAAAATGCGAACATTTAGGGGAAGCTTATATGATATCGCATAATATTCCAAGTTAGGTGGCGTAGGTTGGTACTTATCGTGGTTCCTGAAGTCCCACTAATTTCGAAAACAAAAAGAGGAAACTGGTAGGTTGAAAAAAACTGCAAAGACCACTTTATGTCACTTCCTATTTCAATTTAAATTGTAGTACGACGTTCGCAATACAACTGTTTGATTTGAACAAACCAACCCCCTACAAACCTGCTGTTGGAGTTGGATTTCCTTCACTATCGAACTCAACGCCGGCATATGCATTCTGTTGGCGCAACTCTGCGCTAGTCTTCTGCCCAATACCACCTTCCGGTGAATCGGTTATATAGAATGGATGATACCTGATGGTAACGAAAACACAAAATATTATTTTGAGGTTTCAAAGTCAACTTTTCAATTTACATACCTTGCTGGTTGAGCTGGATCATCACCACCCTCCACCAAGAAGGTATACGTTTTTCCACGTTCCACAGTGATCTCTGGTATCAGAAGATCATTCAAATACCATGCAATGCCCCATGATGGACTGTCGGTAATCGCGGTGTAACCACGTTTACCACCCGTCGGACCAATTCTCGCCCTAAACGTACTTTCGTTTTCGATTTTTCTAGTCGGCCATGGGGTTGGACCATCGGACTCATTCTTCAATTTGTATAGTGAACTCTTGCAGGAGTGATCATTCTAAATTAATTAAAAAAGTTTTATAAAATATCATTATCAGATAAAAATCATCTTTTCGAACTCACTCTTGATGCGAAATTAATTCGAATATCATCGGCATTATGATCTGTACCGGTATGCGAGTGTGCATTGGCCTCCTTGCGGTTATTTAGCGTACCAATTGCAGCAATAACAGACACCTCACGATCAGTTGGAATGGCCAAATCATTAATTGGCTCGTTAGTTTGCAGGAGTCGTTTATAACGAATGCTTGTCACGCCGTTTTTTCGTTCACCACTCACTGGAAAGAATATTTATTAAGGATTTTTGGTTAAATTGAATTTTAAATACAAAACGTATTTTTTTTATTTTCAATTCTTGGCAATGCTTGTAACAAAATTGCCACCTAGCATAAAAGGTTAGAGAACAAACGCAATTTTTTATTTGACGGTTAATTTTATAGAGTTTGCGCGGTACTAATAATCATTTTTAATGTCCAGGCTAACTTTTACGAAGTCACAATGGCGAAAATTTCCATATAAAATTATCCATTGTGACCGTCAAAATATTTAAGTTGAAGGTTAAAAATGATTATTGGTAAGGCCCTTTGACATTAATTTGAGTCATTAGTCTCAAAGCATTGTTTAAATTTTCTGTCAAATTCGAAATTAGAATAGTTCTTTGTATTTTGTTCAAAACGTGATTAAGTAAATCTTCCTTATGATTTGTTATAGCAAATGGTCCAGAAATGACTGTGTAATTTTTTTTTATTATTTATATTACTTACAAACAACTACATCATTTCTTCCACCGATCCTTTCGTCTGGGCAGGCGCCTTTCTTTCCGTCACATTGGGACAAATCCGACAAGTAGTAATCTTCCGCACGAAATACTCGAGCATTTGTGTCATAAAATGCGACTACAACATCACCCATAGACATTTGGGCACGACCATTAGCACCGGAAAGACCGAAAGCCATATACTGATCTTCCCGAATGCGTCCGAAGAGCTCAACTTGAAGGTAATCGCCTTGAAGTTCCCACTTAACTTGCAGTTTATTTGGCAGGATCTCTCGGCAATTAGCATAAGTCGGTTTTGGTGTTGTCGTAGTCTAAAATTATACAAATATTTTTAGGTTTACATTATACCTTAAATTTAGTGAATTTAAAATCTTTTCATTAGAAAAATATCGAATAAATAAGTAAATAAGAAGTGCAATTATTCGAATGTTGTAATTTTTTTGTTACGTCATCGGTAACCAAAGCCATAGTAATTAATATTGCAGCAAATCCACTAACAGTGGAAACTGACAGCTTGTAAAAGTGGTCAAACTTCCCGGGAAAGTTTAGTGATTCACACTCAAACTGAAAGGCCATAGTAGGTACTAATTAAGTATGTACGCCAAATAACCTCTGAATGAAAAAATGATAAAATGAATCGGATTATCAGTTCGCCAAAAATATCAAGCCTCGTAAACTGCGTATCTAAGCGGCAGAAATTTACCACCTCGTAAATGAACTGTCAGATTTTGTATGGAGAATAGTTTAAGCATACCTTATAGATTTCTGTGATGATTTGTAGACTCGGAAATCAACGGATAGTTACTCAAACCCACAAATGTCTAAAGCTAGTACACACGATCTTACAATATTAATATTGTCAGATATGTCAGTGAAAAATATGTCCCTACCGTCTTACAACAACGGTCTGAACTCACAATTTTGCCTGAAAACATTGTCAGAAAAGTCATTGTAAGCCCATTATCAGCTCTCCATCTGACAATGAAATTGTTAGGTTGCTGACCATCGTCTGATCAAGTCTGAACACACAATTTTTATAATTGTCAAACAATAAGGACGTTGTCAGATCATTAGAAATTGTCAGATGTAATTTGGAGTAGAATCCAAAGAAACAAACAACGGGCCACACAATCATTCGTCCAAACACTACGTCGTTTTTGTGTCAATTCATCATTCTCGCAGTCTTCCAACACGTACAGTTAAAATAGTCGGAAGTGCAATATTTTGTTCCATTATCCGTACTGCAAAAACCAAGGAATAAAAAGTTTAATTTGTCTGACAATGGACCGTATGCATAAAAATTAGGTATTTACTATTATTAAAACGTCTAAGTAAGTACTAGTACTACTAGTAGAAGCTTATATTTTAAGGATTTACTAGATTTGGAATGCATAAAGATGAGTTTTTACTTTCCAGCAAATACTTCTAGTAAATACTGAATTCATTCAAGTAAATACTACCAGTTCATCGAACAATTGGTAGTATATACTTATTGGGCCTCACCAATAATCATTTTTAACCTTCAACTTAAATATTTTGACGGATGGGAAGGAAACTTTATCCAATGAGACGCTTTATCTGTTAAAAGTTTTGCTACAAAATTTACTGTTCTAGAAACAGTACTCTGATTTACGCCAATATCTTCACCAATGCCAACTTGAATCCCAGGATCCCCAACGTATCTTAAAAATATCCTCAGGTAATAGGTAATACTGCCCCTCCTCTTGTTTCAGTTTGAATGCCTTAAAATATATGAATTTACGAAACGTTTGAGTAAAATCATATAGTAATTACTTACAAATAAAGTATTCACTTAACCACTTTACGTTTTCCTTCTCAAAACGGTAAAGTATTTAAAATTGAACTCCATAACCCTTCGCTTCTTGTAAACTTTTTCGGAATTAATTCGTAAAAATTTAGCCATTTCGATAAATACACTCTTTATTTAATAATATTTATTACAGCTGCAGAAGCAGAAAAGTATATATGTACTAGCGAATTTTCAAGTTGCTATTCAAAAAAAAAAAGGCGCAGTAGCGCAGTGGTTAGTGTGCTGGACTACTGTGCGAGAGATCCCAGGTTCGATCCCCGGAAAAACACAAATTACATCTTAAGGTTTTTTCTACTGCGCCACCTCTCGCGAACGTCTGACAAACATCCGAGAGTATGACTGTCCTGAAAAAGCTTCTCAATTCAGCCGTTCGGACTCGGCATTAAATTGTGTAGGTCCCTTCCATTCGTTCCAAAAATAGAAACTCACACAAAACGAATGGTTGCGAGAAGCTAGGCCTAGGGTGTCTACCGCCTGTTGCGCCGCCTATTTATTTTTTTATTCAAAAAAAAGAAAAAAAATAAATAGGTGGCGCCTATTTATTTTTTTATTCAAAAAAAAGAAAAAAAAAATAAATAGGTGGCGCAACAGGCGGTAGAAACCCTAGGCCTAGCTTCTCGCAACCATTCGTTTGTGTGAGTTTCTATTTTTGGGACGAATGGAAGGGACCTACAATTTTATGCCGAGTCCGAACGGCTGAATTGAGAAGCTTTTCCATGACAGTTATACTCTCGGATGTTTGTCAGACGTTCGCGAGAGGTGGCGCAGTAGAAAAAAACCTTAAGATGTAATTTGGGTTTTTCCGGGGATCGAACCTTGGATAGTGGGATCCCCCACACAGTAGTCCAGCACACTAACCACTGCGCTACTGCACACACACAAGTTGCTATTCACCAACTTGAAAAAAGTCAAGTAAATACTACAGAAGTATAAGTAATTACTAGTTTTTATGCATACGGTATTAAGAATTTACTAGTGAAATTCATCCGAAACTAGTAAGTACTTTGTCTCCTAGTAAATGCTTGTTCTCTAGCACTTACTTATGCATATAAAAATCAAGTATTTACTTAAAAATCGCCTAGTAAAAGCATTTACTAGTTTTTATGCATACGGCCCAATGTTTAACAACGGATAGACGAATATTTCATATTCAAATATCTGACAACCGTGTGAACACACAAATTTTACCCTGACAACGTTGTCAGAAAAGTCATTTTTAGACTATTGTTACACATTCATCTGACAATAAATGAATTTGTAAGACTGTGGGACAAAATCTTATAAACGTGTGAACGGACAATTTTATATTGGAAGGTTGTTGGTATTGTAAGCTCATTGTCAGTCTTTGTCAGAGCATTGACAGTTCTGACAATATTCACCCCTATCGTGGAATCCGCCGGGGGTAATGTGAATGAGTTTCAATGTGTCGTTAAAAACGTTCAAATCTAATTTTTCCCGAACGGGGAACTGTTTACTTTGCGATTTTGTCGATACCAAAAGATTCTTTTCCGTGAATAATTCCCCCCGGCGCGGCGGATTCCACGATAGGGGTGATTGTAAAATCTGACAATCGTGAGTACTTAGCTTAAGTTTGAAATATTTTGTACTAAGAAAAATGTGTCGAAAATTGTGTTACGAAAGGATATGCGCTAATATATCTCATATACACAAAATAGCGCCCGCTCAACATTTTTTTACAATAAGCATGTTTTATTGAACACCTATCTCAGCAATTACAACAACTAGGTACACTCTATGTAGTTGTTTAATAATTGCATGCTGAATATTCCACTTATCAGTATACTATATTTATATATATGTAGATGTTCAATAAAACACTGCTAATAATGACAATTTATTCGATGCTTTATAAATTTCTTATATTTTTGTACAATACCTTAAATTGATGTTAAGCATGTCTGACTTTGCAATCTTTTAAAACAACACTATAACAAACAGATTTAAACAAAACAGACACACAATACATGTTTACTAACATCTACATAGTACCTAAATAATCGTATTAGGTACATATTATTATATCCATTATGGGTGCTTTCAAAAGTTCAGGCAATTTCTATGCAGAAGCTGTCATATTTTTGATAATCACCGTATACAATAATTTCATATCGTATTAAAAACCGCAAACTTGTCAAACTATTATGTACCTACTCTGACATAGTTTCCGGCAACTTCAGTGTTAAATGAGAAGGAGAAAAATCCAAGTGACAGGTAAAAAACTTGTAGGAAAACAATATCTATTGTGTATATGGCTACAACAATGTTTTCTTGAAACATTGTTGATAGGATGCGCTGTCATGTCATTTTTCCAACATCGTTCTTGAGAAAATTGTGCGAAACTCGCAACCCAACACCAGGGGCACAATTTTTCCAAAAGACTGTGCAACTACTTGCATATGCTGACGACATCGACATCATTGACAGAACACAGCGAGCTGTGCAGTGTGCAGTAATGCGTTTGTAAGTATCAGTATACTGAAACAAAAAGGTTTAATGGTGAATGAGGGCAAAACAAAATAAATTCGTCAACAAGAAGGGACACACAACATTGACGAATCGGACAGAACGTCACAATAGACAGTTATCGGTATTTCTTTGGGCTAAGAAAGCAACTGAGTAGCAAAGCCCTCTCTCGACCAACTAAAGTGACCCTTTATAAATTATAAGACCCTAATCATCCCAGTCCTTCTTTATGGTGCAGAGGCCTTGGTTGTTTTGAGAGGAAAATTCTTCGAGTAATTTTCGGTCCCGCCTGCACAGACAGTGAATGGAGGATGAGATACAACGACGAACAGCGATATCGACCTAGCCAGAAGGGTGAAGGTCCAGCGACTGAGGTGGCTGGATCATGTAGAGCGAATGGACGCGAAAGATCGAAAGATCTTCGAATCCGCACCCGAGGGACGGCGCAGTAGAGGAAGACCGCGCACCCAAGTGGAAGGGGACCTTAACCAACTTAGCGTGTGAAACTGGAGACAGCTGGCTAAAGATCGTACTGGCTGGAGACGCTTTTTGGTCGAGGCCCAGGTCCACCCCGGAAAAATTGGAAAAATATCTACATAGCTAGAAATTTCTCGCAACGCTCTTACTTCATTGGGAGAACTGATAATAGGTTAAAATAAAGTTGCGTTTTGCTAATTGCAATTGCTTTGTTGCTTAAGGAGGTAGTACTGACAACTGCAATCAGTCGACTGATTTTCTGAAAGCTTTCCCCTTTCTCAACTAAATAAAAAACAAAATTTAAAACAATAGGTACCTAATCTTAAAAACACTAATAAAATTAATGCTGAATGAGAATAATGTTTGACGTTCGAAATCGAAAGTTGTTCATACTTACAGCAATGTACCACCATGGCGGCTTTTATGTGGAAAAGATACAGAAAAAAATTTACATGATTTGAAAATGTCGATTAATGCAAATATTACAATGATACAATGAAACTATAGGCAAATTGAACAAAATAAAGAAAATATTCATCACAACAAGAAGCGCACCATTATCGTGTATAATTACTCGTATCTACAAATTGATTTATGCATGGATGTATCCTCAAACTAATCGTTTTAATATTGTCTTACAAAATACCGACTCGAAATTCAAAGCCCCCAGTCCAACACGAAAACAATGTCACCGATAACTGTCGTACGTCTCTACATTATTCATATTATATGCAATACCTATACAGGCCAGGAAAAGTAACTTACCGTAATTTTGGTTTGTCCCAATGCTGGTGGTACATCCAGATCCTTTGGTATAAAGATATGACCGAAATTGTGTCGATATTCAACGCACCACACTGCTAACCAATCGATATCGTATGCTGTCAAATTGCCCGGCAATTGAATTTCAATGTCCTCGCCTTGGTATCCTCGTAATGGTTCCAAGGAACCGATTTCATTTGGTACCTATATACCAGGAATACAAACACACTTGTATATATGTACTTACAAATGGAGATAAATTGAAAGTGGATGTGCTGACGTCGCCGCCGCCGGCCAACCGCCGAGTCAATGTGATTGACTTTGAGGTACATTTTGTTGTGGGTTTTGTGTTTTCATTCACTTACCTTGATGCCCATTATATTGGGCTCGGAGCCATTTCCCACCCAAAAGTATGCATCTGGACCAGCACCGTCGTAGTGTAAATTCGGTATGTAGAAGGTTTGTGCGTCGAGTACACTAATGTTGCTCGACCGCAATCCATGGGCGAGTCTTTTGAATTCGGGTAGCACTCGTGGTTTGGGCACATCCAGCCCTGGTGGAATGAAGACTTCACCGAAATCAACCTGCAAATAGAAGAGGAACATGTGATTACGCTTAGTTGACATTTGGTTAGAAGGATTTGTTGGTATACTCGTATGGATGCCATGTAAGCATTGGTATTAATTAAGAAGTCTTTGCATTGATTGAATTTGGACAAATTACACGATTAGTGGCAGCTGTATTTGCACTTAGTTAGGAAATTTTGCAAAGAGCCTGTTTTTATGAGCGACATATCTTTGCGTACCCTTAATTATGAATTCTTTCTTATTTTTTATACGTCTGTAGGTACCCACTATAATGTAAATGTATAGATAAATAAATGTCTATATAAGTCCCTACGGCTAGCTTCGTATGTTTGACTTTATTTTTGGGACGAATGGAAGGGACCTACAATTTTATGTCGAATCCGGCAGGGTCAATTGAGAAGCTTTCCTAAGACAGCTATACTCTAGGGTCTAGGGTGTTCGTGTTTGCCAGACGTTCGCGAGATTTAGAGCAGTAGAGCAATTAGTGTTTTCCGGCGATCGAATCTGAGACCTCTCGCTCAGTAGTCCTAATATATATTCCAGTTTCCAGCACAGGGATCCCTACGTTATCCCCTTTTCCAAAATCCCTTATTGGACATAATCTCTCTTTTTTCCCCTTCTCTTTTTCCAAAATCTCCCCGGACGAAATCCCCTATGCCAAAATCTCACACAATCAAACAAAACCTTGCATAGGTATAGGTATACCGAACATTGCACCTACTTTCAAAAAAGGAGATTTTATCACCACTCCGATCTACATTCTCCAGATCCTATAGTTCATCGAATAAGTAGCTGTTAAGAACCCTCTGTCTACTGCTGGGCATTCACAAAGGAGGTGGCGAACAGATTCTATTTCTGCAACGTCTCTGCAGCTTCTGCAGAAGTCATTATGCAGTATGCCCAGCCGCTCAGAATGTGACCCCCGTGAGTATGCGAATATCTTTGCGGCTCAGTCCGATCATGAATTTGGATCTCTTCTCTCACTCTCACTCACCTCTGGCCATAATTCTTTTGTGTGCCTGCAGGTATTGAGATTGGTCCAGCGTAGATATGTTCTACTCCAGGATTCAATGGTAATATAGAACAATTCAATGCCGCTAGGGTTATAGCAGCTATTTCCGCTTGAAATAGTCACTGTTGATTCGGAAAGATTCTCGCAGGTTACAAGTGTTTCACTGAAAATACCAGCGTCCATAAGGTTTGGATGATTATATTCCAGACTCTCTTAGTCTGATTGCGGTTTTGACCGCCTTGCCAGATGCGTGAGGTTTAGCATCACCTCCATTGCTGCGGTGGGTGTTGTTCGTAAGGAACCCGTTATCCCTTTGGACTTTAGTGAGGCTTAAATGATGGTATTTTTTCTTAAATCTATGTAGATCCATTGTAACATGACCTCGATCCGAGCTAGAATATAGCGCCATCTTCTAAAGTAAATGTAAAATGGATTCAGCAAAAATAATCCTTATTTTGTGCAAGTAACTTTTGACCTGAATAGTTAACATTTCAAAACTTCATCCCTAAGTCAGCTTTTCTTTTTCTGTTATTTATTTAATGTATACAGTGGAATCTATCAATATTTACGACACCTTAGGCTCCGGTACTGATAACGAATAAATAAAAGCTGTTGCTTCAACCTATAAATGAATTGTAAACTACTGTTTCACATTTGATATTTTCCATTACGGTTGCTGTCTTTTATGAAGCGCAAATACACATACACCCCATACCTCTATACCCTAACTGTATTCAGCCATCACTGTGATACTCATTAAATTGCTCCCCAATTGTAGCCGCTCAACAAGGGGAGCATAAAAAGCAAAAGAAGTATGCGCGCGCAATCCCCAACTCCTTGTTTCGCCACCCACGACACCCACAGCACCCAACCATCAGCGGTCATATACCCTGCCAACCACCTTTGTCAAAAAACATAAAAAAACAAAACAACACACTCACACAAGGCTACGCAACTACACCGAAGGGAATGCACCCAAAGGGAAATAAATTCATAAGGCGCTTAGCAGTAACATCTATTCAAAACCAGGTTTACATTTACCAAAGGACTAAAGTTTTTCGAGGAAAAAAAAAGTAGTTCCTTCGAATAAGAACTTGCCTAACTTTGTCCTTTAAGACTGTAGAGCAAAGGTAACGTCAGTTGGAGATTTTTTTTTTTTTGGTTTTATGCCTGCACTTTGAGTTGCCGTCTTATTTTTGTTGGATAGCAAAAGTTGTGCAGAAAGCAAAATAAAAGGGGCGCGGTCCCAAGTAAATTCATCCCCAAAAATGTATTATTATTGTAGGGGTTGTTATCCTACACACCATGATGAGCATTCACTTTGTGTGTGTATATAATAAGTAAAAGTATTGTGTGAGCGGTATATATGTATTCGGATCTGTGCGCAATGATGGTGGCCCCACTATGAATAACGTGAACGTTGCAAAATGATGGCGTCAGCCATTATACTGCAATATTGTCAAATTCTGTTTAGCTAATTAGCCCGATGAAATAATGAGTATAAATGAGCACGAAGGATTTTATAGTTCAACTGAAGAATTTGGAAATTTCTCACGTCTTTATAAAATTGTTTCACTCTAGATACTGGAGGGGGTGTTCGGAATCCCTCGCAGTGCTAGGCTTTTATGCGACCGGTGCGAGCTTCTATATTTGCACCCTAGAAAAATATACTGATTTTGCGAGGTTCGGATACTTATGATTTTCATTCGCTTCAATTTGATTCTTCAAAGTTTTTATTTCGGCCCAAAATTCTGTGGCATTTATGTCACATCAACTTCTAATATACATACTAACAATCTCTGATTTGAGTTTAAGGCCCCTATTGTGGGTGTCGATAATATTGATCGTTGAGCACAACTGTCGATTGTTGATTGTAAATTTTAGTATTGTGAATTTGTGATTGTCGATTGCGATTGATATTTGTCGATTACAAATGTCGGGTCGATGCTTTCTCTTGGAAGTTAAAAAATGTTGTGCGTACGAATAGCTAAAATCTATCGACGCAATCGACAATAATTGTCGTGAGGATCGCTGATCGACAATCACAATAAGGGCTTAAGTTTTTCAGTCCATTGACTCGTTATCAAAGATTAGCATTATGTGCAGGAATTGAAAAAAACAAACTGTAATTCAATTGTACATTTTTTTTAAGTAGTCTACCCATTTTTCGTGCATAGAACCATAGGTGCATTTAAAAGGTTATTATGTTATTATTGTTTCGTTCTTTCTCTACAAACATTTTTAGGTTACAAAATTGGTCAAACATTTTATTTTCGTTGAATTTATTGGGAATTTTGTTTAAATCCATCCATGTAAAACAATCAAACTCATCCAGAGATTCGCCCCATCTCTAAAGATATTCTAAACACCTTGAATAAACCTCTGATACAATTTTTGCACGTTTAAGGCATCATTTTCATTTCCACCTTTATTTAATTACAAATGTTAGGTGGTGTTCATACCAGAAAGATGCCGAAAATTTCTGAATTAGTATTGAAAAAAGATTTGTTATAGTTTTGTTGCGCCGAACAATTCCGTAAACAGGGAAATCTCAAAAAGAGGACAAATTGCATATTTTTTAAAAAAGATACCGGACATTATTTTTTTTAGATAAAAAGAGGACGTCTGGTCATCCTAGTTCTTGGAACGGGTTTTAATGTGGTGAATTTTGAAGAAACTTGTGACAATTCGCACCAAGGGTGTTTTCCTTCGAGGCAAACATTTTTAGTTCAAAATTTCGTTGTTTAAACTCTTTTCAAACTTGTTTTTCCCATATTTTGATGGATTAATTTATTCTTCTAGGTACTCTTGCAATAGTAAAATGAGCATAATGCATCAAAAGTGGTTTGTTCGCATATTATCAATTCGTTCGTTCATTCTTACGTGAATATTCCTTTACATCGCCAATTTTAATTGATATGAACAGTTTGAACAATTTAACATTCCCTAAAACTAAACTGTGATGTGAACGAATTGTGAATTGCAATTGCTATCATCTTCGTCATATTATTCTTCTTCCTCGTCATCGGTGGATTTCGCTTCTTCGTCGATATGATTATCCATATGAAGTTCGTGTTTTTCCATCGACAAACGAAAACAATTTGCACTGTTGATATACTGTCATTGTCAAATAACGCACTAATACATTTACAAAATCAGATCAATCTGCTTTCATGTTCCATTTGCCACGAAAAATATAAGATCTGAAATAAAAATCGGATGTGGCCTGTGGAAAATCATATAAGAAATTGGATATTGAAAATTATGAAATATTAGCTGACCCGGCAAATGTTGTTCTGCCTAAAATAGTTATTTTGAATATTTCAAGATCTAGTTTGATATTTTTTGTTCAATTATTATTTTTTTAATAGAAAATGAAGGCGGATAGCTTCACTGGTTCAGCGGCCATTCTGAGAACGCCGGCTACTGTTACCATTGTCTCTTCTTGCCATCGTAACAAATATCGAACTGTAAATGATCATTTCACGCACATACATTTTTCACTATCAATAATTTACCTTCGAAATAGCCAGTAAAGAAAGTTAACGAACGTAAAAGATACAATTGACAAATAGATGACAAACAAAACAAATAGATTACTTTTAGGTTTTTTTTTCCTAATCCTTCGGGTAGCAATTACGAACAAACCCGCAGAAGAAAGTGTACAATTCGGTCGCGCCATGTCCCTTTGTCCAATTTTGGCCAATGACCACTCCTGTGTGTGATTGTCTGCAAATTCGAACTGAATTGATTCGGTGGTTTTCGAGATATAAGATTTTTAATGTTTTTTTTGTATGGGCGGTGCCACGCCCTTTGTCCAATTTTGACAAATCTCCAGAGGAGCACTCCTGGGCCAATACCTAAGATTATCTGTAAATTTGAGTTCAATCGATTCGGCAGTTTTCGAGATATAAGATTTTGAATATTTTTTTTTGTATGGGAGGTGCCACGCCCTTTGTCCAATTTTGACAAATCTCCAGAGGAGCACTCCTGGGCCAATACCTAAGATTATCTGTAAATTTGAGTTCAATCGATTCGGCAGTTTTCGAGATATAAAATTTTGAATGTTTTTTTTGTATGGGAGGTGCCACGCCCCTTTGTTCAATTTTGACCAATCTCCAGAGGAGCACTCCTGGGCCAATACCTAAGATTATCTGTAAATTTGAGTTCAATCGATTCGGAGGTTTTCGAGATATAAGATTTTGAATGTTCTTTTGTATGGGAGGTGCCACTCCCCTTTGTTCAATTTTGACCAATCTCCTTCAGTGCACTCCTGGGCTAATACCTAAGATTATCTGTAAATATGGGCGCAATAGAGTCGGTGGTTTTCAAGTTATACGTATCCGAACACATTTTAGAACTCATTTTTATCTATATAAGAAGATAAATAAGCAGGAAAATGCAAAAAAAATCAAAAATATTCTGATTTTTTACTTTTGCCGTATGCGTGTAATCGAAGTTGGGGAAAAAAGCCAAACATTTACAATTTCCAGTCCAATAGGTAGGTATCTTGTACATGTACGATTGTACGTACCTAATCGGTTGCTGGTGCATTGGGTATTGTGTGTGTGATTTATATTGTGTAGTGTGTAGTGTGTACCTACAATCTACATAGTTTCATGAGAGGTAGGAAAACACTTTTTTCGATGTAATTTTGGTTTCTCGACTGATGCTAAATGGATTGCATTTTAAATCGAAGTTCATATTCATGACACCTGCAACCTTTTTATAGGTAATATTTTTATTAGTAAACTTATCCTGTTTGGGTTTGTAATGTTGCGAGACTTACGAATGTCACAGTTTAAAGATCTTTTAACCCGAATTAGGTACCTAAAAGTTGGTCCTGGTCATTTTTGCGTCCTCCTGGGCCTACGCCCTGTGCCTGGGCAGCCCTGGCACCGCCCTAGTTACGGCACTGATCCCTCGTGAGAAGTTTGCGAAAAGTGGTACAGTTTCCTTTGACCGCCTTTGACCTTTTATAAATGTGATTACTGGTAAGGCTCAGGCCCATCGCGGATTGAAGTCTACCACCACCTAATTAAGAAGTAAGTTAGTAATACGCCTTCCAGTTTGTTTCATTTGATCAAATATTCCCAAATATTACTTTTCGGCAAAAATTTAGACCCGAAAGGCAGAGGTGATGTGCTGGGCATGAGCTGTCAAGTTGAGACAACCTGTGGAAATAAACCACCTATGGAAAACAGAAAGCCTTCTGCCACTAGATTCTCCATACGCATCATCATAATCATAATTACGGTGCGTACTGCGTAATCCCGGTACACTGCGACATTGGGGTTATTATCCGTGAATCTTTATTTCACAACTTTACTTACGTAGCAATGTTGGAGTTGTGTTTTTTTGTGCCTGTTTTTTGTTCTGATGAGGAATTTTAGGGTTGACATGTGCAACATTTGTGGGCTCATTGCAGCATACGTCCTTGTTTCCAAATACAAACCAGCTGTTTTGGCACTGTACGAGACCCAGGTGGGTGAAGATGATTTTAATATTCGCAATACTGACTGGCCTCGACATTCTGTAGGCTCAAACACGTATACCCGGTCAAAATGCCAACAAAATGGACTTCTTTCTTACCTCCCACAATAATAAACGCTCCATTGAAGTATTATCGCCTCTAGGCTCGTCAGACGACTGTACCATATCAGCTAATTTCTCGTACTCCAACCACAAAGCTAAAGAAAAAACTCTGAAAAGAATCGTATGGCAATACGAGAAAGCGAACTGCAGGGTGGATTACAGCTTCTTTAGGAGTTTCAACTGGTCGTCATGCTTCTTCCATAACGTCGTGGATGCCGCCGGCTGATATGGTATCAAATAGTATCACCTTAGGTATGAGATCCTTTATCCCTAATAGGATAAAGAGTATCAAAGCAAAAGAAAGCGCGTGGTACGACTCGAGCTGTAAAGAAGCTATTAGATTAAGGGAGTTGAGTTTTCGGTTTTACAAAAACCCGAAAAAAGTTTGAACGAGCCAAAAAAGACTGCAATGTCGTTATTAAGCTTGTCAAATTCTCATATGGCCAAAAGCTGAGGCAAAAAATACTACACTGTCCCAAGGGTAGTAAAAACATTTGGTCATCTGTAAAAACTGTTAAGAATTCGGCCTCACCATCGATCCCCACTCTCATTTACAATGACACTCCAGCTATCAGTATTAGAAAAAGCTAATCTGCTCGCTGCACATTTCGCAGCCAACTCAATGCTCCCAGATTGCGCTTTGTCCCTACCTGGTACTTGAGGGTGTCGAGTTTATCATGGGATCCATTTTCGCATCTGCAGTACAGTCTACTGCCCCCTCGTTCTGAAGAAGTGTTCTTCCATGCTGGTAAAACCACTGCGTAAGCTTTTCCATCTATCCTATTCTTCTGGATTTCAATGACAGGCAGTACGGTTTTCGTGGCAACAAATCCACTGGTTATCTTGCCGAGAAACCAATCTCTCCATCACTTCGGTGAATCGAAGATTGTTGCGCTTGATATTTCCAAAGCGTTTGACAAAGTTTGGCATCAAGCTCTCTTGTCGAAAATGCTCTTATTCAATGGATTAGAAACTACCTTTCTGGCCGTTCAATGCAAGCTGTTTTGGGTGACACTCACCATATAAATGTTGGTGTTCCCCAAGGCTCAGTTCTGTCTCCGACTCTCTTTCTCATATTCATAAATGATCTCATGTCTAATCCAATTCATTCCTTCGCTGATGATAGCACTCTTAGGTTCTCATATTCTTTCCAGGATTCACGTCTCTGACCTTGACAGCATTTTAAAATGGGGTTCAGTCAATAGAGTGGAATTTAATGCTTCAAAAACACAATGCTGTCTGCTGTCTCTAAAGCGAAACCTGAACCTACACCAATTTTCCATAAATGACACTTGCATCACAGAAATCGAAAGACTTTGCCGCCCCAGACGACATCCTGGGTTGGCAAGCCCTAAAGCCGGCACTGGATAAAGCATGCCTTTACAATTGGAAATTCTAAGTACCTTTCTCTTGTTCTCTGAGAGTAGGTCGGCAAATCCCCGATGTGGTCACGAATTACATAGGTACCTTAATGCTGTCGAGATAGTTGTAGTTTTTTTTGTGAGATAAGAACCAAATCGTTCACACATTTGCTAGTGCGACAATTTTATTAAAATCTATTACATTTTCTGTCATTCTGGGATTTCATAAGAAACATACAGTTAAAGGTAAAAGCTTGTAAAAATGGATAGGTATTAAACCGAAGTCAACTTGCTTCAAATGTCAATTCGACTTTTACAATTATAATTAAAATAAGACACAATAATGAACGGAATTATTTTATACCTTTTCTGTTAGTAGATGGGAGTCGGACAGAATCCCGAAAAATGTAATCCCGAAAGCCCAAAATCCCAAAAATCCAAAATCCCGAAAGCCCAAAATTCCGAAAATCCAAAATCCCGAAAACCCACAATCCCGAAAAACCACAATCCCGAAAAGCCACAATCCCGAAAATCCACAATCCGGAAAATCCAAAATTCCGAAAGACCAAAATCCCGAAAGTGAAACTAAAAATTTTATTGTGGGTTGGGTCCGATTAGTAGATATTTAATATATCCACTGTAAAAAGTCGATTACATAATGCCGACAAAAAAAAAGTCGATCGGGAAAAATATCGACTTGCCAAAATGTTTATTGAATATTTTTCGATTTTTTAAACGTCGATTTTTAAAGTGAGATACGTACAACCCCGCTGCTTGTGGTCACTGTAGGATTTGGAGTGGGTGCAAGGTTGGGTATATGCAAAGTTTAAATTGTGTTGTTTGCTAAATTTTCTGGGTGTCGAACACCAGTCGACATTTTCGCCGACACTTTGTGTTTATGTTTATTCCTTTCTTCATTTCGCCAACAGCATTTCAACATTTTAATAAGCGACAAGCAATGGCAAAATCGACATTTGTTACAGCCGACATTTTTTTCAAAATGAACAAAATAACAAACTTCAAATAAATAAAACATAACAAAAACAGTTCAAGTCTTATTAACAAAAAAATATAAAAAACGATCCATGACAAAACAATATCTAATACAAGTTCATATTGTATGCAATTTCTGTTAGAAAACTTATTTCAGAACGCTCGTTACGTTCCGCGTACATTTTTTTAATTTTTTGTCCCTTCGTCAAATCGTCACATAACGATTTCTTAGTTGTTGCGTCTCACCGGCAATTATTTTAGCCAAACATGTTTTCACGGATTTGCTTTCACATAAAAGAGAATATACACCAATGTGTGAATGCCCTGCGAGAACTTTCGCGGCAGATTTTGTTTCAAAAGGTTACAAACCGACCAAAAATTAGGGGAGTATTCAGGACTACCTACAAGTCCAGTCCGTAATGTTTTCTTTCACTTTGTATTACGATGGCTAACAAAAATCTAGTCGGTCAGCTATCACACTATATAAGATCAGCACAACTGAATGCACAGAACATTGCGAATTGCAGCGCAACATTACAAAACATTATTACGGTAAATGGAATGGACAAACACTTGTCTATTTTACATTCAAAACAAAATAAAGAATCCCGAAAACGAGATCCCGAAAAATGATTTAAAATGAAAAATTTGCGCAAATTCCCGAAAAATTATATAAAAGGAAAAATTTGCGCAAATTTTTCATTTTATATAATTTTTCGGGATAATTTTTTCAGGTTTTGGCTTTTCGGGATTGTGGGTTTTCGGGATATTAGGTTTTCGGGATTTTGGTTTTTCGGGATTTTGGATTTTCGGGATTTTGGTTTTTCGGGATTTTGGATTTGCGGGATTTTGGATTTTCGGGATTTTGGTTTTCGGGATCGTGTCCCCAATCCTTTCTGCAAACTTCAAACGACTGGCAAATTGCAAAAAGCAGAAATAAAATACATTATACATATTCAACGCATGGTCAAAAAGCGGATTACAAAATCGAAGTAACACAAAATTAATATGAATATGTATCTACAAAAGGATGTTGTCACCCACTAGATAGCCCAAGGGTATAATATATAATCAGCCACCGCATATTATGTATGCTTATGCATGTATGTACATGTACATATAACGTGACTTTCATGTATCTATGTATCTTTACTTTAAAAATACATAATAAAAAGTTGGACGATAAATCCATTTCCAATTTGCATTGGTTACCCTCACTCACCGTAAATCTTCGGCACCAAACCGATAGCCATCGAATGTCTTTGATCCTCTTTCCCATCGGCAGCCGCAGGATGATGTCTGTGTTATTGTGCGCTTGTAAGATTGGTGGATCTCTGAAAATGAAAGAAAAACACGAAAATTAATATTATTCTGGCGAGTACCTAAGTCCATGGAGTTTTATTTAGATATTGATTGACCTTAAACCCGTTTGATTTCTATAACTGAACTGACGACGTTGCTTATTATTATATGGATATGCATTAGCTTTGCCCTAAATTTGCAAAGGGTAGATGGAGATGCTTACTATAAAAGGAAAGTTGAGTAAAAATGGGTACGTTTACGTTCAGATTGGATCACTTGTTTACTCTGTTTGACAGCATTTGTCAGTATTTTCATTAGGTGTGTTTTTATGAAACCTCGCCAGCCAGTAGTTGCCAGTAGTTACCAGTTGAGGCAACTGCTGGCAACAACTTTTGATTTCCTCCCCAGTCGGAGAGCAGCTGGCTGGCTAAATTCAATTCATAATGAACAAACAGGTGGCGCTGAAAGCAACAAGTGGCTTAGAATTTCCGTACAATTTGTTTAAATCATAGGGCGTTCTTTTCTCATGCACACAACATTCCAGAGAAAAATTGTCAGAATTTATCATATATTTCTACCAAGTTATTCGGCTGGCTTCATCTTGCTGGCAACTGTCCAAATGAACGGCTGACTGGTGAGGGAGGTTTCAAAAAACATGCCTATTGGCTTAGTAGTGGGCTCAGTGTCTCAGTGGTTAGTGGTTAGTGGCGCTGGACTACTGTGCGGAGGGTCGCAGGTTCCATCCCCGGAAAAACACAAATAACATCTTATGGTTTTTTCCACTGCGCCACTTCTCGTGAACTTCCAAAAATATAACTGTTCTGAAAAAGCTTCTCAATTCAGCCGTTCGGAATCGGCAATAAAATTGTAATTCCATTCGTCTCAAAAATTAAAACTCGTAGAAAATGAATTGTTTGTGAGAAGCCCGTAATTCAACACATTATTCTTCTAGGTACTTGTCTACAGTCAAGTGAGTTTAGTTTAGTTTAAAAGTATTTTGGCATGCTTTCTGAGAAGCCAGTGCCCAGATTGGATATAGTCATAAAGCCTTAACTATTGTGCGACAATCCCTACCAATTTTTGATTTAAATGGATTTTGATTCTAGTGCTTTAAGAGCAGCCTGTCTGTCGATGGAAATAACGATATACTCTTATCGGATATTGATTCCATTTCCATGTCTTTTAGTTTTGCGCTCTTCGTAGGTAAAGCTAAAATCTCTGACTAATAGACACTGCAACTTTCTAGGCAACTAGACTTTTGAACTCGCCCAATGCTTTGTAATAGAGGCAGGGCGTTCAAGAACTTAGTTTAGTATCTAACCCCCAGATTCACAGTAGAAAGTTCACCTGAACCTAAGTTTAATTTTGAAGTTCAACTTGTCCGGTTTCACAATAAAATCTGAACTTCAGTTCAATTGAACTCAGTTTAACTAAATTTAATGAAAAGAATTTGGCAGTATTGTACAGTATTTAGCTTTTATACGACTTTTTCAATATCGTTCCTTGTGTTTTCTTTCTATAAGAACACGCAAAACAACGTCAAATATTTGTGTTTTGAAATGTGACTGTGTCAAGTTATCTGAGGCTTTATTGTCGTTTAACTTAAACTTCTGTTCAAGGTTTAAACGAAACTGTGAAACCGAAACAATTGTTGAACTGAAGTTTAATCTAAAAGTGTAGTTTAAACTTTCGCTGTGAAACTGGGGGTAAGTCTGACAGCTCTCTAACTTCATGTTGCTGTGCTGAGTATTCTTTGGGCTGAACTGGTCACGTGAATAGTTTTCTCAGTTGACGTTTATGTCCAAAACACTGACAAATCAAGTCAAGAATTTCTCGGCTTACTACTAGCATTGTATATAGACACTATAGTACTATCATCCCGTCGCATTGAATTACGCGTCTTCGACGATCCAGGTGGCGCGTCAGTTGATTTAGTTTGTACACTGCCAACTCCGAGCATTGGGGAAGTGTGTATAGAGAAAACCAAAAGAAACAAACCAAAGTCAAACTGGTATGCCTGTTCTCTTTCTTCATTCATATCGCCTTTCCCATTCGGCAGTACACAATTATTTCTGATGTGATTGTGATGTGATGTAACAGGGTAGGGAACTGCATTTGGTTTTGTTTTCTTATAGAAGAGAGGAACGAAGGAAAGGAGATGCAATATTATGACCAAGATAAATCAATAGCATGGTGTAGATGTAGAATACGATGGTGCGATGGTGTAGGATTTGTGTGTTATGAGAGGGGGACGATGCAAGGGGTGATCAGTTGGGAGAGACAAATTGAATAAAAACTGAATTTGGCTTTCTTTCTGTCATTGCAGAAGATTTGATGATTGGGCATAATATAATGTAGACTCTCACTATTATGCCTATATTTTTGTCAAATATGCATCGATTTAAGTGATTCTTTTTTTAATTGATTCAAAAATATTATATGTGTTTACTTTATGGAGTAGGTATATAATGTAGAAAGATTTTATGTCTGTACAACGTGCTGCTAACGATTATATCTACTACATTTATCTCTATATAAAAATCAATTTGTGTGCGCTAGTCTCGTAAAAGTCGAAAAAAGTCTAGAGGCTAGGAATTTGGATAGTTATTTTTTTCTTTTGTTAGTCTTGATTCAGGGTTTGGCATAAAAGAAAATTGGGAAAACCCCAAATTAAAAGCCGAATGTAATCATTTCGATAAAACACCTAGCGAATTCAATCTGAAGAGAACGCAGCCTTGCTTGCGTTATTTGGGGTTACCTGCCGAATGCTGCCATCTCTGGTCTGGCGATAAATCTGAGCAATTCGATTTTCTTGAGTTCGCTCAACAACCCTATATAAGGACGTAGAGGGTATAATTGTAAGAAATCCCGAACCAGCTATTTAGTATACCTAATGTTTGACATAATTGTCTATTCTCCCTTATAGGAATTACCAAATGATTGGTTTAGTGCAGCTATGTTAAAGACATTAACAAATTGTCTTACATATCTTATTCCCTTTGATTTTTATTTTCCCTCACTTTCGTGTGATCGTTGATCAGTTGTTAGGAAACGGGCTTAGATTTTCCGTTATGGGCTGTGCGTTGATGACTTAGTTATTTAAAACAAACACCAGCTTACTTAATTTCGTAACAAGTTTGTAAATATTCGTTAATTCCCTACATACTATAATCCATATTTCAAATTTATAGAGATGAGTAGGTTGATTGCTGCAATAGTACTCAGCGTAGCACTGCGAACTGCGTATAGCTGCTCAACTATCATCTTAATATGGTTATGGTGGTTTTCATCCCAAAAGTAGGAAAGACCTCCCAGAGACTCCCCAACTACTTCAGACCAATTAGTCTGTCCTCCACCTTCACATTAAATACACTGTTGACCGATCATTGATTTCAAGCCTTCAACATGCCTGACAAAAGGGAAAGTCAATCGAAACTGCTTTTCACACGATTGTTGGAACGATCGAGAGGTCCCTTTCACTCATGGAATGGATGTCTTTCTTGATATACAGGGGCCCTTTAACAATATTGAGACTCGATCGATTATTCAAGCCTTAGACAAGCTCATATGTAATCGGAGAATCAATCTGCCGCGTAAACACCCACATTCTTACAAAAAGGATGGTAAGGGCTACATTTGCCAGCTGCGCTGTCGAAAAAGTTATGCACCCACGCACCCCCCAAGGTGGAGTGCTATATCCATTGTTATGCATATAGTTGTTAACCCTAAATTAATAAACTATATTCATTGTTATATCGTTAAAAAACATACCTCTGTGAGGCCCCTTACCTTTAAAGTTATCTTATTTACTCTCTATACAATTGTTTTGCCAAAGCTCAATGGCACTCCACTCGAGTTTGTTAGCAACGCTAAATATATGGGGCGGAAGCTGGACACTGGACAGAAAGCTTTTATGGAGAGAAAATATTGCCGAACGAGCTAAGAAATCCCTAGTGGCTCAATACACCTGTAAAAGGGCTATCGGCACTAGATGGGGTCCTTCAACCCAATATAATGCATTGGCTTTATACTGCGGTTATAAGACTGATTATTCTATACGATATCGTTGTGTGGTGGGAACAAAAGTTCCAATCTATAGGTCTTACAGAAGACTAAGCGCTTGGCATGCTTGTGCACCACGGGCGCACTAAGGACATCTCCAACCGCCGCTCCACAAACCATGCACAATTACTTCGTCAGTAAAGAATATTCCACAAACGTGGCAATTAGATTAAGGAAGGGTAAACACTGGAGAGGGAAACCGAATGGACACGCCAACATCTTTCTACAGACGATCCCCTTGCCTATTATAGGTACTACCGATTAACTGCCTACGAAAATCAACTTCGAAAAAGGCTTCACCCATGAAATGCCGGACAGGAATCAATGGAATCAAAAAGATCAAAAGAGCTTCTTCTTCGACTTAAAAGATCTAGGATCTCGAAAGTCGTTAATGTCTTCTCCGGGCACTGCATATTAGGCAGATACGCTGCAAAGGCTCGGTCTGCCATACAACGACTTCTGATGCAGAAGCTGCAGAGATGAAGAGGAGAACGAGTACGTCACTCACTTTCTTTTTAGTTGCCCTGCACTGGCCAATCTGAGAAAGGACCACTTAAGAAACTATTTTCTCAATGATCTCAGTGATCTAGGTAACACCAGCGCCGCTAAGATTCTTAGTTTTATAACCGGTAGCAAACTAGCAAATGGTTTACATAAGTAGCCAGTAAAGGAAAGGCTCCCTAAATCGCAGTGATATGCACAAGCGGCCGACTAACGGCCTAAATGTTTCTCTCACCGAGAGCCACACTAACTAATTAACTAACTATCATCTTAATATATTTCATAATTAATAGATATAAATTTGGACTGTAAACAATATCTTTTTCATACTACATACCTACATTATGAGAAAATTGAAAAATGGGATCGGTCTAGGTACGTGATTTTATTTCCTAAGATTCAACCAAACTTCCCCACTAGTACCTACACCTACCAATCCTACCATGCACTTCACATGCTCACCCACCCCATAACTTTCAAATCATCATAACCTACCCTTGACACCTAAGTCCAAAAGCCACACCATGACACCATCACTGCTGCCCATAAATCGAAGAAATACAAAATATTGTAAAGAATCTGCGATTTCATATTTTCCTACAAAACAACAATTCCAATCGTCATCTCATCACTCATTCATCACACTCGTTACGCTAAAAGTACACTTCGCCTAACCTACACACCACCACTGCTAACTACATACGAGTATAGGTATATGCGAAAAATACCCGATCATTCACTTTATTTTCCTTTGTATATTCCACTTCCACCACAACCATTATGCTATCGGTGGAGAATAGAATAAAAGACAACAGAAAAAATAATGGTTCTGTCTCTTTCATCCGCATGTTGTCAATGAGACGAATAAGAAAAGAATAATTTCGTTTCAAATAATCAAAGACAACTACCATGTTCGATGTGAGTAGTTGGTCTTGGAAGTGGTTGGTGGCGCTAGTGCATAAATGCGAAGTGATAGTACTATAGTGTCTATATACAATGGGCCTTACCAATAATCATTTTTAACCTTCAACTTAAATATTTTGAGGGTCACAATAGATAATTTTATATGGAAATTTTCGCCATTGTGACTTCGTAAAAGTTAGACTGAACACTAAAAATGATTATTAGTACCGCGGAATGCTACTAGGTTGACATCTATTTGTGCCATCGTGTCTCATGTGTCCGGAGAACTCAGTTTTGACATTTTTGTTTCATTTGTTTCAACGGGTCAGATGTCAGATCAGAAGCAATACAGGAGTGCATTCCAAATTCGGCAGTAGTTAACTATTTTAACTACAGCGTTGACAAGCTGTGACAGTTCGAAGGAGGGGAAGTTAACTAAATTAACAAGAGGCAAAAGTGTGGTTCACTTCACTAATACTAACAAAGCAACTGTCGTGGATTCACGTATTCATTTTTTTTTTAAATCAAACATGGATTCCAACAACAACTACTCACTACCACATGAAAAGTGAAATGTCAACATGAAATTAGTAACAATAGCTGTCCCAGATTCCAAAAAGTAACTAAATAAACAATCGTTGTTAATTTAGTTAAAATAGTCAAACCTGGAATGCAGCCCAGTAAACCTACTTTATCCATCACATTCACATCCAGTAGGTATTTATGCGTTGTCTATATGCGTCATCATTTATAAGCCAGCGTTTATTCTATCCAACTGTCAGTTGAGAACGTCGACGAATTCTATGGATTAGCGTCTTATACTCGGTATTTCTTAAAGGATCCAAAATGACGATTTTTAGTAGTAGTATGGATTCTTTCTTCTACAACACACTGTTTCATGTAAAGTGTTTCAAAATTCATAAGCAATTTCTCAGCTCATGTAATCACATAGTGACCGACTTAATAACAATTTTATAATTTATATAAACATTGTACATATACCTATGCCATAAAATATGAAAAAACAAATCTCGTTTACTGTGCTGTTCGTGTCACTTTATGCCTGGGGGTGCAATGTGCTCTCTTCGTTCAATTTCACAGTGTCGTCACGGTTTGATGGATCCAATCAATAATAATATTTTAGCAATCCCTCATCCCAGCGATTTGTGTCGTGTGGTGTGACCTTAATTTTTGTATTTGCTGCCGTTTGCCCAACTCCTTTTACACAGTCTCCGTCATGCGTGTATCCATTACTTTATGCTACATGTACTGAATGAACTAGGTAGATCTAAACTATATGCCCGTGCCGCCCACCGATAAAAATCACCTATATAGTATATCCACCTTATAGAGAGCGAGTTCACCATCCACTATACGACTTTAAGAACCCGAGGGTAAATCAACATTAGAAAGTAATCAGTTTTATCCAGTGTAACCACCCTTCACTCCACATCCACACATCTACCACCCAGTTTGAGGTTTTCATGAATGGGAATGGATTTCGATTGTTAACAATCTGTGCTCAGGAGACGTTAGTCACGGATGAGTACTTAATTTCACCCTTGAAACGGATCACGATGATGATGAGGACAACGATGACGATGACAATAATGATGATGATGATGACGATGGTGGGACAGGGAAATAAGGAGCATAAGCGATAACTTCAACTACAAACAGATGAAAAGTATTGACTGTGACAGTATACACTATACACTCCTGTTCTGTGTGCATCCTTTGAGGAAGTTCTCTCTAGTTTTGTGTATGTTTCTCTATAGCTGCTGGCGTATATATTTGAGATTCTGTACACTTTTTTTTTTGTTCTCAATTATATTTATTGTGGAAATTGGGAGATGAAGGTACAGATATCGAGGAAAAGATACCCGAGCCGAGTGTGTGCTGCATGGGAGTTTGATATAGACATATTTGGATGAACGAATTGTGTTTGCTTTGGCACAGATAAAGATCGTTTCTGTTTGAAGTTTAATGTGTCAGGAGGGTATAGTGCGGTGGAGAGTGGGGGTGGTTGGTTGATTGGTTTATTATCGAATGCGACCTGCAGATATTGACTATAGTTTCAGTGTACCGAAAAGTAGGCGAAACAAATATAGTACCTATGTTTGTAGATAGTACTCGTCTATATGAGTAGTATTTGGTATGATTAAATTTGGGGATTTCGATCTAAATTGGATTTCCATCAGAAAGGACCTTAATATAGAGAAGAAGGATGTATGACGAAAGAGGCTTTATATTGAAGTGGAATATGAACAAACTAGGTTAGATACAGACGCTTGCAATTGTGCACTAAAAATCTGTGTACCCACACATATGGTTGAAGAATATTTGTGGTTATAATTAAGAATGGATGGGGTAAAGTAGCAATGCTTTTACCACTGAACGGAACCAAATATTAATTTATTAGAAGGTATTAGCGACAAATGTATCGTTAGCATCGTGTGCATCATCCAAGAAAAGGTTGATGCTCTGAACTGCGGCAACTATATAGAGAAGAATAAAGTCTCCTGAAGGATCTTAATAACTGTAGCTGTATACATGAATGTTTAAAACGTTTTCTCCAATTGGCCTCTATTATTGTATTATATCATATGGTTCATTCGTGGTCATATGGTTCATGTGTATAGTACAAAAATCTTCATATAGTACCAGTACAACATTAGCTTTTGGAAAAAACCTAGGAATTCTAGATCGGTACATCCCTCGACCCCTTTATCAACCTTAGAGCCACCAGCCACCTATGATATCGCATGCAGTGCAGGGACGAATTATACAAAGTCATCCTTTGCCAGACACGTTCGTCTCTGTATAAATGACGATGGAAAAATCTAACTGCTCCATCAAAGTCGCAAATTCCTTCTGGATTTGAATTCAGAATCGCAGAGAGTTCTTCCGGACGGTTCTGGACGACCAACCGAAAACGACAATAATCGTCCATCTGAGCAAGTTATTTGACAAATACGACAAACAGAAGAAGTTATTGCCGTTGTGGAGCGCAGTATTGAGGAGAATCCGACTGAATCGATTCGCCGTCGTGCGAGCCGAAAGCATGATTCAGTTTAATCCTCATATCAACGCAAAATTTTGTTCTCCGATGAGGCCCATTTTTGGTTAAATGGATAATGTAAACAAACAAAATTGACGAATTTGGAGTGGGAAAACCCAGAAGCCTTTGTCGAGATGCCCTTATAACTATTAAAACTCACTGTTTGGTGTGCTTTAGGGGCTGGTCCTGGTAGAATCATCGGCCCATATATCTTTAAGGACGATGCAGACCAGAATGTTACCGTCGATGGAGAGCGCTATAGAAACATAATTTCTGACTTCTTCGTTCCTTAGTTGAATGACAGAACTTTGGTTTCAACAAGATGGCGCAACATGCGACACACCATCAATTTATTGCGGGAAACATTTGTTGAGCGCATAATTTCGCGTAATGGACAGTTCACACATCAAATTTTCGGTCCAGTTTTAATAAGTGGAGTTTGGAGGTAAAGATTCAACTACCCGCACTTTACGGGCTATACACATCAGTGACGGTGACCTGATCCAAAAGATCAAAATACAACAGCTAAGATGGCTGGGGTGGGCGCAGTAGCGCAGTGGTTAGTGTGCTGTACTACTGTGAGAGGGATCCCAGGTTCGATCCCCGGAAAAACACAAATTACATCTTAAGGTTTTTTCTACTGCACCACCTCTCGCGAACGTCTGACAAACATCCGAGAGTATGACTGTCCTGAAAAAGCTTCTCAATTCAGCCATTTGGACTCGGCATAAAATTGTAGGTCCCTTCCATTCGTTCCAAAAATAAGAAACTCACACAAAACGAATGGTTGCGAGAAGCTAGGCCTTGGGTGTCTACCGCCTGTTGTGCCGCCTATTTATTTATTTATTTTTTTTTTTTTGGTATAAGCGGGATACTGGATGCACCAGTCCGACGAATTTTTCAGACCGCGACTAAGGTGGCGCAAGCAAGTGGAAGGTTCCTTTAATCAACTTAGCGTGCGAAACTGGAGTCAACTGGTCATAGATCGTGCTCGCTGGACACTGTAGCGCATCCTTAAGTAAGTAAAGTAAGTTTTATTATTTTAGCTAATGGGATTTAAAACTTAAAAAATTCCGATATTCAGCGCCCACCAAATTTAGGGAATTTCAATGACGAACAACGAAACTCACATTAACAACTACATACATATACGTATCCTACTCATCCCAATTTTTTTTTTTTTGCACTTCCCTTCTAAATGCATTTTCCAATCGAAAACACTTACCATACATCTTACGTCGCATGTTTCATGGTCTTCAAGTGAATTCTTTTGAAAGCACCGCAATGTTAAGATATTATGTATGCATACAGATCCCAGTCCCTTAACACGTCAACAGTATTATTATTCATTCTAACACAACACAACAGTTTTTTGTTAGGTATATATGGAAACCTTTTTTGGAGCATGCTTCTCTGGGATATTTGTGTATTTGCCAGAAATTGCATTCATCATTCAAATTCTCTAATGGAAACGCATAAGATTGCGGGAAAGCTCATTTACACGAATAAAAAAAAAACACATTAACGCAAATAGCAAATGAAATTTCAGTCATCATCACACCCCACATGTACCCTACATGCGACATAATTTTAAGGGATGCCCAGGCCCATACCAAAACCGAAATAAAACTTATCATGGTCTCAAGACTCATTAACCATTCATCAGTCATTTGGCTAAATACATCTGACGTCTTGTTCTAATGGAAAAATGCTTCAAATAATTAAGGATGACTGGAATCCGAGTGCGGAGGTACATCCCTTTTGTGTTTTGTCGAACCTGGACAAGTGTATATGTACCAGCAAGCAAGCATACTGTGCTATGTCATGTTCATGCGGTATGGGATTAGGGTGCTAGTACAGCCTGTTGATGTCATCGTTCATTTGCAGACGGCCGTCATTGTCGTCGTTCGTCATCCGTATGGGTCTTTGTTATAGTGAAATTGCTGTGTCCCTTTTTTTAATGGAGATATTATGCGCATATTTAATTTCCCTTAAATGCAATTTGATCGGGAAATGGGGAAGAGCAGTGGCTCTCCCCTTAGTTTATGAACCATGTGCTTAGATGTGACATTGAGTATACGTGCAACAAGTGTCATACATCGATGACAAGTGAGTTGTATTCAGCAGAATGTATAGCACCTAATGTCTGTTCGA
The DNA here is from genome assembly GCA_955612985.1 of Cheilosia scutellata. Taxonomy (NCBI): domain Eukaryota; kingdom Metazoa; phylum Arthropoda; class Insecta; order Diptera; family Syrphidae; genus Cheilosia; species Cheilosia scutellata. Next base: position 50,797,541 of record OY015312.1, on the reverse strand, counting down.
TTACGGATAAATTGGTTACAACTGTCACGGTGTTAAAATTGAGTTGAACATGGATGCGCCATCGCCACTGAACATGAATCAATTTCGCGGTAGTGGCTAAGGAAATTCTTTGGCTTTTTGCGTTGATACATTCCGGTTGATGCGTTTAATTTCATAAAAAGTGCATTATGCTGCAGTTGGGGGAACAAGCAAAATGGTGGAACAAAATGTGGAGCAGAATCAAACATGTGACAGATAAATAAATAAATAAAAAATAAATATAGTTAGTAGACGGTTCAAAAATGGACTGTGGATTATAGGTGCCGGTGTATTTTCGGAGTCTCTGAACATCTCAAAATCCTTTAAGCTTCCGGGTACGGCCAGTGTGTTTCAGGCGGAAATACTTGCCATCCGCGAGGCCTTCCTCACATACTTCTTATGCGTTTCAAGTTCTTGGCACCACCAAAGCCAATCGTAGGACCTTGATATTCCAATTAAGTAGGTATGCTACCAAGCGGTGTGCATCTTTAACAGCTGATTGCGAATGCTTTAGTTTTGATTCAACATACGAAGTAATTTTCGGTATTCCGGGTGTAATTACAATCAGTCTTTCCTCTAACACTTCATGACGTTGTAATAGGTTTGTTCCATTTCTTTTGTAGTAGAAATGAAAAAGACTGTCAAATTGGCAGTAGTGGGGAATCGGGGATGATTACATTATTATTTTCCACCTTCTGATAACATTTTTATATACCAATTTGTGTCTCATATCACAGTAAATCAAAACACAAATGCAAATAGTCGTTACACGCGCATGACAAAAAGTAGGACAACAAATTTCAAATCATCTGCCAATTTTCAGGCGAATGACAGTTTTTTTTAATTTGTACTCAAACACATTTGTTGATTAAAAACTATAGTAAGATTTTAAGTGAAGGGGTAATATCTTACTCTCTCGAAGCCGCTCTCTTTTACGATTTTTTCAAGTAAAGGAATGACGCTGAGTAAAAATTCGTAAGAATTAATAAAAAATGAAAAATGAAACCTAATGATTTTGGTTCTTATCTGATGCCTCGGTAAGAAATTCCGCCCGACTGTTGAAAGTACCGCTGTCAAAATGATTACAGTGAGGTTAGAAAAAGAAACTTGGCTGTGTGAGATGCTGCCTTTGAGTCTGAATTAAGGGAAAACATCTCTAAAGATAACTCTCCTAAAGATTTCCCGTTCGATAAACGAATATAATCGAAATTCATATCATGTTCCATGGTGAGACAGGTTTTGGGAGCAACCACTTCGCACGCATTTCCGATTATTAATAGATCCCTCTTCCTGTTCCTGCATATGCATTCACCAAAGACTCTAATCAAAAGGGTGTCCCATAATTCACGCAAAATTTAATTTTGCGCCATTTAATAGTAGGTACCTACCTGGTACCTATACCTACATTGATGGCAATAGAAAAAAAGATAGCAATGTGACAGCTGACAGTTCGGGGTTAGTAAAAATGGAGTGTAATAGGAAAGAATAACGCATTTTCATTGTTGACCAATATTTTAAAAATAATGAAGGTTTGTCAGCTACAGTCCGCAACAAAATATGGCCGTCATAGTGATTTAAACCCATCAACTGTGAAGTGAATAATTGAAAAAAAATTCAGGGAGACTGGATCAATTAGTGATAAACACTCTGGGTGTCCTGTCACAAGTCGTTGAACAGAAAACATCGAAGCATAGTTCGCGAGAGTATTGCTGACAGTCCAGGAACATCAATTCGGCACCGTATAGTCCAAGAATTGGGCATTTCGAGAAGCTCTCTACAGCGAATTCTCACGAAAGACTTGAAACTTCATGCTTACAAAGTTCAATTGACTCAAGAACTGAACTGACTACTGACCATGTAGCGCGAAGAGAGTTCATTGAATGGCTTTTGGAACAACTCCACTCCACTCCACTCCACTCCACTTGTTGAGTGATCTTCAGTGATGAAGCTTATTCTCATCTTGATGGCTTCGTTAATCGTCAAAGTTGTCGCATTTTCTATCAAAATTACGTTTTGCGTGAATTATCTGACACCGGTTTACCTACATATTAGCATATAAGTGGTTCCGGAGAAACGCACCTGATAATTTAATAATGCGTGTTTAAAAATAATTAAATGTTGGAGGAGATATGGATATTAAACCACCTCCTTGCATCATAAAAAGCGATATAAGAATTAAAATAACTAAGGAAGCCGACCGGATGTGGGCGGGCCTCACCGATCACGCATTATCTAGGGCCGCAGTACGACCGTAAAAGTTCTAGGGAAATCCTCAAACTAGGCAGGGATCAGCTCAGGCACTGTCTGCTTAGAAAACATACCAAAAGACTCGGACACTTGCAGATTCTGCAATGACCTGCAAGCCGAAGAGGACATATCACATATACTGTGCGAATGTGAGGCAATATATCGCAGTAGAAGGAAATTTCTGGGCAGGTACTTCTTCCAACATTTAGGAGATAGACAATACCTATCAACTATAAGGGGCTACTTGGTTTTTGCAGGGAAATTGGGGCTTTCTCAAGGGCAAGTGTTTAGGTGTTTTTCCATTGTAGGTCACTGCAATTGGTTCCCCCTAGGGATCGCGATGGGCCCTTATGGTGCCTAGTGCCGTATGAGACATCTCTCTCATATCCCTTTTTAACCTAACCTAACCTAACCTTGAAAATAATTATCTACAAAATTATCTAAATCACAAAGGCAATTCATATTTATGCAATAACACAGAATATTTAATGAAGCATAACCACTTCAAAAGATGAACTCACTTAACATTTAACCAAATCATGAATTCCATATAAAAATCCATACAACAACAGACGCATTGACTCGCATACATGACGCATTCATTGCAATCAAAATAAACATCTCCACATCGCTTGGTTTTGCATAACAATAAACTCCTTTACACAAGGAAATCGAAAATACTTTTACTATTTCCCAAATCGACTCTAACAAAGAAACTGGCAAAATTGTTCAAAAATAATTTACATATACCTACTTGAGCGTGCACCTATACTCCCCTTTGTTGCGTAGCTAATTTAATTACTTACGCTCATTGCGGACTACCATCATAAAAGATAATTACATGATAAAAACCAAGGCGTCAGCATTGTAAATGAGGAGCATACACACCGCCTCATCCTTGCTTCCCAATTCATCGTCATGCTCGGTGGTGAATATAACCAGGGCGACTACTACAAAAGCTATAGAGCGATGAAAAGCCGTTCGTCTTCTACTATGAATCGCTATCCCCCTACCCTGCCAACCAAGTTAACAAAAACGAAACTAAAGCTAAAGCACCCCTCGTTACACCGCATTCGCCTAGGACATTGATTGAAGATGAGCCAGAGTGAGAGCTGCCGACTGAGACATCAACGAAACGTGACACACGTTTAGCATGCATCTCTCGACGAAACTGAACATGGGGGTGCGACTGCGAACGGCGAACACTGGTTCGTGCCCATTTCGAAAACAGGACAAAAACGCCGAACCGAACTAATAAAGCCCGACACGTGCCATCAACAATGAAACGCATTAAAGTGAATTACAATGAAGTTCCTCTTTGCTCATTCTCGTGCTGCGCTGTCGTCCTTCAGTGTGAATGAAGTGAAATGCGGAAAATAACAAAACATCTTACCCCACACCACTGTTCGTTATATTGTGTAATCGAAATATGAAATAGGAATATCCACTAAAAGCTTGGATAATGGATACATACCTATATAAAGAAAGGTGTCCTGCATTGCGGTCTCTCGGAGGAGGAAATAAAGTTCTTGGGAGCCGCCAAAGGCTTTTGCAACTTGGAAGTGTGGTATGATAATTTTCTGGAAGGCCAATGCTCTTGTTTCCGGTGTGCACTGAAGTCTAATTATATGGAGACGATTTTTGCATATTCTATTCTTCTCAAACAAAGGCAGGGATCTAGTATTTCCAGATTGCCAGTGCGCTGAGCATCGTTCCGTATACATAGAAAATTTATGAGCAGATACGGATTGGATAATAGCAAGAGAATGTATATATCAGTATTATATAAAACGGTCGTATTCATACATACTAAGGCGCTACGAGCCTCAACCAATATGTGTGGAGCCCTCCAGCTCCAAGTTAGTTTAAGTCTCCTTTCGCTTGTGCCCACCATCTAGGATATCTGGTTGAAATTGAAGAATCTTCCGGCCGTAGCGTTGGTGTCCATTCCCGCTGCATGTTCAACTTAGGCGCCTATCCCAGCAGGACGTGTAGAAAAGTGGTCATATATAACTAATACTCAATCCCATTACAGAGGCTGACAGAACTGTATTGGCATCTTCTCGAACCGTTTTGTATATATCTACGAATCTGCAATTGTTCCGGACTATAGCAATGTCTTCCAAGCGGAGATCTTGGCAGTGGTAACAGCAGTCCGTGAGCCTACAGTAGGGCAAGATATTACCCTCTTTGTCGACAGCTTGTCCAGATGCTGTCGTGAAGAACTTAGGCTTCTTAGACTAGAACTCGGTCATCCCTGGACTCGATCATCTTTAAGTCCAAAACCGTCCTCAATCGCCGCTTTTCTCTTAACGAGATGGCGGAACAATTTAAAATTCACCTTATATGGGTGCCGGGCGGGGCCATAGGGACATTCCAGGGAATTGCAAGGCCGACGAACTCGCTTTTCTACCGGAAAAGGAGAATCTCTATGTGCCTCTCGGTACGTGCAAACTTTTAATAAAACAAAGTGCGAAAAGCGCCACTAATCGAAGGTGGTCAAACTGCACCACGTGCTCCAACACGAAACAGATCTGGCTCATGCTGATGGATCTCAAGCGTTCCAACAATCTTGTATCAATAAAAAGATCCATTATAAGCACATTAGTAAGTGTCATTACGGGACACTGCAATATTGGCAGGCACGCTCTCAGGTTGGGTCTCCCTGCCAAAGATTTTTGTAGAAGTTGCATGGTCGAGGAGAAGGAAGAGACTATTCTCCATCTCCTATGCATTCCTCCTTCATTCTCAGCTCCTGCTGGTTCAACGGGTAGTTGTGACTTCAGAACAATTAGATCCTGTGGTATCACAATGGGCTTCCTCTGGCCTAAGTGAGGAGGCACTAGTTGCGGCTTACCACCCTAACCTAACCTAACCTAACCTAACATAGACTAGAACACAGTATACAAACAAGGTACATATTGCAATATGCTGGATTGTTGGACATGAAGGCATTCCAGGCAATGAGATCAAGCTTAAAGCAAAGATAACAAGTCACCAGGGAAGCGAACACCAAATGGCCCTCCATGGAAACATGTTATTACCAGGAAGCGGTCCGGCCATCTATGATGTTTAGTTGATTGCTTATTGATTATTGTGTTTGTATTTAAAGACTTACAACTTGTTTTAGACTTTATTATTAATAATTCATAGTTTATAAAATTCAGTAGGTTAATTCAATACTCAATAAGGGTCGTAAAATAGGATAGAGATAGTACATCCGCAGTCGGGTAACGAGATCACGAGACTGACGAATGTTCACAATTAGCCATGTCGTCAGATAGACACGCTAGAGAGAAAATGAGAGAAACTAGTAGATGATAGGTACATAGAATTCTTAATACATAACATTGATCTGATGACAGCCGCCATGTTCTTCTATAAAGGAGGAAACCGAGTTTCCGTGTTACTTGGAGCTAAACGTGAGAAAATCCCTAAATATTTGCCTCAGAAATATAGCAAGAGCGGAAGTTTCAAGAAGCTACTGAACGAAGGGATTGATGATCCCAAGCGAACTGTCTACTTACTGGGTCATCGTAACGAAAGTAAAATGTCATAGATCACCAAAACTTATATGTCCGTCCATGCGCGGCGGTCACCGACCTATTTCTCAGAAATATCGGAAACAAACGCTCGACGTCGATATCCACCCAGTTTCATAAGAGGAATTTGCTATTGGCATGAGGTTCTGTCTGTCTGGTCCAGAGAGAATCCCAAATAGAGTATTGAAACAGCAATTGGCTCCAGACGTGATATCTTTATAAAGGTAACGCAAACAGGAGACTTTTCCAGACTTTGCCTCTTGGACACGATGGGTAAAATCGCAAACAACTTCATCTACAAACAGACTATCTATTGGCAATAGTTAAGGAAAGGAGCGCATTGTCAAACCACCAGTTTGAATTGTGAAAAGCTTGCTCTGCAGTAGACGTCATTTATAGGTGGTTGTCGATGCAGGTGCTACAGCCATCGAGGGAAACAATGCTTCCAATTCCGAGTACTGACTCTGTCTAGGTACTTTAGAACAGAAAGTCAAGCTTTGACAGTGACGAAGGGATCAAGTATGTACTACAACTTATCCCCATGCGTTCCACAAGGATCACTTCTAGTCGTTTGTCGATTATTTAGGAGGTAGTATAGAAACGTTTTTTCCTCTATTGGACTTACTCCCGCAAAATATATGGCAGTTGTGTTCTCGCCCATACTAGTCAACGATGAAATTCACTTCACCTATTATTTCACTCAATAAAAACCAATAAAACTAACCTCAAAGTGTGTGTCTGCCGCACCTCATCAGACTACAATATTGATATACCTACATCGATTGCGCTGCATTTCTATTAGGAACATTTCAAAAAACAATTCTATTCCTCAAATATGTTAGCTTAATTCGACAAAACCAGAAAACGAAACTAAGATCCCTTGTGCACATATTCGCTCGTAATACTCGCACGACGAACCACTCTGCATCTTATGGAATACGAACGTATCCCAAACAAAAACATTTTCTCTCGAGTTAGACGTGAATTCATTCCCATTCAATATTCGTTCACTTATTCGCATCCCCATCTATTCAATTTCAATAAAAGCAGTCGTTTGCAAATCCTTCCTCACACCGTCACACTCGCCACGCCATTCCGAGCCCTCCCACAGGGCTACCGAAAAAACGTCAATGAATACGTGTTCGTACCGCAAGGGGTAGTTGCTGGTTTGATGGAATAGAATTGTTGCGTGTTGCCACTACCACCCAAAATTCCAACCCCGACCAACCGCTACAACATAAAGGAAAACATGCGGAAAATCATACACAGCTACAAAACCACCCACTAACACTGACAAAGAAGAAGAAGAAAAAAAAAAAAACTGTTGATCAAAAATTGTTCGAAGAGTGCGGAACAACGAAAGAGGGAGGATGCGGCGCTGCAAGTCTAGAAATGGATTGAGTGGTGAGGATGAATGATGCGTCATGGGGATGGGGTTTGTTGTGATTTTCAAGTACTTAAACGGAATAATAATGTTATACGAGGCATGGCTTACACAAATGAAGTGTACGAGGTATTAGCGGGAGTATTAAGACATATAATAATGCCGATGGAGGTTTTCTTGTCTTCTCTCGCTGTCGTCGCGCCTTTAAATGTTCTCTATCTGCTCTAGCTTTAGGGATTCACGATTTATGTTGGAAAATAAAAACTATGCCGCTTGGAGATTTCGTACAAAGGATGCAAATGACAAGACTTGAGTACCTATTTCATACATGAGTTGGATTTTCTTTTATTGTCAAGTACAAGTGCAGTAGTTAATCACGATAACCTTGTCTCTGAGGAGGGCACTAATCCATGATTCGCAACCTACAAATAGATTGTAGGATTAGCACTGAAGAAATTGGGTTCTCTTTTGAGTATACATATAAAGAGAAGGAAGCAACGAAACGCAATGGGTCCGCCGATTTTTTTCCCATATTTTGTTTTAGCATTGCGAGCAGAGTAAAGAAAGTTTTTTGTATTTTAGGGGCTGTCAATTTCTGTTTTTTATTCACGTTTACCATAAAGTTTCTCCATCCCCACCGACTGGGCTGTTGTAGCGAAGGAAACTCAGGGCGACAGGCGGTCGATAAAGGCTTTTGCAAAACGGAAGCACACCGATTTGTTGCCTAGAAAAGCTGTCTGCATATAATTTTGGATTTCCTCCTGATTTCTTCATCGCCTATTTCACAATTAGCCCTGGCCAACCCAGCCATTTTTAACAAATCTAATGTGACATGAACTCCACTCCATACCCTAGGAAACCGTTGCTACTTCGGTTTGTTAAAACAATTGAATTCAAAACTTCTAAGCCGAAGGACGAAATGTGTGCTCTACAACACCTTTATCCTGCCAGTTCTGCTTTATGGCGCCGAGTGCTGGACGATAAGCAAGAAGGGAGAACTAATACTGAGCTCCTTCGAAAGAAAAATACTTCGGCGGAATTTTGGTCCTGTGTGCGAAGAGGGCGAATCGAGGAGAAGATACAACCGCGAACTCTATGAGCTGCACCAAGATGTGGATGTAGTCCAAAAAGCCAAAACACGTTAACTACATTGTCTCAGCTAAGAGGATCTTCGAAACCGAGGCCCCAGGTTCGAGAAGACAAGGAAGACCGAACCTCCGTTTCAAAAACCAAGCCATCGCTGATGCCAGAGCGCTTGATCTGGACAACTCTAAGCAGCGTGCCCGGAATCGTAGAGGATGGAAGGCTGCAGTTTCTCAGGCAGAGAATCTACACGGGTCAGGAGCTCGATAAGTAAGTATAAGTAATGTGGTTTTCCATCAGATTTTTATTTTAGATCCCAGATTTTTCGTGCCACATGGAGCTTGATGGTTTTGCAATTGTTTTTGTGCGCTATTTGAGCACAAGTAGCTGTGCACCTACATTGGATGCCAAACCCGCATACCTACTTCTTGGAAATGCTTACACTTGCGGCTTCAAAATGTTTTTGCTTGAATGAAGTGAAACACCTGATTTCCTAGGTACATGCAAATCTCGCAGGAAGTCGAGACCAAAAAGTGATTTAAAAAAAGTTATTTGCATTTTTGTCCCAATGGAAAAACACTCTATAATTTAGACTTCACCTAATTTAACAATATCCCTTTACCGCTCTCATCTGTAGACATCAAAAAGTGGTAGCGGACTGAGGCAGTCGAAAAATTCTTGACTTGATTTATCGGCTACCCTTCTAGAAGGTTCAGTCTAGCCCAATAACAGCTCAAACACATAAAGGCAGCCAGTTATCAGATATCAGACTTAGTAAACGAACGTCGCGTCGGTTGCCAATATAGACATTAACATTATCATAAGTGCCTGTACTCTGTACCAATACCGTTTTCATGAAAAACTACTTCAAATAAAAACGTTTCAAAAACTGGAATAAGTAAGGTAAAAATTCTGTTATCGATTAAGTTTTCGACTGTTTTCGGCTCGGGTAAATAATATCAACCTCATTTGATGCATTTGGTATCAAATTAACCCCCTAATTTGACACCAAATTGTTTATTTAAAATTTGAAAATTACCTACTTCCAATCGTTGGGTTGTTGAAGCAGATACCATTTTGCAAAATTTAGCGAGTAGTGTTGCCGTTTTCAGTGTATTGTTCATTGTTCGTTGTTTACAAATGTGCAAAAAAGATATTGTTTTCGTACAAAATTTCGAACTCGGAATTTTGATTAATTCTGATATTACGATGATAGGGGAACTCAAAAAAGTGGGTCTCGCAATTCTGTCTGTCCCATAGCTGCGAAATCTAAACGCTTAGACGGATTTCTTTCAAACTATATCTATAGATAGGTGTACCTACAAGCCCATTTCACACATACCCGGTAGCCGGCTAACCGGTACCGGCTACCCGGTCATTGGGAATACATTCTTATGGGCGCGTTCACACCTGGAAACCGAAACCGTCCATAAGAATGTATTCAAAATGACCGGGTAGCCGGCTGCCGGGTATGTGTGAAATGGGCCATACGGTTCCTGCAAATCGCCTAATCTGAAGATTTTCAATCTTATTTTGAATTGCAAAAAGCAATTCAAATCTAAAAAGAATGTTTGCTACTAGTTCACGAAGCTATATATTCGTTTATTACATTTAAAAGTAGAATAAATAATTCGAACGCAGTTATGGTAGAATCAGTTGCGCACGGACTATGCGACCGGCGCGCGCGGCGTAAGAATATCAGCAACGCAATCAAATTATTGCCCTCTTGCCTTAAAACGTTTCCTATACTAAAGGGTGTTTATTTTATAGGTTTGGTTTATAAACTGGCAACACTGTTTCTACAGATTGTCAATTTGATAGTTCAAAGTTGATTTGTGGTTAGGTACGTTTTACCATTTTAAGATGAATAGGTTAACGACAGAGCAACGCGTGCACATTGTGCAAACTTATTCTTAAAACCATGGTTCGGTTCGCCAAACTTATCGCGCGCTACGTCCATTTTACGGTCGACATAATCGTTCATCAATTTATTCGGAACACGAAAAATCGTTTTCACACCACTTACACTCTGTGGCGCCTCGTATTATTATTTCATTCATCATCTATTATTTTGTATTAACTACTAAGTATTAACCACTATGGTATTAGGCATTTACTATCATCTCATCTCTATTACATTTTTCATTATGTACATTCATACATACTTTCGACAGTTTACCATTAACCGTTTTGGGTACCTAATATAATAAGTTCTCAGAGTTGCGTTAACCTTCAAATCGATCAGTCGCCTACTCTCCGCTCCGTCTCGAAACAAATTTATCTTGTTAGTTTTAAGTACATTTATAATAAACGTGAATTAATCTTATTGAATAAACTCTTGTATTCACTCTCACTGTTCTCTCGATCTCCACAACTCTAGTGGACAAAAAATAACCTATATTATAGCTTGTTTGTGTAGAAGACTATGCCTTTAATTTTTTTTACAGGTATAGACTTTCGTAACCCCTATAGCTATTTGCTGAAAGTTTCATTAAAACCAATTTGAATATGAAAACATTTTTCCACATTAATATGATAAAATGAATTTGTTTTATATAATCCCATCTGGGCCTATAGCTACAGCTATATAATTAAACATAGAACGTCCTCTGTGTGCACTCTAATAAAGTTCAAAGACCAAGCCATTCATATAACTTCTCCGTCGTTGTCCTGATGTAGATACCCGTTAGAAACCCTTTCCGACATTCATAGATTTAATACCCGCCTCGTTTCTAAAACGCTTGCACTGAAAGCGCATATATACACATATAAACCGAAGCCGGGTATACGCATATGAGTTAGTATTTCCGTTTGAAAATTCTAATTTCAAAATAGCTTTCCATATACTCGTACGTTGTGTGAACGTATGTATTTAGATAAATGTATACTTATATCTCGGGATGTACATTATATAAATAAATTTTGAAAGAATACTTACATTCCTGTATATTCCTCTGGATAGGGAATAATAAATCCTTCTGGACTCGGTCGTGGTGTTTTACCAACCCAGAAGAATGCATCCGGACCGGTTCCATCGTAGGCGAATCCTTTAATGAATATTGTTGATTCATCTACCGCATAAATGGAACCCTACAACGTAAAGATACAACACTTTAGTATAGTTGGTGCACATATACAATATATGTATGGTATGTACATTGTACATCTCTATAGGTATATGGAATTTATTTCCACATGAGACTTTTACAGTCTTCCTGGATGGAAAATGATTTTCATCGCACGGAGGGACTTTTTATTTTCTATATCTCTTACCTTAATTCCATGTGCAAAGTTGGAAAACTGTCCGATGTAACGACCGTAATATGGCTCAGGTGGAGCCCGCCCAAAAGCTGAAAAAAAAAAAATATTGAAATAAGAAATTATTGAGAGAAAAAAAAAATACTTTTCAGGTAATTAAGTATAGTTATGGCTTAGTAGTCCAGGGCAACGTATAGTTTTTACGTGTATAATGTATATATGCGAATGTATTCAACTGGATATACCTATGTACTTCCAGGTACAATTGAGAATTGTTCTGTATTCGAACAATAAAGTTTCAATCATATACGCACAAAGCTTTCATTATGATAGACGTACGTTTGATGATATGATGCTGAGGTACTTGTATACCTATACCTCCTCTGGTTTTTCTTTCCAAAGAAACACTTACTTTGGCTAAGAAGTATTAAGATGTTTATTTATTCCGAAAAATTGGAGCTGCCAAAAAAGATTTGTACCACTACCTTTGTCAGAAAAAAGGTTTCAAATACTAAACACACAAAACCGACTACTCATTGAATTAATCGAAAAGGCCGACGTTAGGCAATAACGCCAGAGGAAATAATGCCCACATCAATTTGGAAATAACGCCCTAAAAAAACTAGTACAATTTTTGTTGTTGCACAATTTTTCGTCATTTTGGGTGTTATTTCCTTTCCAGGGTTCGATTTTTAGACAAGCAAATAATAAGTGGAAATGCATAAACAGTGGAAGAAGTGCAACCCCATGCTTCGGTTTTCTGTTGGATTTAGAAGTAGGTGGGAGTTCCAGGGGGGGAACATGCGCCCCCATACGTGTTAAACTGTAAATTATTTTTGGGCTTTATTTCCATCTTGTTGTTTATTTTTGGGCGCTATGCATTTTTTTGGGCGTTATTTGCAAATCTATTTGGGCGTTATTGCCTAACGCCGAACAGGCCTATGGTTTGACATTTGAATTGCGTTTAATCCATCATTTGATTGCATGCATTTCGGTTTCGCTAGAAGTACGCCAATTCGTCCAAGAAGCCAGTGAAGTTAATAAAAAGTAAACATTGAAAAATTAAGTAAATACCTAACGATCCATACAATTACAGAGAATAAATCAAAACCATTGGAAAAAGGAACAAACGTTCCTTCTCATCTAGAAAGAAGTAACTACTCTGGACTCTGATAGACAACCCTGTTCTTGTTCAAGGCGAATATCTGCGAGAAAAGTAGGTAGTTGAATGACTGCAATTGCAATAAACCGCCATAACCTTTGCCGATGGCGTTTCCCTCTACCTATCGAGAAGTCATATAGTATGCAGCCAACATCATGAAGTGCCAAAAGTCCAGTGACATTCATGCCATGAAACAATCAGAAACGCCGTAACTGATGTGCTGGCCTTCATCGAACATTCACCGCTGGTTTAATGAAAGAAGCAAGCGAGCTTATGCAGCACGCCCATAAAAACCCGCGCTTTGCACAAAACTCGGAAGGACGATAGTGGCTCTTGAGGTCTACGTGCAAAAGACGACGCATGTATGAGGCATGCATGAGCATTGGCTTCTCTTTGGAGGAAAAAGAAAGGGGATGAAAACAAAGAGAGGAACGATGTTCGTTAGCTTTACCCAAACGTCAAGAGAACATGCCAAGGACCAAGGTACAGCCAGCGGTGCCAGATTCCACGATTTATCGTATTTTTACGATTTTAGGGCTTAAAACTTATTCCACGATTTTTGAGCTAAAAAAGCATAAAATTCCAAGATTTTTCAAATTTATCGAATATAAAAATTCATTTGCAATTTTCCAAATATCTTAAAGAAATGTGAAGGATTCTTTGAATCTTTAGAATTTTTGTGAAAGTCTTTTTTATTTTTTTTTCTTGGTCTCAACAAAAATGTTTTGATGCAAAAAGTTTCTTCAAACAATTCTAATAGTGACTGCAAAAAAAAAATTTTCAAAAATCTCTTCGCTAATATTTTGTATGAGTTTTTGAATAGGATGATCTCAGAAAAATTTTGTATGAAAGGGAGGAAAAAGTGGCTAAAATAGTCATTTTTAGCAATTTTCAAAAAATCATAAAAAATATTTGCGAAGAGATTTTTGAAAATTTTTTGTTTGCAGTCACCTATTACATAGAATTGTTTGAAGAAACTTTTAGCATCAACAAATTTTTTTTTTGAGACCGAGGAAAAAAGTCAAAAAAGTAGACTTTCACAAAAATTCTAAATTTCCAATGGGTACATAATTGGTTAAGGAAAGTTTGTATCATTCAAACGGAATTTAAATGACCTTTCCATTGGTGCCTAAATTTACATGAAGTAAGTTTCAAATAATGAGCAGAATTAACTTTAGTTTTGTCAAAATACTTATGTCCACCATTACCTATAGATTAAAAATGCAATGTTTCGAAAAATGTTTATGTTATCCAAATGAAGTATAATAACGTTCTTCTGTGTTTTTGTTTTGTTTTTTTTTTTTTTTATTTCCAACAAAATCGTATTTCCACGATTTTGAAAGCTAGTAATTACGATTTCTGGTGAAAACATCTGGCAGCACTGGGTACAGCGCGAAGCGCGAACCAAACCAATTCACTTGGCCATTCTACTGCGCAGGTCTCAGTGTATTTTGTTTTTGTGTTTTGTTTTGTGTCGTTGTTGTTCTCTTAAATCCTCTCTCTGCGCAACCGACGGTTGGCGAAGTGAATTGGTTCGCGCTGTAAGCAGAGATGATAATTTACTTCATATGTAGTAGATCTACTTCATTTTTTAATTATTGTTCATCTGCTACGTAGCAACTTATTTCTACTTCGTTTATTTATGGTTCAAAATATCATTTAAAATAGACAATATTGATCAATTTGACTCTAAATACATCAACAACAACGAAAAAATCAACGAAATATAAATATCACGAAAAAATGTGTCATGTAATGCATGTGTTTTTCAAACTGTGGGTCACGACCCCCACCCTAGAGGTTTGCCAAGAGTTCCTTGGGGGGTCGCGCTCTCAAGCCGGTAAGATTAATAAACAAAAGTCCCGTGCCAAAAAAAAAAAATAAAACAGAACACAACATTTGTTAGTGCGACATATCTGAACGCAGGGAAAATATCAAACAATTTTTGTTTGTAAAGACTCTGGCCACAAAGGAAGTTTTACGAGGAATCCTCTGATTTTGTCTTTGAAAAGCCAGGTGGGATCAGAAAAATGATTCGAATTTCAGATTTTGAATCTTGTAAGAACATACTTAAATAATGTAGCTTTTAATTCCAGAACTCGTGTCAATACCTTTCCTTTTGACAGCCATCTGACCTCTGTCTGATAAAGGAGATTTTGATGGAGTGAACCCATTTCATCACATATGGTCCTAAACAGCCGACTTTGCAAGGCCTTGGGCCTTACCAATAATCATTTTTAGTCTTCAACTTAAATATTTTGACGGTCACAATGGATAGTTTTATATGGAAATGTTCGCCATTGTGACTTCGCTTGCCTTTAATAGAGTTCACAGCTCGGATCACATCTTTAAGTACATCATTTAATTCAGAAGGTAACACCTTGGATGCCAGAACTTGTCGACGAAGAAAGCAGTGTATCCGCATGAAACGTTTGGCATTAGGAAAAGTTTTGCAAAATAATATGTCTTCTTCAGTAAATAAATAAAATGTTATGTAATCAGACCGGGTTTTGAAGGGGCTCAGTGTATGTAGCTTTTTGAAGAACTGACACATTATAATGTGGGGGTCGCCAAACTGTTTTTACAAACAAAGGGGTCGCATACTCAAAAAGGTTGAAAAACACTGCACTATAGAATATCATTTATGTGCTTCTGTCACACTACACATCCTTCTATAGATCCCTTTATCCCATTGAAGACCTAACTTTATCATTTTAAGCATTTCGCCAAATGTTTGCTTCGTTTTTTGTAAATTTACTTCGTTTTTTCGGGCAATTTACTACTTTTTTTTGTTTCAGCATTATCATCCCTCTGTAAGGTGTAACAAGAATTGAACAGCGTTTCGTAGAGATGAGCAAGACAATTTTGTATAGCCCGTCCCAAAGCAAAAGAAAGATCCTATATTCCCAACATGCGCAGTAGCACTTTATTTAAGATAATTTTTTTTTCTCTTAAGATATTTTGATCGCATGAAATTGTTAATGCTTTACCACAAAGTATGCATAGTCGGTTTCACGGATTCACGCTGTTATAATAAAGTTACTCAGAAGTCTGGCTTTCATTACTAATACACATAGCTATTGAGAAGTGCAACACCCAGTAAATTTCCCTCTTCTTTGGGGTGGGTAAATGTGTATCTTTTGCATACGTCAACGACGGTGCTGTGTTGACAATCAGTCATGTCATGGCTCGATCGTCGATCGAGCGAGATGTCTTCGCAAGCAGGGGTACAGCGCGTACCAATTCACTTGGCCATTCTACTGCGCAGGTTTCTGTGTATTTTGTTTTTGTGTTTTGTTTTGTGTCGTGTATATTCTCTTAAATCCTCTCTCTGCGCAACCGACGGTTGGCCAAGTGAATTGGTTCGCGCTATATGTTTGTTGTTTGAAATGCGCACATATTTTTTTTAGCTGTAGTTCTGGACGGTTGGAGAAGTTGTTTTGTTGTCGCTAAGAGAATAAAATCCCTAATGTGAAGAGACCTGCGCAAGAAATTTTCACTTAAGTTGGGACAGGCTATAGTATAAAGTCACAGTCATTAATACTACAGTCAAGTCATACAACAAGGCTGCTGGTCAAATTAAGTGCCGATATTTAAGGCAGAGAGAGACGACTTGGTGGAGAGCATTCAACTGATCTTCAATATTTGGTCGGAGGAAAGTACACCTAATGATAGGAACATCATCAGTATAGGTCGATTCTGAAGAAATGACACCTTTCAAACTGCGCTATGAGCATGACTTATATAGTTTTTTTAGCCTTACTGTTTCTTAACAAGGTCTTGGTAGTCAACTCAACGCCTTATTAAACATCAAAGAAACAATGGAGTTAAAACTTGTGGACTATGAAATCGAAACTGATGATGAGGAAGAATTTAGTCCATCGTCAATTGACGATCCTTCATTTGGGCCTTCTAAAAATGTAAGCAAGTTGACAAGACGCAAAAAATAAAACTCAGATAACTGGAGGAGCAATGTTACAAAATCTAAGCCATCAAAGTGTCTTCCTTATACGACCAAAAATAAAACGTATAGTTCTAAGGTTCCAAAGGAAGTTGATTTTACAAACTGTAAGTTTAAGTGCACAATATACTTTAAAAAAGAAGAGAGACTGGGGATTCGCTTATTATACAATAGACAAAAGGATTTACTTATAAAATATTTATGATGTTTAAGACTGAAGACAAACCATTACTTTCTCTTTCTTGACATCAAAGGTCTCACTGAGATTATTTCCCACATTTATGGAAGGTTTTCTCCAAGATCTGTGCTGTGTACCGGCTCTAAAACTGCACTGGTAGAGGTCAGCCAGAATGGCACAAAAGCATGTATGTATCTTAGCGAAGACGAATTATGTATATTATAACATCCTTGATCCTTGAAACAAAGCAGTAGGGTAAGACTTCGCCTTAGGTGACATACACAAGTGGAAAGATACTTTAACCCATTTCGAGTACGAAAAAGACCGCTCTAACTAGAAAGCCCTATTGGTTGAAGGTCCAGGTAAATCTGGAACTGTTACGCTACCTAAGTAAGTAAATAAGTTTTGTTCACATTCCTGACTTCAGGTATATCCGCATCGTGATTTAAGTTGTCTCTTATCAGCTGGATTAGCTCAACATCCAAAGTTTTTTTTTTCTGCGGATGACTTTCTGCTGTGCTTGTCCATATATCTATACATAGTATATAACATCCGACAGTTAAATTTCACCATTCATCTTGTACAACACACCGTAAAAGTATTTGCGTTAGGTATACATGTAAACCGATACCATTAATGTAACTATGCAAGCAATTGCGTACAATTTTAATACACTCCAGCCGCACCCTATGCACCGTTACTATAAGGTCAATCATCCCTATCCATCAAATCACGTTTAGATACGTATCTCTCTCAAATCGACAAGCATTTTCCGCAATAAAAAAGCAAACAGGAATCACATCGGATCAGCATCAGCGCTTTTTATTCGATTTTTTTTAACTTGATACCGATATACCCCCCACCCTTAGTCGGGTACAAAACTAATCCATTTGATATTGAAACTCACCCCATCGGTTATTATTTCCGTGTGTGTAAAATGGAATCCTACCTGTCGTCAGAATGCTAGTACGTGAAGGTGGCTTCTGTCAACCCCCCCGTCTATACAAGATTTGTTTTCTCTTCCATCAAATAAGAGCAACATCAGAAAAAGCAATTCGGCAAAATAAATATGTACAAACCCAATGCCTAGACGGATCTACTCCACACATTGGTACATGTATATATAAAAAAAGGACCTGCCGGCAAGGGGGGTAAAAATACATTAAATCCACTAATGCGTACATTAATCTCAAAGAGAGTGAGAGCAACAAAAAAAAATTTTACAATTCGAATCTATCAAAGCACGTGCCATTGCCAAGGGACAAGAGATCTGCAGCACAGCGTTTGTCGATATCTCGTAATTAAGTTCTCCTCTCTGCTCGTAACCACCCCCTTGCGACAGGCAAGTCAGCGCGCGCCATGTCGACTGATGAAGTAGAACCGTGTCAATGGAGAAATCTTTTCTTTTCTAAAATCCTAGTGCTGAGCTATACAACGGGAATGCCGCGAACGACATATATTAGCGAGTTACCCCTTTTGTATTTCGAAATTGGAATACCCGTTGCTAAGTTGTTGACGAAATGTGAGAAGATACGGCGCAGGAAGGGTGCAGAGCAGACTTTGTTAGCATAGACGGGTAGATCTGTATCTGGGTGCGAGTGCGATGAATGTTTTTATTAAGTTCTTGGTAAATATTTGTCAAATACACAATATACTCGTATAGTTATCGGATGAAGAGCAAGAGGAAACGAGAAAAAGAACTACGGAACTTGAATGCATATTAAGTAGAAATGCGAAACAAGTGCAGGCATAGAGGCAGGCACAGGCACACACGTCTACCCAGGATACAAGTTGTTAATGGATTGATGAGGAAGATTGTGCTGGGAATTTGGTATGTGCATATGGGGTAATTTAGTCATGGTTTGGACAAGGGATAACTACGTCTTTCTTCGAGTTTGAGTGTAAACAAATAAATGATAGTAGATACGTCATGGGGCGATTTTGTAGCCGGTTTGTGAATGGATGTGGCTTTATTATTGTTCATGGGTGGGATTTCCAATTGGACAATAAGTGGACAGGGAGTTTTTTGTTTTGGATAGACGTTTAAAGTTTTGAGGGTACGAAGATTAAGAATACCACAAGATTTTAAGGAGCTCGACGGAAAAATGCTTAATATGAGCCCTAAACTTAAAAGCCATCATCATCACACTTCCCAAAGGATCAGAAAGCAGCAAAGCAGCTAGTGCCCACATCATTCCAATGACAGATAGAATTGAGAATAATATACCAGAAAATAAGTTAGTGTACCGTACCGATCATAAGCGATGGATCTGAGAACGCCAAAGGAAAGTCGTTTAAGTTCATAAGACTAAGGGCCAGTTTCAAGACTAGCTGATAAAGTATCGGATAGACTACCGGGAACTTATCTGTCAGCTTAACATCAACTTTTGGTTTCAAAGGTTTCGGATAGTGATATCTGAATGATATAGTGTCGGATAGAGTATCAGCCGGTTCAAGTGGCGGTTAAATCCTCTATCCGGAAGATAAACAAAATATTTATTTGAAGTGACTGAAAAAAATATAGTTTCAGAGCATTTTATTGTAGACAGCAGTCACAGGTGTCCTAACATGGATTTGTTTGAGTTTTTAGAAGACGAATTTGAAGAATACTATGATCATATTACACAGCCCCGTAGGAAGAGAGTATTTCGCCCAAGGACAAATTAATTTGAAACACTCGATCGTGAAGATTTCAGAATTCGATTCAGGCTTACCAAAACGGCCGAAAACGCGACAGTAAAAGAAAAATTTTATTCACTTTTCTCCTAAACCTTCCTACCACGAAGGGGCTGCCACCTTGCCGTTACCGTTACGTCTTTTGTTGGGTTACATAAGTTACGTCGTTGTTGGTCTGGAGGCTAAAGCTGTAATGATTTAACAGGCTATGCTGTCGGCGGTTAAGAGTCACCCATGACAGACAGGCTATTTTGATGAACAACAAGCTAAGAACTGCACAAAAACTCTTGATTAGAGTACTCGATAGTACTCGGTATCGACTATCTGGATACCTGCTCCAGCCCCTATGTTAGAATTATTTTTTTGGATTTTTGCTGCCTTAATTATACCCGGTACCACACTGTGGTGAGGGTATACTCACTTTGACATTCCATTTGTAACGCACATAAGGAGGCGTTGTAGGTATGACAAACTATATATATTATTGATCAGGATCACTTTCTTAGTCGATCTAGCGATGTCCGTCTGTCCGACTGTCTGTCCGTCCGCACGATTACGGTCGTAATTTAAGAGCTATCGACTTGAAATTTGGTACGTAAGCTTTTATTCACCAAACTGAGGCTAAGTTCGAAGATAAGCAAGATCGGATGAAAACTACTACTACCTCCCATACAAAAATATCAGATTTATATAGCTTTTTATATTAAAAATTAAATTTAAATAGCTACAGTAACGATAGCAAGTTTAAACTTTGCACATATTGTTTTAATAATATTTAAAAATTTTTGACAAAAAATGAGCTTGGTCGAATAAAAACTACCCATACCTCCCATACAAAATATATAATTTTTTAACACTAAAATATTTTTTTTATTTTACAATAATATAGTACCGGGTATTTGAGCTTCGGCATAGTCGAAGATAATTGTCTTACTGGTTTTTTCTTCCGTTAATTTATCAAATGTCTTTTTTCTTTTGGCTTACCTAAAACAACAAAAAATATTAGAAAACACGAAACAAACAAAGACAAAACAAATGACATGTGTATCGAAACAAACTTAGTGGCTGATACATTTTTCCGCAAGTTAGTTTATCTTTGAGACTTTGACATGAAACGAAAAAAAAAAAATATCAGCAGCTCTGGTGGATAGCGCTATGTGTCGGCTAACTATCCGAAACTTTATCCGGAACCTTTGAAACTGGCCCTAAGCAATGCAAAGATACACATAGTGTCCTATCGAAGTTTTAGGTTCGAGAGCAGTATACAAATTAAGACAAAAAAGCTTGAGGCGGTTTGCACCTCTTTTCCTTGTTCCTGATAAGCTACAGAATACAATCATAAAGGAATTTGAGCATCTTCTGAGGCCTGTACAGAGTGATTCCAAGTTATATGTTAATACTCTGCGAAACGATTCTTGGGTATAATCAAAAGATTCTGCAGTCATATAAATGGCGGTTTTTATTGTTTTCTCCTTTATACTCATATCAGGTCTTATTTTAGAAACCTCGTATTACCCACTCGCTATACGTCTCGTCTCAGATGGCATTCAAAAAAGCGATAAATCGCGATAAACTAGACAAAGTCCAAAGAACAGCATACTTTTGAATCGGCAGAGCTCTTCGTTTCGTACTACGCCTTCCGATACACTTGACATCTCATTTCATCTGACACCCATTGACATTTTTACGAAGCAAATTGCAGCCTTTCGTCTCAAAGCAATTTTACGGTGGACCAGCAAAAAATACAACTACATAACTCTAAGAAACATCAAATATACCATATCAACAGCTACATTTTACTAAAAGCTTCCAAAAGTCACTATTCCAAGGAACTTTCGTGGATGATGGAGCGATCCAACTCTTCACAGTTGGATTAAAACTGCTGTTGGGGTGGGTGTTGGTGTTTTCTCCGACAAACTAAGTCTCAGTCTCTCCTTCCGTCTTCCAGATCACTGTAGCGTAGTTCAGGAGAAAATAATGACTACAAAATAATTCTTATCTTGGCTGAAAGAAAACCTGATGTATCGGAAAGTGAAGCTACAATTAAGTGCCTAGAATCAGTTTCAACTAACTCTAGAGTCTAGAGTCTAGACTATTTAGCTCAATATTTACCTCTGCTGGGGCATAGAAATGATCCCAGGACACTGTAAGACTGATGAACTTCTCAAATTCAGAACTACACTATCTATCCTACAAAAAAAGGGTATTTGGATTGGATCACTACATGTAAACTCATATATAATAATGGTAATGGCTATCAAATGAACAAAGCCTTAGGTACAAGTATAACGTCATGTCTAGCAACAAAACAGATCTAATAAAAGTTAGATCCTAACCGTCCTAAGAATTTGATCTCTCTTGACAGCGCTACACCCCTCTCGTGGAATCCGTCGGCATTGAATTTGTTGGGTGAGTAATGTGAACCAAAGTTTCACTGAACACATCCAGTTCCATAATCCACATGCCTACAGTCCACAATAAGATGGCTGTAATCTTTTTCCGTCTGTCACTTTGACTTTTCCCTTTTTCACTGAATTACATAATTATAATGAAGTCTTGTTATAAATCGAGCGGAATCGTTTTTATTTTAGCGCAACTCATCAGAATTTCACTTGACCTATTCGATTCCCTTTCACTTTCTACTGTAATAAATAAATAATAATAAATAATAAATAAATAAAAAATGCTATCATGGAATCCGCCGGAAACGTCTCCTTATCGACATGTTTTTGGGAAATATAGTTTCACTGTCAAACGGCTATTTCATGTGTCAATACAAATCTGTGTAGCTGCATTTGTCTAGCCCTAAATCCTCCGTTTACCCTCCAATCATCCTCCTTTCCTATCGAAATTTTAATATGAATTTTTTTTAACTTAAAATCAATTCAAATTTTAAACTAATGAAAGTGTTGAAAATAGAAGTTTACCAAACGCCAATCTTGAAATAAATTTAGAATTGATTGAAATTCAGTGTTACATTCAAGTAAAAAAAAAACGTCAACAAATTAGCCTAATATTATAAGTCTAATTTTATTACTTTGCTCCCAGAGCATGATACTTTTTTGACAGCTGAAAAGTCGTTCTCCACCACAATAGTGTCAGAAAATTATCTGAGGATAATTATTTAGTGCAATTTACATACGGGCTTAAAAAGAAATATGAATCACGCCTGGAATTATATCTCATAGAATAAGATATAGACAATGTATTTCGTATTCAGTTTTTTTCAATTGCAATTTAAAAATGTTCCTGATCATTAAATATATTAATCCTTCTTTTACCCTCCTTTTGGAGAAAAAAGACCTCCTTTTCGGAAAAATTTGGAAAGAAAACCCTCCTTTTCGACGAAATTGAGATGGGATGGTTATGTATGACCCATTTGAAAAGTTACGTTTGATAAGACTGTTACCATTGGCAAAACCGCAAACTTTTTTTCTAACACAGACATGTACATATTTGCCTTCAAAATTAGAAACACAAGAGTTTTTTCACGAACATATAATCCTTCCAAGAACTATTTCAAAAACGCCACAATAATCAGTTTGGTATAGGACAAAGAAAAAACGAACAAAAAAGCCCTCTTCGAGTTCGAACCCTACCTAAGTCTACATAAGACTAACAGATAAAGGCGAAATAAATAAAAAAAACTTGAGCTCCGGAAAATCCTTCATCTAATCACTTAATCGCATTTTAGTTCTTTCATCTCTGACAAAGTATCTGTTAACAAATACACACACTTGGAACGGACATGGATATAAAGCCATCTAAATGTGGCAACACCAATACACGACGATGCCAGGATGCCGTTGTTAGTAGTTACCACTCCCAGACCGTAAAATATGCGCAATTGTTCGATGAAGAAGGGAAGAACGCATTAATTCAATGTTCCGTACATTGATTAGGGATCTATATCTCCCTGCAGAAGGAATGAAAAAAAAAAATGATAATACATCATGGGGTGTAATCATGGTGATAGCAGTGCTTCTTTGCCAATTGTTTCGATATTCTTTTTAAAACCTTGCCGCCAAAGCAGGGAGGATGTTGTTAAAAGTTAATCCAGCAAAATGGAAATCGATCTCACTCTATCTCCTTGTATGAATTCATTACTCGATATAGAGTGGGACGGAGATAGCGTAATCATTTCCGAATAAGGGGCAGGTGACCCTGACAATAATTCCGACAATGAGATAGATTTTATGGAAATTGGTTGATGCTTTTGCTTGGAATAAGCTCAGGAATATCGATTAAATAATTCAAGATTCATTAAGAGAAAGCGTTAAATTATGTTGAATTTAATTCGATTTTGATGCCGAATTTCTGCAGGGAAAGGAGGCGCTTACATAAAATTGATAGTAGATATAGTTGAGAACTAATGGAAGGATAAAATAGCCGACGACAACCGGATCAGTGAAGCGAAAGCTAACCACTCAGCTTTTGCAGGACAAAGTATCTAGAAGCTAGATAATGAATGTGCTTTTCTTTTCTTTTTATATTTCTTTGTGGAAAGGAGAAGCGCTGGCACAGCACACAGAAATGCTTGGAGATATGTGTTAATTCTGCATTTAAATTGTTGAAAGTTCTGGTCCTCTGTAAATATGTCCCAGGGAATGAATTTTAAAGTTGACTTGTCCTGTAGCCAAGGGAATCTTGGAAAAGTAATGTCCTCGCGATTGTCAATAGTATGTACTGATTGATAGGAGGTGTGTTGGTTTTCTAAAAAAAAATAGGCACATATATACGCCTGAAACCATTTGTCAACGAACTGATTGGACCCTATCAGTGCGGTTTTAGGCCCGGTAAGTCCAAAACCGACCAAATATTCACACTACGGCAGATCCTGGAGAAAACCCAAGAAGTCCAAATCGATACTCACCATTTATTTATCGATTTTAAAGCCGCATATGACAGCATTTATAGAGACGAGCTATACAGAGCCATGTCTAGTTTTGGCATCCCTGCCAAACTTGTCAGATTGTGCAGAATGACGATGGAGAACGCTCGCTGCTCCGTAAAGTTCGGAAACAATCTCACCGAGACCTTTGATGTCAAAAAAGGATTTAGACAAGGTGATGCGCTGTCATGTGACTTTTTCAACATCATTCTTGAGAAAATTGTGCGAAACTCGCAAGCCAACACCAGGGGCACAATTTTCCAAAAGTCTGTGCAACTACTTGCATACGCTGACGACATCGACATCATTGGCAGAACACAGCGAGCTGTCACTGGTGCGTTTGCAAGTATTAGCACAGAAGCGGCAAAAATGGGTTTAGTGGTGAATGAGGGCAAAACAAAATATATATGCTGTCAACAAGAAGGGACACACAACATCGACGAATCGGACAGAACGTCACCATACCCAGCTATAACTTTGAGGGACTTTGTCTACCTCGGCTCCGCTATTAACTCTGAAAATGACATCACATCAGAAATCAAGCGAAGAATTACACTTGCCAACCGCTGTTACTTTGGCCTAAGAAGGCAATTGATTAGTAAGGCCTTGTCGAGAAACACCAAGGAGACTCTATATAAGACCCTCATCATCCCAGTCCTGCTTTATGGCGCAGAATCATGGACGTTATCAAAGGCGGATGAAGATCTCCTTGGTCGCTTCGAACGCAAAATTCTTCGAGTGATTTTCGGTCCCGTTTGCGTTGACGGGCTTTGGAGGAGGAGATTTAACAGCGAACTCTACGAGCTGTACAGCGACATAGACCTGGTCAGAAAAGTGCGTATCAGTCGACTAAGATGGCTAGGACATGTAGAGCGAATGGACACCAACGCTCCGGCCCGAAGAGTCTTCGATTCCAACCCGAAGGGACAACGCAGTAGAGGAAGACCTCGCCTTATGTGGCGCGCACAAGTGGAAGGGGACCTCAACCAACTTGGAGTGCGCAACTAGAGGCGGTTAGCCAAAGATCGTGCTAACTGGAGAGGCGTGTTGGTTGTGGCCCAGGTCCACCCCGGACTGTAGCCCCATCTAAGTAAGTATGTAGATCATAGAAGTGAGAAGTTATAGGGTTTGAGAAACTGTATATTCTTGATGCAATCCTGCGTTTATAGCAAAGGATTCCGCCGATAGACCGTCTATCTACTACAACTTATGGTGTGGTAATCCATATCAGAAGTCCCGATCAGAAGTCTATCAGATCAGACGGCTTCTGTATTTGATTATCCAGATATCTGATTAGATCTACATAGATATTTGATTATTTCTACATTTATTGCCTTGGATAGCTTAGAAAGGAAAGTTATTGGGCTGTAGTTTTGCGATAGGTATTTTCTTTCTTTTATGGGAATTGGTTGAATGCAAGGAAAGGTTTTCTGGGCGTATGACGTATGTTAAACAGTTTATATAGTAGGTATATATAAATCTACTACTTATATATATTAGATTATCCCAAGTACCCTTAGCCTTAAATTTTACATCCGTCATTTCGTAGCGCAACTATAGAAACTATTTTTCGAGGGAAATAAAGCTGCATCCAATTCGTGATTATTTCTATATGAAATGTTCTAATACCTGTGCGATTTCCCAATTAGCTATTCTACAACTGACACGAAGTGACAAAATTTAGCTTGATAAATTTTCCAGAGACGAAATGTATTAAAACGTTTGTCGCTGCAAATTGTAAACAAATTGACGTTTAACCATTTGTGCTAGATATCGATTTTTGTTTGAAGGGTATTTTACGTGCCATCCTGCGGTCAATGGAACTCGAAAATTTTGTTTTTGACGTTTGGAGAATTGTCATGCCCTAAAATATGTCAAAAGGTGAAAGACATGTTTCCCAACAGAAAAAATAGATGGCACAACAAATTCCTATAGGACCCTAGGCTCAGATTCTCAAAACTAGTTCTTAAGATGATAAAGTCCTTAGAGACATTTTATGTGCAGGTATCAATAAATCGACAGCTATTAACCATACAAGTTATCATGGCGTACTTAGTGCTTAAAGGCTGTTAAAATAACTCGAGATCCAAAGTTACTTTCGAGAGGATGCAAAAATTCCCCAATAATTGGTGATTCTGATTAGCGAAGTGCGCTTCTATAGTGACGAAGAAACGGAGGAATTCAATAGGCCAGTCTCCTATACGCCAGTGGCCTGTAACGATTCCTTTTATTCTGGCAATATCTTTTCGTGTTTTGCTTAGAAGGTTGGTTGTAGTTTAGCCACATTCGCCTGAAAATGATACAGTGCGGCAATCTCCTCCATTTGAGGTTAGTCTTCGATTTCTGAGGAGATTTTTGCTTTGACTGCGCTCCGACCTAAATGCGTGAACTGATTCCGCAAGTGAACAGCGCAGAGTTGAACCTTGCTTGGCCAGGTTGTCGGCTTGTCTGTTTCCACAAACGTTTTGCTATGACCTGAATCCAAAATCATTCACATTCTAATACTAATTTTGAGGTTATATGGACTGAGAGGATAGCTCAAACAAATGTTTATCATTTGTCCGCATGCCTCGCGGATATAGATAGAAAATAGCTGCTCCTGAAACACACTAGCCCTATCCGAAAACCTAAACCTAAAAAACCTCGTTCTCGGATTCGGTAATTCGGCCTCAGCTACTGGTATTGCTGGTTAAAAATAAAGCCGACGATGAATGGGTATACTTTTGCTTTAGCAACTGTCAATTTGTTTTTAACAGCATTACGGAAATTAATTAGTTATTCTTTTTGACGCCAATAACCAGTCTTCATTCTACAAGTATGATCTTTCACACCGGTTGTGCTTCAAATATATTAACCGGTTACACAGCAGTTACGTCAAATTTGGTGTAAACTGTTTGACGTTTGTTAGATAACTTATTGTGAACATTCGTGTAGGTATTACATACTAGGATGACCAGTTTTTTATTTGCACGAGGCTTTCAAGTCTCCCAACTAACTTTACGGAATGTTGAAGATACATTGCTGCTCAACAAGGTATGTAAAACCCAATATCGTGGGAGAGTACTTTCTCGAGCTGTTATGGAGCGTGTCGGTGGGGAGCTGAGCATAAATGCCATCTGAATGTGAGTCGGAAGTTTAGGGCTGTAATTGTAACGAGGCCATATACCAGTTCTTGAAAGCGCACCGTGCGCGATACGTTTTATATTCGACTGATCTACAGCTTCACTGGTTCTGAATTAAATTATAACACTTTCAGCGTACCCATTCCTTTTTACATGAGTCCCAATATACATACGGAGAGATGTACCTACATAAAGTAGAAAGAAATACTAGGACTTTATTTATCCATTAATTCATTGCCGACCCTTACTACTCACTGCGCAACAAAGAAAACAACTTAGTAAAGAAACCGTCTCAATCCAATCGTTTAATTGCTTAAATGAAAGCCGCATGCTGTGAGGACTTTGTCGAGAATAATTTACTCTTCTGCTTCCTGCATCATTTGCATATTCAATTTTACTATACGCTATACCGCAGTCGTATAGAAATACAAATCGCATATCTCCTTAATCAAAAAAAGAGTGTTTATTAAGTTGTCCTTCACTTTATCATTTGCAGCCTCACAAATTAAGATGGAAATAATTAAGCCATTCGCAGACGAAATCACTAAATGAATACGGTACAATTGTCAAGCTATTAAACCGTAACCACCACGAATACCATTACCACCCCTGATGGCTGCTTTGAAAGGGGAACAAAAATCCAATGAATTTAGCTGACTCAATAAAAATCAAAAAGCGTTAACGCCAACGACATGACTGCCACCACATCCCCCTTGTCGGGGATTCTTTCACACGTATATAGTATAGCCAACACGACAGAAGTCAGATGCATTACAGTGGAAATAATCATCTATCGCATGCGATTGTGTCTTCGTCGTGTCGTGTCGGCAGTCTCTAGAATGTCTGGTGTAGGTCTATTGCATCATTCCCATGCCACACAGCCCGCAACCCCAGAACTATGTGTTTTCGTGTGGTGGATGTCCTTAGAACAGCGTTCTCTGATGGTTAACAGCGCCGAGACCGAGAGTCGTACGCTCATCTGCCTTGTCGAAGGGTGGAGGGGGGAAATATTATATGTTGGTGTTCGGCAGGTTGACGACGATAACATATCATCGGGTTGTACGGCTACAAATTCTCGGCATAACAACACGATGTATGCCTGTAATGATAGATATACGTTTCTAACACCACCATCATTATTATAAAGACCCTTTTAGGGCTCACCCCGTTGCACGTTGCTATACTATTGTGAAGATTGTGACGAGGGTTGGTCGGGCAGATAAGTGTGGGTGGCGCGCGCTTAGCACCATTATACCACTGTTGCTTGTGGATGGCTAATTTAATCGAAGCAAATTGCTCCGCAATCTGCACTGGATTAGAATTTAAGGACGACTTTGAGGGGTGGCGCTCTGAGCAGCAATAGGTATCTCCATCTCTCCGGCTATATAATTTTATTTCTTATGTTCGCCGCCTGTTCGGAGGTGGGAACAACTCTTCGGCAATCGTTACAGATTATACGGAAGGAAATTTATTATCATCATAATCATTTATTATGCAGTGAGGAATTGGAGTGATAAAGAGGCAGAGCCTTGACTACAAGCGGAAGTATAACACGTTGAATGGGGTTGCCGGCGCACACCAAATGCTAAACATGCTCAGCTCATACATTGCATATATGACAATTTTGTCAATTGCAATTATTTGTTGAAGTGTATACTTACGAACTGAAGTGAAATTTAATTTTTGGTCATGGAATTTCAATTAGAAAAATAACGAAACCTTGCAAAAAGAATAATAGAGCCAAATTTGAGTGCACACGGTACTAATGAGCAAACCTTTGCGCGGTACTAATTATCACTTTT
Source organism: Cheilosia scutellata (assembly GCA_955612985.1). NCBI lineage: Eukaryota > Metazoa > Arthropoda > Insecta > Diptera > Syrphidae > Cheilosia > Cheilosia scutellata. Next base: position 50,768,217 of record OY015312.1, on the reverse strand, counting down.
ATTGTCCAGGTCCATGCTAAATTTTACGAATTCACAATAGCGAAAATGTTCATATAAAATTATCCATTGTAAGCTACAAAATATTTAAGTTAGAAGGTTAAAATAAGCCGCGGTATTAATTTAAGTTGAATGTTAAAAATTATTATTGGTAAGGCCCAATGATTGTTAGTGAGACCTGTAGCTAAGTACATATACGATTGTCAGATCTTACAATATTGTCAGATGTGTCAATGCTCTGACAATGAGCTGACAATAGCCAATTACCTTACAATGCAAAAATTGTCCGATCAAACGGTTGTAAGATTTTGTCCCAAAGGCCAGATGGAAGTGTATGTCAATGGTCTGACAATGACTTTTCTGATAACGTTGTCAGGTTGAAAATTGTGTGTTCATAAGGTTATCAGATATTTGAATATGAAAAAATGGTTTATTTGTTGTCAGACATTGTCAGACAAATTAAAAGTTTTCCTTGGTTTTTGCAGTACGGATAATAGTACAAAATATTGCACTTGGGATTATTTTAACTGTCTACGTGTTGGAAGTCAGCGAGGATAATAAATTGCCAAGAAAACGACGCGACGTAGTGTTTGGACGAAGGATTGCGTGGCTCTTCTATAGCAGGAAGAATTGTACTCGAAATTACGAGCTAAAGAAAAGGAGCCGAAACTTTATCGCATTTTTTTTTGCGAATAGACTCAACAATTCGATGATCTTCTAGCTTTGGTGACTCCAAACATCAAGACACCAATATGAGCGCGAGCATCACTTTTTTGGATTCCAAGACCAAGATTTGTTTGACATATTTCCAGGAAATCAAGACGGTTTCATTGGCATCTTGACACGACTTTTTTCTGTATTTGTCGAGGTAGCTTTTAATAATGTGGTGCGCACATTGGTATCCATTTGACCTTACACTCGTTAAGAGTCTTGTGAATCGCGTCGGTGACGTCTTAATACAGGGCTTCATTTGGTAGTTTATGCTCTGCGCAGCCAACATCCCCCTTTCACTCTGTACTTTCTTCCTGTACGAAATTTTCTTTTTCTACTTTTAAAAAACCAATTGGTATTCCAATTCCAATTTCCACTGTTGTTCGTATTAATATCTTCCGAATTATTGTCCATCGTGTAAAAGAAAACTTAGATTTCGCTTCTAAATCACTGGTTATATTGTCTGACAATGAAGAAATTATAAGCAATTGTCAGCTTCCGTAAACAACGACATCTGACAATTTCTAATGAGTCTGACAATGTCCTCATCGTCTGACAATAAAAAAAAATGTATTCAGACTTGGTCAGACGATCGTTAGAAACCTGACAATTTCATTGTCAAATGGAGGGCTATGGAGGACTGACATCTGGCAATGACTTTTCTGACAACATTGTCAGACAAAATTGTAAGTTCAGACGGTTGTAGGACATTTGGGACATATTTTTCACTGACAAATCTGACAATATTGTAGGATCTGCCAATCGTGTGTACTTAGCTTAAGTTATACATTAATTAAATGCCAATATAAATTCCGGAAAAACTACAAATTTATAGGTAATGCTTTACCTATAAATATATAAAAAATTAAAAAAAAAATAGTAGATTATGTGCCTCACCTACAAAAGGAAGTGAATTTTCTTTCAAATCACTTTATAGTAACGAGACCGGTCCAGGTCCAACTGTGAAACTAAACCATCCAGGGAAGCACTCAAACAAACACAAAAAATTTCATCAAAATCGATCTAGCCGTTTAGGAAGAAAACAGTAGTTTAACTTTGATTTGCGTTTCATTTTGATTTCCGTTTCACTTTGATTTACGTTTAATTTTTTCGGACTTGCTGTTAGACCTTGCTAAAGAAGTTTTACTCCAAACATTTTGCAGAACTCTATTACAATTTTACTGTCAACGCAGCTTTTAAGATTGCTAGTGTCACTAATAAACATTTTTTGTTTCCAGGTTATTTTCAATGAACTCACAAGGGTGGATTTTTTTATTAAAAGTTATCCACAGTTAGTGTTACCTGAAAAATGTTTAAGGTGAAGGTTAAAAATGGTCATTAGTAAGTCCCTATTACGTATGTTTACGATGGAGTTGAAAATATGAATTGAGTAGGTACCTAAGTCAATGACAGCGACAATTTCTTAACTATAATCTTAATAATCTTAATAATCCGGATACAATTTTAGAAAGTTTTTCTTATCGATTGCAGAAATTTATTGTTGACTAGCTGTACCCGCCCGGCTTTGCCCGTGCCCAGGTATTGTATTGCTTAGGTCTTAGACAATAATGTTCTTTCGGAAAATGCGAGAAATGAGAATAAATAGAATTGGTTTCTGCCTATACCTGAAATACAGTAATATAAACAAAATATAAAAAAATTTTGAAAATCGGCCCAGCGGTTATCGAGATTATAACGTTATGGAATTTCACCACATAGAAGATGTTTTTTGTACCTACAGTTTGTCAAGGAATTCTTTTTACAACGGAAAACAACTGGTAAATTAGACAGCTTCTTTCTAAAACAAAAGAGCTTCTTTGATGTTTTACTTAATTTTTTTAATAAATTTCTATTTATTAATATATCTACTAAAGAACAGTTACAAAAAATACTACATTATGAAAGTAATAAAAATACGCAAAAATGAGCTTGTCAAGAAATTTGTAAAAACAATTTCGTGACAGACTGTATATAGGAGGTATAAGATTTGGAATATTTTTTTTTTGTATGGGCAGTGCCACGCCCCTTTGCCCCATTTTGACAGGAATACTCATGAGCCAATACCTAAGATTGTCTGTAAATTTGAACTCAATCGATTGGGCGGTATTCGAGATTTACGATTGTGAATGTTTTTTGTATGGGCGGTGCCACGCCCCTTTGTCCAATTTTGACCAAACTTCAAAGAAAAACCTTCGTACAGAAAACAAAGATCTTCTCAATATTTGAGGTCAATCGGTTTTGTTGTTTTCGAGATATACCACGATTTTTGTATGGGCCGTGCCACGCCCCTTTGTCCATTTTTTTTTACATACAAATCTGCTACAAAAGAATACCTTTCCAGAAAAAAAAAGAATCGTCAAATTCGGTCCAGCCGTTCGAGTTTTAGCGAGACTAACGAACAGCAATTCATAGATTATTTTATTCTTTTCGAAATAAGAAAGATTTCTTTTTTTATTTATTAATTTTGTTAAATAAAAAACATTTCGAAGGTCACAATAGATTTCATATAGAAAATGTCACTCTTAAAATGTTGCATGGAAACTAGAGAGGATTACCCTGCACTGAAGAACCAGACGACATCCAGACAGAATTAAATAACGAATGTGTTAATTGTTTAAATTTAAAGTTTCTGGTATTTTTCGGCAATTTTCGATGCCGTTTCTGGTGTACATTTTAATATTTCCCTTCAAGTTTCGACATAGGAGAAAATCGAATCAAATAGCGAAGGTCAGTCCGCTTGTCACATGAATAAAACCAACAGACAAAATCACATACCGCGGTACTAACAATCATTTTTAGTGTCTAGGCTAATTTTTACGAAGTCACAATTTCCATATAAAATTATCCATTGTGACCGTCAAAATATTTAAGTTGAAGACTAAAAATGATTAGGTATTGGTAAGGCCCATAATCTTCTTGGTGTATCTATTCACAATTGAATATGTGTAGGTACCTACTTTTGTGTTTTTAATTCCAAAATTCCGCAAATTAACGAAAATAGAAATTATTTTTAATTTAGGTAATAATATTTAATTTCTCTTCGTGTCTATAGGTTAGTTTTGAGGAATTAGAATACAAACATGTCAAAAATTGGCCGCGCCCTGAGGTCAATTTAGACAGGGACTATAATAACCGTAGATTTGCTGTCTTTTTTTGATAGGTAAATCAAAATCAATTGTCATTGGTATTCGTGTAGTGCGGTTGTTTTTCTAAATGACCAGAAGAAAAGATGTAAACCAGTTTTTTTTTTAATTTGTTCACTTTAGTCCTATACATCTTCAAGTTTGACAGCACTCAACTTTTCGTTCAGGTCATTTACCTGTCTTTATAGTGAGACTGAGAAGTGTATAGTAGAAAATGAAGAATTTACTAATTGATTTATATTTTAAAGTAAACATCACCTGCCCCTTCCACATTCGAAATGGAAAATACAGGTATAAAAAGAAACAAGTTTATGTTATTATTTGACTGTTGGCATTACCTACACATCATCCCAATAAGGCACTATGACGATTGAAATATAAACTGACGGACGCCTACAAAAACCCAAACAAAAGCTTGACAATCACAACACGTATTGGTATTGCCAAAAGTGCACAAACCACATTTGACTTGGTCACAACAAGAAAATTAAGTCAGCTTACACAATGTTATGTGACAACAGAAAGTAGTACAACCAGACGTGGTGTTTTCATTGCAGACGTAGTATAGCTTCCATTCCCTTCGCGTTACGGTTGGTTTCAGTTTTAAAATTCACATCTCATTGCAGTCGAATGAATGCAATTTCGAAAAAAAAATTAACAATCTTCAGGTCTTCGGCAGCATAATGCATGAGAATGAGTTTATGTAATAAAAATGCGCGAATTGTTGTGCAGTCCAAGTTCCAATTCCGACATCATCACGAATACCGACGAATATCCGAGATAAAAAAAAAGAATCTGGCGCACGTTGTTGTCAGTAGCAAAGTAGGTAACAGGTTTCACAACACCCAGGCCGGCCCGCATTTATACAACTTACGTAATGACTTCTACTTTTTGGTATGGTGGTACAATAAGAGAGGTATCGATACGGGTGTATTTAGGAGGTTAGCTGGCATAATGACTGCCCTTCCGGTTCTAGATTATTGTGCTCGAAAGACATTTTTGGAATTAAAAACACATTTGAGTGAATGTTCATGTTAGTATGTCTATGTAGTTGTTATTGTGATTCCTATTGTGTTACTTTACTAATTTGTTTGTAATTATCCAGAATTGATTTTCGAAAAACACGATAATTGTGGTAGTATCACAAACAGGCGCGTGGTGGGAACAAATTTGCTACCGGGATTTTAAATTGAAAACGCCCCTCTCCCGTCTTTGAAAAAAATTTCAATGTTAAAATTGTTTTATTGCAAAATTATAATTTTATTTGAAAATATACTTAACATACATTTTTGCAGAACCCGTATTACATTACTGTAAAAGCCTACGGAATTCGGAACTACTTTCACGTAGTTTTTCTATAATATGTAGTACTTTCATTGATTTGTTGAAGGATATCATTTTCGCAAGCCATTAACATATATGCTTCCAAATTGTCATTGCCAATGGTGTATCTTAATTTTTTTTTATAATTTTCAATTTGGAAAAACTCCTTTCACACTTTACCTGTGTCATCGGAAGGGTAAGCAAAAATTTATAAATTGTGAATAAGTTTTTATATTCCAAAGAATACATCCTATAATCAACTATTAATTTAAAAACACAGCTAACACAAAAATTGCAAGCTTCAATATGATTGTTTTCAATATGAGCTGATTCATCAACTTTGCTAAGTAAATCTTCTTCGTCGTACAATTGACCCCAACTTTCATCAACTGTATCGTCCATTTACTTTCGTGATTTTAGAACAATGGAAGGAAATAAACGAGCAAAGGATTCAAGTTCAGCACGTACCTCTTCTTCATTTGTATTTGTGCATTCACATATTTTGTCCAAGGCTTTTTTTGGCAAACCATTTTCGGCAATTTTAGTAAACGTGCGTGGGTCGACACATTCAACGTTTCCATAAAAATCTTTATGCTGTACAAAGCGATTTTCAATTGCCATAATTATTTTGTCGAAAATAACATTAAAGGTGGTAATCTCAAATTTGTTTAGTACATACATTTTTGACACAACTCTTGTTCGTCGACCTTCGTTGCTCAGACATTTCTTCTTCTATGAGAACATCGTAGTCTACTAAATATTTATTCATTATCTTAACGAATTTGTGAGCACACTTCAATACGCTTTCAAAAACACCAACTCGTATTTTTTTTATATTTGCTCGAGCATCACATTAACTTGAAACCAAGCTTGGACATAATCCAAATTAGTGGTTTGTAAATATTTTGAAACTGGAGTAGTTGTATCAAAAATCATTAAAAAAATCATAGCTGTCAAAACAGATTACAATTTTAAGACCTGATTTATGTCGTTTTCCATTGGGCAAGGGCACATCAGATTTTTATTTCAGATCTCAGATTTTTCGTGGCGAATGGAACATGAAAGCAGGTTGATCTGCTTTTGTAAATTGTATTAGTGCGTTATTTGACATTGAAAATTGCTAAAAATGACTATTTTAGCCACTTTTTCCTCCTGTTCATACAACATTTTTCTGAGATCATCGCACTCAAAAAATCATAAAAAATATTAGCGAAGAGATTTTTGAAAATTTTTTTTTTCAGTCACTATTAGAATTATTTAAAGAAACTTTTTGCATCAAAACATTTTTTTTTGTTGACCGAGGATAAAAGTAAAAAAAAGTAGACTTTTACAAAAGTTCTAAATTTTCAATGGGTACTTAATGGGTTAAGGAAAGTTGTGTATCATTCCAACGAAATTTTAATGCCATTTCCATTGATGCCAAAATTTACATGAAGCAGGTTCAAATTATGAGCAGAATTAACTTTAGTTTTGTCAAAATACTTATGCCGGCCACTGTATATGTATATTGGTATCTACTAGTAAGAGTATGTGTAGATCTCGAAAATATCGAGATCTGCAAAAATTGATCCCGATCAAAAAAAAGATTGATCTTTTTGCCCAATGGAACATGAAAAGTGATCCGGATCAAAAAAAAGATAGATTTTTGTCCCAATGGAAAACCACATTTATTTCAGTAAAGGGCCTACATTTTTCCATGTTTGAAAATGTCCAGTTGGGATAAATCCACTGCGAAATTGTCGGTTATATTTGAACTTCAGTCAATTATTTTGAAAATCTCATGAACTTCAATGGGTAACATACCCAGTACAAAAATGAGAATAACTAATTTTAAAATAAGAAAAAATGAATCAACGTTAAAATTTGTGTCAATTATTTTTTCAACATTTTCTGAAAAAAAAAAAAACGCCCCTAAAAACGAAACGCCCCGGGAAAATTCCCGGTTTCCCGTAGGGCCACCACGCGCCTGATCACAAACCAGTAAGTATGTATCTCTGGTTTGTGGGTAGTATGTATTCTACTACCGGGTGGTGGGTGTGACATCTGACGGTTTATTTTTTAATTACATTACATAATGTTATGTTGAAACTGACAGCTTTGTCGCGCTCAAAAAAGTGACAGAAGCATATTACCAACCATATCTCTTAGTCCAGTCATTTTAGCATAAAAAAGGGGTAAATCTCGTGATGAGAGATAATAAGCTGAATTTTGGTATATACCCTAATAGTAGGAGAGCCAGTGACATTTTTTAGTGATGATTTAGTTAAGGTCTATTTTTTGAGAGAATGTTGTGGGCGACTTGACTAAGTGTCATCCGTGAGGATGGACCCCGGTAGCGGTATGGGAGGGAGGCAGAACGCCCTTAAGTTGTAAAAAAAAGTGCACAAAATTATTATTTAGTTAAGGCTGAACTTTTTTTTAGTGTTCGTCTGGCAGTACACAAATATGACTATAATATTGGCAGATCGATTGGCCGGTATTAACAGGGTGGCAGATGACTCCAAACGCGTCGTGTGAGCAACAAAATTTTTATGATTTAGTTAAGCTTAATTTTTTAATATGTTGTTAGGGCAATCATTTCAAGTATACATTTTCATTGGCAGAACAATATGTCGGCATTAACCCCCTGGCAGAACGATTCAAACATCTCTTATGCGCACCTTCATATCGTGTCCTCTGCCCCAGAATTATTATTGTTATGAATGATCCAAATGTACATAGTTGGTAATTTTTTTCATTTATTTGAAATCTTTTGATTGGTTATTATTTTCCTTGAAGGTGACATTTTAGCGCTCATTCAGTATTAATAACGAGTCACGATATGGCAATCAAACATTATGAATATAGAGCAATATAACGAAGTAGGTATCTACGTGAATTGAATGAATATTTTTGATAGATACAAGTTGTTTTTTTTTTTTTAGTGAATTAAATAGTAGAACTTAAACAAATTTTCAATATTTATCAGTAATAGCAGGTACTAGTAGTTATTCAGTGTCATCTGTTTGCAGCCAATCATAATTATCGTCATCATCGTCTGCTGAATCGAGATCGCTCGATGCTCGGGAATCCATGTCTGCAAAATTTATACAAATTGATTAGAAAAATGAGGTATTTTTAATTTTTTATTTACTGTTAAATCAGCATACCTGATTCACTGTCACTCTTGTGACCTAAGTCACTTTCATTGGAACTTTCAGTAAGTACATCTCCAATACATTGCGGTAACTGATCTCCTTGGAACCAGACAAATTCATACTTGCTATCATTAATACACCAGCCATGGTGTCCTGGATATTTTTCAGCAGGCTGATCCAAATTTGCATTCAGCCAGATACTGGCAATGTATGAAGTTCGGAGTAGTTGTTGTTGCAATTCAACAGAGCATGGAGGCAAGTTTGATGCGTCATAATTGCGGATATTTCTTACAAATGCATCTTTGGTATTAGTTGCTTTATAAGCTTCGTTGAAGAACCCTAACCGAGCTTCATTAACAGTGTCTACATTTCTAACTCCGTACATTCGGCAGATAAATTCTTCTAAAACAGGAAACACTGCAGAAGTATCCATCTCATTATTGCCAAGGTCTTCAAATGCTTTTTGGTAACCATCGAACGCTTTCAATAATTTAAACGGTTTATTTTTTCCTCTACGGAAAAATGAAGGATTATAGTCACACCCCGTAAGGGCGTGGAAGCCAGGCAGAGCTCTTGATAGAGGTCTTTCTAATTTTTCATATAGTTTCGTCACGTTAATATATCGTTGTGAATTACCAACACCCACTTCCATCCATATGTTATGTGATTCATTAAGATGCACCATATTACCCAATAAGATTATTAAGACATCTGTGTCTGAACATCGGATCAGAATATGGCTAGGGTCATCAATTTTTGCCGCATGATATATAATTTATGTGTCTGCCTCTTCATGAGATTGACAGGACAGATGATAATTCACAGTGCGCATAACTTTGTCATTTTCAGTTTTGAAGCTGTAGCAAAAATCAAAATTCACATTGATAGTTTTGTTTCCTATATAGGAAGCAAATTCATCACTTGCCCAATGGTGTATTAGAAACTGAACTAAGGCTTCCTTGAAATTATCATTTTGTACCTACTCTTCGATCTCCCAGAATCTCTTAAGTTGTGCATCTAGAGAACTGAAATGGCCTGTTCTTTCACTAATCTTTCCAGAATGATGGATGCATACACATTCTGCACCTATTAATGCGATTCATCCATATAAACCATCGATATTAACTGTACTCAGTACTGCCAGCTCTGTACAAACTCAGGTCAACAAGAGATGTTTGAATCGTTCTGCCAGGGGGTTAATGCCGACATATTGTTCTGCCAATGAAAATGTATACTTGAAATGATTGCCCTAACAACATATTAAAAAATTAAGCTTAACTAAATCATAAAAATTTTGTTGCTCACACGACGCGTTTGGAGTCATCTGCCACCCTGTTAATACCGGCCAATCGATCTGCCAATATTATAGTCATATTTGTGTACTGCCAGACGAACACTAAACAAAATTTCAGCCTTAACTAAATAATAGTTTTGTGCACTTTTTTTTACAACTTAAGGGCGTTCTGCCTCCCTCCCATACCGCTACCGGGGTCTATCCTCACGGATGACACTTAGTCAAGTCGCCCACAACATTCTCTCAAAAAATAGACCTTAACTAAATCATCACTAAAAAATGTCACTGGCTCTTAGACTATAATTTTGGCTTCTAAATGTTCTTTCAAAAGTCTCATAATATCTCCTGTCTGCGTCGTAAGTTATTCGAGGTCAAAGGACGACAAAATCAGATTTTCGCGATTATCTCAGTTTCTATTGCTCCAATGATGTTAACATCTACAACAAAATTGTAAAGCATACAATTTACAACAAATTTCATTATAATCATTTTTTTCATGCGCGCAGCGTTCCGCCATACGTGGTAGATTTTACTTTACTGCCCATTCGAATTTAGCTTTTTTTAATTACCTTATATCTCCGGTTTTTATGATCCGAAGACACTTTTTTTAACTGCACATTTAGTAAATATAAAATTAGCAATTTTAAAAGAAAACCAACAGATACTATACGCGTTCGCACGACAGTTCTCGCACAAGTATACGCTATTCTTCTGATTGATGTGTCCCCCGCGCCTCTCGGGCCTAAAGCAACGACTTAACCACTACAACATTGTCACTTCCGAAATAAATGTAAATCTGCCTGTAAAAAAATGGCACCTAACTATCTGTGATATATCGATAACCAATTTGTGCTAAATATACCAATTTTTTGTTTATATGGAGTTGGACCTGAGTTTGACATGCCACTAGTCTCACTGGGATGCTGTCATCGTCTTTAAAAAGGTTTTTCAGGAGTGGATTATTATGAGCCCTTGGCATACAATCCATCATTTTCTATATGCCTGTCAAAGAATGATTATTATTGACATTGTTTTCCATTTCGGTCCGATGTCAATGAACGAAGCTATTGTTTCCCAACAAACAACAATAATTAATTGTTAATAACCATGTGTCACCCTGTGAAAAGAAATTAACCTACGCTAAGCAATAATTATTTTTCTTAATGAACGTTTTGTTTTACGTTTTCTCAGATATTATCTGTCTACTCAGCTGCGACCGGCCTTTTTGTTGGCAACGAGGTCTTTGGCTTTAAAATACATAATGGTTAGTGACGGCCGAGTACAATGGCTTGACATTAAAAAAAAAGTTAGCATCACTAATCGGACAGGCACTCTAATTTGTTGCCACGAAAATGAATGTATAATTTGTTCACATGCAAATTAATGAAGCTTCTTGTTAGTGAGACACAGTTTGTCTGTTTATTTAGCGGATGTAGGGTTGTTCTATAGAGGTGGCTTACCTTAAGCTATATACAACATACAATTGTTGGCTAACCCATGCTGGCTCTTTCGCAAACAATTAACACAAGAAGAATGAGCATGTTGTTGACGTATATCTTGATTTTTTTCTTGGAAAGTGTGTCTTGCTTATGTTTCTCTAGGAGGCTTTTTTTGCTTTCTTCATACAAGTTCTGTTTGCGTCCATTATATATGTAAGCATATTTAGTGAAGGCACAAGTGATTGTCACGAAATCATGCCCCACATAATCTTGAATTGAGCTTCATCTGTATACCTGCAGTCTTCACTATATGGTTTTCGATCTGACACCTTGCAAGATGTACAATCTACATGAACATGCATAATATATTTGTTTATATATGCACTTAACATAGGAAATCGTATTTGTATTTGGCCTCAAGGTCTAAAATATGCCCAAGAGAGTTTGCTCATTCGAAGTGCTTCACCGATTTAACTAATTACTCATTGAGTGGTAAGTTATAATTACTGGTGCTTGAATTTTTCTTTTTAAATGAGTGGAATCCTCAAGCACAAGCCAGCATATTTAAGGTAGACAATTGTAGGTACTTATAAGCCGGATTTATTTTTTTGAACATGTTTAAAGTTTTAAATTGAAGTCATAACTGTCAACTTGACCAATAAATAAGTGCTCTCTCTCTCTATCTCTAATGCCTGTTTAAGGATGTGCAGATATAAAGAAGCAAGAACACTATCTCTTTTGTCCTGCCTTATTTCTAAGATTAATGCGCGGTACTAATAATAATTTTTGTTGTCCAGGGTTAACGTTTACAAAGTTACAATGGCGAACATTTCAATATAAAATGATCTATTGTGAATGTGATCCTCAAAGTATTTAAGTTGAAGTTTAAAAATAATTATTTGATAGGCCTAATGTCTCAGAAATACTGCATGCACTATCTATTGTTCAAAGATGGCGTAACAAAGAAGGTCTTTCTGTAAATCAAAAAAAGATGACTATCGTCCCTTTTACCAAACGGAGAAAACTAGGTCTCCTAATTCGTCCCACTATGTATGGTGAAACCATTAAATTTTCACGGGAGGCCAAATACCTGGGAATAGTCCTTGACAGTAAAATATCATGGAACCCACAAATAGAACGTATCGTAAACAGATACACCAGATCTCTCTGGATCTGCCCCGGGTGATGTATTGGCTATACTCGCTTGTGGTTAGACCAGCGATTACCTATGCGGCAGTGGTCTGGTGGGCAAAGACTAACGAAGTCACTACAGTCAAAAAGCTAGAACGGGTCCAAAGTATATAGCTGGGAACTGCATGACGGGGTGTCTAAGCTCCACCCCCACCACTGCACTGAATGTTATCCTAGGCTTATTACCACTTCAAATACACATTCAAATGGAGGCAAGACTGACTATTCATCGTCTATTCCATTCAAACAACATTGACCCCTATTCCTATCATAGCGGTCATGGAGCATTCAGTATGTTCCTAATAGAAGACATGCTACCGGAATATGGCTTCCCTAAAAACTTCTCTACCATCATCCCTCCAAGGAAGGACTGAAGGAAAAATGCAAACCCAATCCATCATTACTTGACCTAGTCTAGTACACAGACGATTCTAAGATGGATTCAGGGACTGGAACTGGAGAATCGCCTCAGGCGAACTATTCAGTCAGCCTTTGCAAAAACTTGTCCATATTTCAGGCTGAAGGCCTTGCCAACTATACATATCTATCTTCTCAGACCAGCTAAGCAGCTCTCAAAAAGCCCTTAACTCATCTGTCATAAAATCGAAGCTATAGGTAGTTCTGGAAACATATATGGCCATCTACGAACTTGGAAAAAATAACCTAGTCATCCTTCACTGATGGATGACCTCACGAAAAAATATATTCACCGAATTGGAGTCGAACCGGAGACTACATGTAGACTATGTCTAGAAAGTGACGAATCCTCTCTTCACATACTCATGGAATATCCGGCCCTCTTTCGCCTCAGACAGACTATCCGTGGCGAGGAAATCGTTACTTCAGCAAAGCTTGCTGACTCACTCCCAGAGAGGATTCTCTAGAGAAGATGGCTCTAGGACCTCACCAGGGAAGGTATAATAGGCTCCTTTTGAAGAGGTCGCAGTGCCAGAGCCCCCATAAAGGCTCTCCCGAATCATAATCTATCTATCTATATCTATGTTCGTATGTAGACGGTGACTGACATATTTTTCTTTTTTCATACGTTGACACACAAACACATGACTGCACAAATATACCAATTATACGACATTACGCCATTACATATTTTTGCTCTGAACCTGAACAGACAGAATTCGAGCATTATGAGCGCGCTCTGAACCGAGCGTGCTCGGATCGGAGCGTTCTGATTTGTTTATGAAACACACTTGAGCACATAGCTGTCATAATGGTTGTTTATTAATTCTTATTTATTAAATTTGGTTTGTGTATCCTGTTTATTTTTTCTGTCAAATGTGACTGTGTGACTTTTTTTTTGACAGTTCACGCTCGCTCTAAACTAAAAAAGAAAAACGCCTAATATCTCGATATTATCAGCTAGGTTCCAGAAATCGAGTGAAATAGAAATTGCAAATCGAGTGAATTCTTTTTCAGTGTTCTGCATTTCGAGCGATTCGGAAACTCCGAAATTTTTTCGAAATAACAAATTCACTTTGTCTCAATTCCGAAAATTTTGAAATTGAAATCAAATACAGTGAAATATAGCACACAATAATGCATTTCCAATTTCTTTTCGAATGAAAGTGAAATGTGGAACCTAGCAGTATACGTTTTTAATTGTAAACTCGTTTGTGATTGCCCATATGTACATACTGACATCAGGATGGCATGCGTTGATATGTCGGGTTTTCCATGTTGTGTACCTACTCAAATTAGTCATCAAATCTTCAAATTTTTATCTCGTTCTTAACAGTTAGAGCTAAAAAAAATAGAAAACGCCCATTCCCAAGAATTGATTGAAAAGTCTTTATCGAAATTTGCAATTGCCCTAAATAAATACCCTCGACTAATTTTCTGACGTATTTGGGAGTGTTGAAAAGAGAAGTTCACGAAACCCTAAACTAAAAATAGAAATTTCCCTAATTTCACGCTTTTAATTTCTGTGTTTTAATTCGTTCATTCTAAAAAAAATCCACCAAAATAATAAGTTCAAAAAATTTGCCTCCTTTAGGATAATTTATTATCTTTCTCCCAGAGTCGGATACATTTTTGACGATTCACTAGACATTCGCATGCACATGCGAATTTCCGATATAATATTGTAGATTCGCATGCATGCGAATTTCCGATATAATTAAGGAAATTCGCATGCATGCGAGTTTCCTGAACCTTACAAAGGAACCGGAAATTCGCATGTGCTCAAAAATCACCTCTGAAAAGAATCTGCGCGCGCGAATTCTTTTCAGAGGTGATTTTTTAAATATAACTGCAGTCACACAACCTGTACTCCAACCAACCACATATCCAATCATCCATTAACGCTCTAATTTTTCTGTTGCCCGTACAAAATCCGCGCTCGTGGTAAAGTAAATTAAATTTATCGAGTGGCCGAATATGTAGTTTACTTTTTTATGATTTATACAAGGATGCCAAACTTAAAAATTCACAAAATAAAAAAATCTACATTTACCAAAAATTGAGGAAAAAAACGAGCGTCGAGTCCAGCAAAAGTAATGTTCAATACCAATAATTATTTGGAAAATGCTGTCCCCATATACGATGAATTAAGATCTGAACGAGAGGAGTATGGAATATTTGTACAGTATCACCAAGTGGGCTCTACAAAGTTTAGTTGCAGATATTCCACAAGATGCACTAACAAAACGACAACTAGGTATGATTGCAGTAAGTGCCGATATCTTATTGACAAGTCGAAGCGAGATTCCAAGAAAGCAGGATCAACTCTCGAAGCTATTAAAGAAAGCCCATCTTACTTCATGTGGATGGAAAGTGAAGATTTGAAATGGGTGAAAGTTGAGCATGTGGAGCAGTGTGTTCTTCAAGAGTATGGGGAGGCTCTTTGTCTCACAGCAAAAAATAATGCAGTTGTCAATAAAAGCAAATCAGGAATAACAAGCAAGCAGGCATTTGATACCGATCTGAAAGTGCTTTCTCATGAGCATAAGGGCGAATTCACCATCAAAAATTTGAATTCTGGTTATGGAAGCTTCAAAAGAGCTAGGTCTGCCCTTGACAAGTCGCATAAGCGCGTGAAGGCTCCATCAAATATCAATTTCTTGGATGAACATGAAATGGTTTCCAAGGAGAAAACAAAAATCATACCTTCCAAGGATTTGGATGAGGAGTCCGATTATTTCCTTATATATGAGGGTCAGCAAGGATCTAAAATATTTGGAACAAAGTACCTGGTTGAACAATTCTTCAACAGCAGAATTGTCTTATCTGACGGAACATTTAAAATGACCCCCATGGAGTTTAAACAAACTTACATTTTATGGTTTGTTTTAGAAGGGACAAGTGATGAAGAAGTCATTCCCCGATTCAAAGCTATTGCGGCCGTTTATTTCTTAATGAAAACAAAGACCTTGGTAGAATACGAGGAGTTATTCAAGGCTTTGGATCAGTATAGGTAAGATGACTGTCTCTAACATCATAAATTTTGATTTTGAATTTATAGGATTCAAAATAATTTGAGTTATCCTCAATGGGATGACTATTTAACCGACGACGAAAAAACTGTTCAGTCGGTAATACGTGAACTATATCCTGACAAACAAAGGAGTTTGTGCTTGTTCCACATCAACAAAAATATTGTGAAAATAATGATGACGAACGGCCTAAGCAAGTTCGTTAAGAATTGCACATCGGACATTGAGAAATTCACGTATTCAAAATTGAGATTGATGATGTGCCTTCCGTTTCTGCCACTTGAAAGTATAAAAGACCATTATGATAGCATCGAAAAATCGATTTTTGAAAAACTTCCAAAATTTTTAAATGCTAAGCAAATGGAAAGCGTTTTGAATGTCTTTTCAAAGTTTAGAGAAAATTATTTCCACAAAAAAGAGAAGTTGGACTTGATGTCCAAGTTTGAAAAAACATTCCGTACTACTAATCCAGCAGAAGGCGGACACAGTGGTATAAATAAGAGTTTATTGATTAAAAGTCGTGGAAATATGAACTCCATGATACAAGGTAAAACTTGGTTGTTTCCTTATTACATAAAAGTAATTAATTTCATCAACAGGATTGCTACATTTGGATGCAGAGTTTCGTGCTGATACAGTTGGATTCTACGAGCAAGGTGCTAAAAGTCTACCCAAACATAAGACAAGTTTCATAGTGAGAGAAGTGAAATTGAAGGAGCTCAATTTGAAACTCAAAAAAAATCTAATAAGCGGAGAACAGTTTCTATCAGAAGTTGGCGACTTGTATATCCATAGTAATTGGTTCCAGATTATTAAAGACGCAATGGACAGAATAGGAGGCAAAGACAATGAAAGAAATGAGAACGAAGAACTAGTTGATGATGTAATTGAAACTATTTTCGTCAGAAATACTTCCACCAGAATCAGGAACGCTTCAAGAAAGTACTTCGGAGATGAATGGGTTAACAAATTCTAGTTTACTTTTACTTTTGTTATTGATTTCATGCTTTTACGATATATTCCTATAATAAAATATGTTTGAGTTTTACATTATATACATATATAGCTTTTTATGAGTGTATCATGGAAATCACTCAGCCAATCTAAACATTCTTGCCATCGAGCAGTAATTTTTTTGTTAGCCCATGAGAAATCTGCGCTCGTGGAAATGGTTGTCTAAGCTGCCATCAGTATCTATAGTCTGACATCAGAATAGACCATATGAACATTTTTCACATGCGAATCTGCTACCTAAAAGTGTACATTCGCATACATGCGAGTCTCTGCAAATATATAGGAAATTCGCATATATTTTATATTCAAAATTTTCGCTGCGAGTTTCCGAAATAGTGTGTAGATTCGCATAGTTTCTCATGCGAATTTACGTTCCAAAAGCATACATTCGCATGCATGCGAATTTCTTCTTTATAGCTAGACATTCGCATGCATGCGAATTTCTCCTTTAAAGCTAGACATTCGCATGCATGCGAATTTCCGGTACATCTTTTTGACAGGTGAAAAATTCAATTTCCACCAGGATAGTGTCAGAAAATTAGCTGAAGATAATTAATTACAATTGATACACGGTCTAAAGTTAAAAGTTTTAACGAATATTTCTGTAGTCTAATAAATTTACATGTGCATAACGACCTACCTACATCTGGATCTTGAAGTCCGCGTGAAATTAACATATTTGTGCCTATTATATTTCAAAATGGCCAGAAGAAAAATATACTCAATTATGAAATTTTATAATTTTGACTCACCCTGTGCCTGCCCAAGAGCTTGTACGATGGCTGACAGTTCTTCAACTTTCTGTTGCTAATCAATATAATCTTTATGACATCGACTGTTTCCTATTTTTATTACTTTTCTATAGAAAATTAATTTTGAGTAGAAAAAAAAAAAAAACAAAACGCTACTGAGATGAGACTGAGCTCATCGCTGGTGTTTCATTTTCAGCTAAAATGAAAGTGTTAAGCGAGATGAAAAAAACTCAATGTCTTGACTTGATATTTAATACTCTCGGAATCTTGGGGCAGTTAATATTAATGAGATCACGAATTCATGATTTGAACTTGAAAATAATAAATTGCCTTACGCACTCGTACTATTAGTACGCAATATAGAAAAGGCAAAAAAAAAAAATGTTAATTTGGTCATATTATATCGAGCACAATTATTTGAAATACCTTTCTATTTTGGCCTTTAAAATATTAATGAGATGGTGAAGCCTACTGAAATTGATCAGCAAAAAAACAACAACAAGGCATCTGTAATGTAACAAGAGTAGAGAATTTCAAAGGTCATCTATTTGTTAGAAGGCATTAGGTAGATATTTATCTTATGATGAATTTTAGTGCATACATTTTTGAAATGACATCATTAATGATGGTGTTTATTGGAAAGTAAACGTCTTACCAAAGCCATTGCATCGCATATCAATCTTCACAAATATTAAAAATTAAGCACGTTACATAACATCATATACGTTCAAAAAGTGGAGACAAAAAAAACAGGCAAACGAAAGGTTCTGAGAAGCCAGTTCTAGGGTCAATATGGACCTGTTGCTCCATAGTAATAAATTTTGTTTGAGGTAAGACTGCAAAAAATATATAAGCTAATTTGTCAATCCTAATAGAGAGTATAGTTACTCCGATAAGCCGGTGTTGACTGTTAAAATGTTACGTAGATACTGATTTGAAGGCATCATTTGAAGTGTATTAATCATATTTCAATTGCAACTAATTATATAAACGTCTGCTAAATAATAGACACCGCATCTTGCATCTATTTTTACATTGGTTAAAGTGAGCCTTTCAACAACATTCGGACAATGGTTTCGAATACTGCATGTGTCTGGACTATCTTCAAGATACACTGTTTGACTGGCGTTAGGCAATAACATAACGCCCAAGTTTAGTCTATGGCCCAAGGAAATGCCGCCCATCAAATCAATTTGGAAATAACGCCCTAAAAAAAACTCGTACGGCGCTATGGATTTTTTTCGGCGTTATTCCCAAATCAATTTGGGCGCTATTTCCTTGAGCGTTATTGCCTAACGCATGTTTGACTTACATAGACAATTTGGTAACAGTGTTAGATAGGGATATCTGCTGCTGTTACTAGTTAAGTCGACTAGTGAAAGGAAATGAGTAAATAGAAGTGGAAATAGAATAGTCTTGTCGAGCCGAAATTATTAGAGACAAAAAAGAATAAGTTTCTCTTTGTAACGTGGTTTTCCTGTTGTCTCCTTGTAACGACACGTTCCCCATTGTCAGATCTTACATGGTTTTTCTACCTGCAACAATTATACCCATGGGCAGATTCAACTGAGTTATTGACTAACTGTTGATTGGTCAATGATCTGAATATTTTTGCCTAAATTGGATGAAGTTTGCCAGCGTCAATATAGTAATTATCCTGCTTTAAGTCTTCCTTACTTTCCTTATTATTAGCATGGTAGATGTCAGTTCTAAAAAAGGCCCCAAAACGATTTTAGACTTTTAAATTTATTTTAGCTTTATACAAACTTCACTTCAGTAAAATAGGTTCAGAGCTCTAAAAAATAAATAAAAAAATGGTCGGGTATCAGTCCATATTTAAATCTCCAGTGGAACAAATTCTTTCGGGACAATCTTAAGACGAGTTTTTGCTTGCCAACATTTGTGCATAGACGTGAAAAGATAAAGACAGAAAATAATATACACTACAATTCCTATGAAAACCAATAAGGGTTTGAGGGCTTAAGCTTATGTCAAAAATAGATGAAAACCCGCTTAAGTTTAATCTATTTCAATTGCTCAAAATGGGTAACTTATTCTTTAATGGCCACAACATATAATATCAATGCAATACCACTTTGTCTGAGGGTTTCTCACACAGAAACTTTTTATGGTTCCCCTCCTTTATAATAATTGGACTTTTATAAATAACTAGCGGACCCGGCGAACTTCGTCTCGCCCCAATTTAACGCCTTCAGATAAACTCCAGAGTGATATAATAAAACACAGATAGTTCAAATTTCAATTTGATTTATTTGAATGGAATCGAAATCAGTAGAGAACGATGGGATAAACAATGTTTTTCGATTTGTTTTCCGGCGCAAAAACAAACAACGAAGACGGTTTGCCAACACGCGAACAGGCAACGTACCTACAGTTGACCGTGCGAAAAACAAGGAAATTCGAGGTTAATCCCACAGACTTCCAACGATAGGCCTTGCAATTTATTGATTGCCATCGCAAAAGCCAATCGAACGGGGAACTGAATCCGCTTGAATTGGAATGGAAGATCAGTTGGAATAATCGGAATTCATGGGATAAGGACTTCCTCTCCTTTGAATCTGAAACGATATCAATCCAGTTGAAACATCAACGGGAATTTGGCCATTGCCAAGAGCAGGGTAACTTCTGCACCCAAAATGCACGCAAAATGTCTTTTATCACAATGAATTTCACAATTATCCGAAATTTTCCAAGCTTCACAACGAATTTTCCACCTTTACACCGTCCAAAATCATCAAATCATGCGATAAAATGCAAAATTTTGTCGAAAAAAAATTCAATTTTTTTCCGTTTTTCTGGAATTTTCTATTTTTCCTATTTTGAAAAGCCATTCCGGAACAATTGCACACAAAGTTCCACACAAAAAATTAATTTTAGATTTTTCCAATTTCCCGACTTTTCCAAAGGGTTTTCCCAAAATTTTCTGTCAGAAGAAATTTCTCCAGATAATTACAAACAACTGAAAAAATATTTGAGCCAAATCGGCCAAGCCGTTCTCTATTTTTCCAATTTCCCGACTTTCCCAAAGGGTTTTCCCAAATTTTTCTTTCGCAGAATAACGTTCTCCTGGCAATTACGAACAACTGAAAAAAAAGTTCAGCCAAATCGGTCCAGCCGTTCTCAATTGATGAATTACTATACATTTTTGCCACCATTTTTACATATATAATAATTTTTAATTTTTAATTTGTAAATATTTAGTACACTTTACGATACACAACTTTATGTAGGTATATAGAAAATTTGGCCATTGTGTCTTGTGAGTTCGCCCAGATATTACACTGTCTTGCTGACACCTGTTGATGTCAAGCAGCCAATTGCAAAATATTTAACAAGGTAATTGTGGCTTTCGATACCGTTTACGAATGATTGGTATTTGACATTTTGTTAAACAATCTAATCGTAGGTTAAAAGTGATTATTATTAATATGTATATCTCAACCTGTACAGAAAACAATGTCAAACAAAATCCTTGCCTTGTGGCCTGTTATCGACAGTCCACATTTGTTCATAACATAAAAAATCGTTTAAACGTACCTATATCACAAGTCGGAACTAAAGGCACCAAGTGACAAAGACCAGAAACAAAATCCCGTACATTTGCAGCGGAAACAGAATCAGGAACAGAATAACTTCTTTTCAGCAACAGAAATGAGCGACAGAATATTTACGTCTGGCGATAGCGACACAGACACAGTGACAGTAGCGCTGTCAAATTAGCGAACAACCTGGGAATGACAGATAATAAGCTCAATTTTCGGGTGTACCTTAATTTTGGCGTTCTAAAAGTTGTATCAAAAGTCTCATAAAATCTCGTGTCTGCGTCGCCATGGAAAAAAAAAGTAGAAAGATTTCTGTACAGTGTTACTGTTAAGCTAAGTACACAATTTTAGCTGCCTTCTAATTTTTTCTCCAAACTTTAGCTAAATTCCTAGTTAAAAAATATTGACATGGAGTGCGTTGTAGATATACGAGTCACAGAAAACTGCTGTGTTCGTTGGAAAGAACTTGCTCCAAAAATTCATCAACGCGATAAATTGTTATACTACAGATCTGTCACAATTTAGCTTGAGAAAATGTGCCGAACCATAAATGGGCCCGCTAAATTCTGAGAGATACATTAATGAAGTCTGAAATGAAATTTTTTTATTTTTTTAGCTGAAGCAGCTCGGTTAAATGAATTCAATTAAATTTAGCTCAGCTAAATTTTAGAGAGAATTTTGTATGGGAGCTTAAATTTAGCTCGAATTCTAAGCGTACTAAGCTTAAGGCTAACACACCTTGCTTGATTTTATCTTCTAAGAAATGTTGTATAGGACGCAAATATCAGCAATTTTTACATAAATTGGTACGTCGCGTCGTAAAAGTATTTTAGTAAGATCACAAGATTAGGTACATATTCTACTTTCTATGTTTCAAGAATTAAAAAAAAATTAAAATAAATAATCAATAAACCACTGTCATTGATCTTGAAATTGCTGGTAGACCGCTATTTTGCTTAATGTGGTTCGAAGTTTTTCAAAGCCGAATTGCAAACGAAATATTTCATTAATCAAGGAAGGAAGGAAGATTTAGGCAAAAAAATGTTGTTTTCATTAAATAAAACTAAATTTCGTTAAGAACCACTGTTATTGATCATGAGTAAGTTGAGAAAGCTCCATTTTTTTCAGAAGAATTCTAAATATTCCCAAAGGATATAATATAACATATCTTGCACCCTATAATAAATCAAATCAACACTCTACAAGCATAATAAATATTTCTATACCAAGTCGAACACTATACACCTATCCTACTCTCCTTCTGTCTAACAAACTTAAGGTAAATATCAATTAAATTCAAATGACATAACCTACAAAGAGAAACAATATAAATTATTCTGACAATTATCGTAATTTATTCGTCCTAGCACGACTCTTATGTAAAAATTCTCATTATAAAATTTCGCAAAAAAAAAAAAAAAAACTATGTACATATATCACTATAATCCTGAAATAGTAGAAACTTTATAATTTTTTTTTATATACATATATGCAAACGTATCCTTGTATAATAATATATACACCCGAAAAGTAATGTGTCGCTTTATACATTATATATAAATGTGTATAAACTTACCAATGCTTATGAGAGTGAACGCTAAAAGGCAGAATATGATGTTGTTCTTCTGCCATGTCCCTCTGACGTTAGAAAATGGAGTCGCGATTGCGTTAGGATAAATAAAATTTCGTCGATGTATTGGTTGCCGCAACATTATGATATCCGTTCTTGTGCTCGTGTTCTTCGTGGTGGTGGTGGTGGTGGTGATGTGGATGTTGTTGATAGTGATGGTGGTGATAATGCTTGTAGTTGTAGTTGTGAGCTTTCCTCAAAATGGCGGACATTCAATTGTGTAATCCTTTTTTATTTTATTTATTTTTTATTTTTTAATTTTTATACTAAAATATAATTCTTTCTTTTTATTTTATTTAATTTTAGTTAATTTTCTAATTATCACTAGCACTGATTTAATTTTAAAAATTTCATATAAGAAAACATTTTATTAGAGATAATTTTTATATATATTTTTTCCTTTCCACTAGGGTGTATATAACTTATAATTTAAAATAAAAAATTTAAATTGAATAACAATTAAGCACTGAATACTTTTAATTTTCCATTTCACTGGTTAATTTTTTTTTTCGTTATAAGCATTTGTATTTGAATTCAATCAATTCACAAAATCCGGTGTTTATCGATAACCATTTTAAATATTTATCTCTTTCGACGGAAAAATAAAAATCACCACCACTCACGAAAAAAAAACGCAAACAGAAAATAAAAGAACCAAATTTAACAAAAACAATTTTGCTGGTGCTGTGAAATTATTTAAGCAAGTTGTTGGTTTTTTTTTTTTATTTATTTATCTCGTGCGATCTCCAAAACGTTCGTCAGGGAATTCGGTCTCGGACTAAATCAACGTACATTGGTATTCAATGGGTATGCTGTTGAAAGTTGCTGCTCCGTTTGAGGTGGTATACGGTGTGTAGATACTTTTGGTAGATACATTCATGGTGGGGAAAGCTATAGCTGGCTGTTGATGGAGTAACCTCCACTGTACATCCTGTAAATAAAATGGAGACAGTTGGGGGAAAAAAGCTAAGTAATGCATTATTTTGGATATGAGATGGGGGGAATGGAAGGCCATGGGCATGGGGCTTAAAAAGCTCATGACGGTGTAATCTCTTTGGTGAGTATTTTGTTTTCTTGTTGGCCGTGTTTGGCTTATTGTGCTGCTTTGTTTTGGTCTGCATACAAAATAACCGTCAAAGTTTTGTTTGTAGTAACGACTACCCTGGAAAATCAGTTTCGTTTGTAACCGCAAAACCACATAAAGGTAAAGCAAATGGGAAAAAAGGAGTCAACTCAATCTAACGAGAGACCTACGAACGAGTATTGTCGGCAAAGTAATGACGAAAAAAAGCATATGGATGCAGTGCGCGGAGGAAGGTATAGAAATGTTGTGGTACTGCGTGAAGATAAGTGGCAAAAAAGCTAGCGTGTGGATCTAGATAGGTATGTGGAATGGATGACCTGCTTTCTCACAGATAATAGTGCCTGTTATTTATTAGCTATTAAAAGTATGTATTTAAAGTAACGAAAGGATTTTTCTTTTACAGGGTGCTCACTGCTCAGTTAGATTAATGGGAAAACTTTTACTTGAGCAGCGACTAACGAACACGATTTAAATGAAAGTATAGCTGCGAATGTGATGGGAAGAATAGAGATTAATGCTTACCAGGTTCCACTTCGCGACCGCGGCAGCGAAAACTGCAATGAGGAAAAGATTGATACATGTTTTGGATAACATCTGTGGACTATTTAATGACGTATACCGCGCGTCAAGTGGATCTGTCACTATGATCAATTTAAAATGTATGGGCGCCCTTGGCGTTCAAAAGGGTGATTTTTTTTTTGCTGTTTGGTTTTCAGCCTGATTTTTTTGACAGTTCTGTCAATTTTGACGCGTGATTCGTGATCGCGACAAGTGTCAAAGAAATGGAATTGTACCTTATTGGCGATAAATTTGAACACTACTAGACACACAAAGACAGATCAAAATAAAATATACAAAATATATAGGTACGGAAAAGAAGCTATTAAATAATTAAATATTATGAAAAATAAATATGTACATTTGTTAAGTAAAAACATAAAAATAAATTCCTAATTAGCTTACAATAATGAAAAAAAAAACAAAAGACTATCATCTAGCGTCTCAATATAATAGCGTCTCCCCAATGCAACTCATATAGTCAAAATGGTATAACCATTTACAAGATGTCTTATACCCTATTCACACCAAGCCGAAAACCGAGTTTTCGTCAAAAAAGTTTAGAAAACTCGTGGATGCATTCACACTGAATAATTTGCTCTTTATGGTGCAAATATAACAAGAGATTCCACATTTTTGTAAACAAAAAACTAGAAGAAACGACAGCACTGAGAGAGAGAGGTATCCTGTCAGCAGTTTTGCTGAGCTCGCTGAATGTTGCAAAAGGTGTGTCTTCTTCAACAACCCAACGATTGTACTCGTTTTCGTGGCGTATTCATAGAAAACGACCTCAAACAACTCGTTTTGAAAACTGCAATATGTATGGAAAAACTTCTGTTTTCGATGAAGTTTTCGACTGTTTTCGCGAAAACCCAGTTTTCGGCTTGGTGTGAATAGGGTATTAGTTCAATTTTTTGAAGTTTTGAATTCATCGAGGATGCATTTATGACCAGACCAATTACATCAGTGTTTGCTGAATTTGGTATCACACCTATAGCATACACCCAACCAGCCTTAACGAGCTTTTCCAAGGCCTAGCTTCTCGCAACCATTCGTTTTGTGTGAGTTTCTATTTTTGGAACGAATGGAAGGGATCTACAATTTTATGCCGAGTCCGAACGGCTGATTTGAGAAGCTTTTTCAGGACAGTCATACTCTCGGATGTTTGTCAGACGTTCGCGAGAGGTGGCGCAGTAGGAAAAACCTTAAGATGTAATTTGTGTTTTTCCGGGGATCGAACCTGGGATCCCTCGCACAGTAGTCCAGCACAATAACCACTGCGCTACTGTGCCCACGATTGGAGCGTTTTATGCCTCTAAAATATTCAGCAATTTCGCAGACGGTTATCGACAAAGTCTAAGATAAATCTCGTTTAGTTGGGTATCCGCCATTGGTATTTGGGATAATGCTGCACAATAAATGGAATATTAAAAATAATTTAAAGAACTTTAAACAGTTAAAAAAGAGTCTAATCCAAAACACAAAATTGTTTACTCGAAACCAACACAAGTTTTTCATTCCACTTTTAAACGATTTAAACATATTTTATGGAAGCGTGGTTATTATATTTTTCATATACAATACTTGAATTTTAGGCCGACAAGGCGTTTACTTCAATTAAAATTGTTTCTCATTTATAAAATAAATAAATTACCTGTACAAAACTACACGTAGCGCTTGCCGATGTCCTGTGTATTCTCCGTATATAGAGACCTGTGAATTGGACGCCTAGATCGTACGATTTGACGATTTTAGTCTCTCGTCTAAACAGATAAGCCAGCAACTTTTGCCGCCTTGGAAAACAACATAACTCGTGTTAATGGTGAGATACCTACCAGTCGATATGTTGGAAAACGTATGCCAAAATTGGACATTCGGGATGGACCACTTGAAGCGTAGTCGCGGTCGACATTTACACGAAATAATATTGAAAAGGTAAATGTCAAGAATTGATTTATCGATTCATGATATCACTCAATTTTGCAAATTTTCGTTGTTGTTTTTTTTATTTTAAAAACCAAACGCTTAAAAAATCGCCCATTATTATAGCTAATACATTTTCGATTTTGTAAACCAGAAGTTTGAATTGGAAGTAGGTATGGTAATGTGGGGCATATTGAGCTACACACAACATAGTTTAATAGGTCAGCCATTACATAAGTATTTTCCAATAGGAAAAGCTGTTGGTAACACAGGTCGGTTTTTTGATGACAATTAAGTATGCGGAGAATGTCACGAATGCTGTCAACCGTTCTGAATCCGTCGTCGCTAAGAAGACGGCAATTCCACATAGGCCATCTTATACTGTCATTAGCCATTGTTACAACCAAGATTTCAAATGGGATCAATTTTATCGGAGAATTTCTGAATGGTCCAGCAAACAAAATAAGCACACTCAACTTCGGATCACGTAGAGCGTTCGGACCTAAAACACCCCGTCAGGCAGTCGATCAGTTAGTGGACAATCTGGACATTCAGGCCTATTCGGCAAAATCTTTTATCCATTTTTCCTGTTATTCTGTTATGAATTTCCATACAAAAGTTCGAACTGTCAAAAAATCTTTTACGATATTCGCGAGGAACTCAATGTCGAGTAGCTATACTTCTACAACCAGGATCCCACGACGTCGTATGGAATCCGTACCATCATCAGGCAGGCGTCCTCTATGTAGACCCAGTATGAGATGGTTATATCAAGTTCATAATCTCTCCTCTTGCCGTATGGGGATTGCCCTTGATGATTTAGAGACGATGACGGAGAATCGAGAGCTATGGAGGGTCCACTTGAGCAACCTACACCCACAACCCATTTAATGGATGAGCGGACCATTGATAATGATTGAATGAATTTTTATGGTTCAGACGAAGACACCCACACCGATTACTTTTGCTGGAACTAAGATTAAATAGTAATCCATTTGATCTTCCTAATGTGCGTTTTACTCGCTAGAATTATAATGAACAAATTGGAACAATTTACAAAACACGAATACAACCATTTCATTTCAAATGCAGGTAAATTCTATTTCTAATGACGATGTAAAGTTGGGTATTTATTTCAAGTTTCTCGCGACACTACATTTTTACGGATACAGTTCATATCAGGCATCAATAGGAACACATTTTTCGTTTATCGAGGCCCAGTACATCGAGAACGAGATCGATTCAGTTGGTTACTGATTTGAAATAGAGTTTTCTAATTGCATTTTGTAAGAGCAATATACTTCTTTTTGCCTCGTCGTGGTTTTTTGTTGTCTTTTTCCTAAAAAGATGTTCCAGTATTTATTACACAATTATTTAGTTTGTAATAATTCAAAACATACTCTTTTCAGACTGCATTTTAATATGTTTTTTGCACAAAATTGATCAGGTGCCTACCGTCTATGTATAAAAAAAAACTCTGCGGTTTGTTTTGACAGCTTCGTAACAGATTTTCAAGTTTCGAACTTCCATAACAGATTTTCATAAAAGTTCGAAACCCTGAATACGATTTATAAAAGATCTTTTATGGTCGAGATCTTTTATGATTCATAACAGAAAATTCATAACAGAATAAAAGATTTTGCCGAATAGGCCTAATTATTGGGCACCTAAAAAGTGAGATGGGATGAACAACTTTGTGATCTTTTACGGTAAAAACTACAGAGCAATGTCAACATTTATTTGTATATGAATTATGACTTTTTCTTTTAAGACTTAGGGTCATTTGGTGATACGATTCATAACTATTTAAGTTCTACTTAAATGCTTATGGGACACCTTTTTGTAAGGCAAAAGGTGTCACATAACAATTTGCAAACGGCAATTAGACTCTTTTTTTAAATACATACTTTTATCGAGAAAGGCGAACCTATAACGTTTCAATAGCGCTCGGAAATTACTGCAGATAAGAATTAGTTCTGCAATTTAATTTTTGTAATTAGTAGCCTACAAGTACGTATGTTTTTAGAAAACGAGTTCGAAAATTTGCTTGTCACTGAAGTACATACGACGATGAGATTATTTTTGGCGTCTTTAATGCCAGAATCAGAAAGACGGACTTCTTTGTTTATATACAGTCGGAAAGCACACGATAACATCTTTGGACGACAATACCTCTAGAATTGTACTCAGGCTAAACGATATTGATAGCGCACGATTTTCACACCCTATTAAACACAAGGTGACTTGGCGTTCTCCAGATCGCTTTAATTACTAACTCTGAGAAAGCGAGGAGTAATAACGATTCTCGCTGGTTCAGTTTGACCCTGAAAATTTCTGTCGAATTTCTCCAGATCATATACCCTTCAACCATCTCCTGCTGAACATTCCAAACGACCAACACAGACTCGGACCACTATTTAGTAGTAGGCAAAGTACTGATGTGGATAAAATCCATCACGCCACAACACCCAACATAGTTATAGAAAAAGATGCAACGTCTACCAGGGGTCGATCTGGTTTTAGAAAACTGTCTCTATCGTTGCAATAGACAGAGACCGCTATTGGCGAAACTATGCCTTTAGAAAATACCGCTGTCGATGTACCAGGTTTCGCTATAAGTGATCACAACCAAACTCCTGATTCAATAAACCTTTAAATTAGTACTGAAATCTAGAGCTTCTGAGATAGATTTACCGTAAGGCGTTTCTATGAGAAATCAAGATGGATGCCAACAGGGCCCAGATCACGTAAAATGAAAACTATCGAAATATATCGTTTCCACAATAGCAGTCTCTGTCTATTGCCAAAGATATGATAGAGACAGGTTTTGTGGAAACGAAAGCGATTTTCGTTATCTACGTATTTTACAGAATCCCACCCCGAATTTCTCAGAATAATGGGGCAGGTAAAGCGTTCGATCTCGCACGAATAAAACAGGTAAGTAGTTAAGAGACAATTGCAACGTGCAAGCCTCCTATAAGGATAGATCTACTCTTGCCAACACAAAATCGAAATAAGGGCAATGACATTCGGACTTGCACTGAACAGCCCACATTCAGCCGAACAATAAGCAGAGACCAAAGATTGCTATAAAATAGATATAACTTCCATCCAGGAAGTGCGATGAATAGGCTGGACAAAAAGCGAATGAAAAAATGTGACATCTATTATGGTAATTGCTTATAGAATGCAGGGACAACGCTTATTTGAGGGATGTCGATTGCGGCAGTTTTAGCGTATAAATCCGGAGTTTTCCGCCTTGTAATAATTTTTCACAAAAAATAGCCTAATATACGTTGATAACCCCATAGAGAAAAAAATACGACGCTGCTTAAGATAGTTTCTATAAACTTATCGACCCGACCTACGAGCAGTGTCTCAAACATAACGTCAAAATCATATTAGACGATTTTAACCCTAAAAATAGGAAAGGTAGAATAGTACCTAGTTGTTAGTAAACACAACGCAACTATAGCAACAACGAGGTATCCGCTTCACATCTCAAAATACATAACTGAAAATGGCTACTCCCGGAACAATGTACGGAACTTTTATAAAATTGTATAGAGAATATGCCAGAGCAGCAAATCCCAGAAGCCTGTAGAAATGAAAACATTGGGCTAGAATCATAGTTGGTTCTCAGAATATGGATGCAGAGAATATTTAAGCAGACTTTGTAACGGCGACGAACACCAGTAGTATAGGTATCCAGTTAGACAGAACGAACCATTGAAATTAGACCACGGTGGACAAAATATAAGTTAGGACAAAAATATTCCTGGCAACGACAACAAGGTTGCTTTACAATTTTTGTGAAAGTCTACTTTTTTTTTACTTTTTTCCTCGGTCTTAAACAAAAAATGTTTTGATGCAAAAAGTTTTTCCAAACAATATTCTAATAGTGACTGCAAAAACTTTTTTTCAAAAATCTCTTCGCTAATATTTTTTATGATTTTAAGTTCAAATTATTAGTAGAATTTGTCTAAATACTTACATTATATGCCGACGACTGTATATTAGATAAAAATAATGTTGATAGTTTAAATTTCTAAATTACTTTAAAAATGTAAAGCGCAGAAGACGTGAATCGGAACTAAAGTTATTTTTTAAAAATAGAGCAGATCGTTCATTTACTAAATCGCTCTATATCACAAGGATTTTCGGAAATGAGAAGGACAAGTTGTCTGTGGTCTGTCACTCAGTCGATATAAATATTATTGTATCCACTTGTCTGATTTGAGTGAAATTGCACAGTTATCTGTCTTCATCGACGTCCTTTATTCGAACAAATAAATTCTATATACCTATATAGCTAAACGCATTTATCTGACAACTAGAATCAAAAGTGATAACGAGCTCTTTCGATTCTGATTCTAGATGCGGCATTTCGTATAAAAGAAAATTGTCAGCTCAAATACGAATATAGGTACTAAATCAGAAATGGGCACTAAACCACCACCCTCAGGTACCCATTCCCAATACCCGAAAAAGAAAGCCTTTTCGACTATGGGGGGTGTTAGGAACTCAGAAAAATTCAAAACGATTTAACAATCTCGCACTCATTCCAAAAAGACGACGACGAGCGAGTCGCTTTGGTGGTTTGGTTTAGTTGGTGTACAGTACAACAGAGGAAATGAGCGGATAAAATTTACCACGAAACGTAAAAAGGAGCTTTTTCGGTCGGTGGTTGGTATATAAGCGGTACCCATCTACCCCCGGTAAACTGGACAATTCAACAGCGCACTCTCACTGATTGTGTATTTGTGAATGGATAGTAGATATACGAGAACGTAAACCTACATCAGGAATACGGATTTATAGGCACAACTACTACTTTAAAATGGAATAAGTAGGCGGATCTTGTACACATTATGCCTTCGTAGCTTGGGGGAAAATATTCTAGTTGGCAAATACGTTCTGATTTTCCTCGGGGTAGGCTGTGTATTTGAACGGGTATCCAGTAGCAGAAGAAGTCCCAATAACAGCATAGTTGTTTCTATTATTCTTTGCTCAAAGGATTGTAGATGTTTTGTATTTTGGTTTTCTTCTTAATTTAGAAAACAATTTGTTTGTGCATTTTCTTTAAGGTCTTTGATGGAAAATAATTATTTGTGAAAGTTCTTGAATGCAGTTTAACCGACCTTTATAGTGATTGTGTGTACTTATCTAATAACAATATGTAATTTTAAACCGGACTCGATACATGTTTTTGGAATAAGGATACGCGGTTGGCGGTTGACTTAGTCTTAATTCTATTCTCGAGTTGTTTCTGTGTTTTAAAAAATTATACTTGGGACTATGTATCTCACTATTCAGAAATAATCTTCTTCTTTACTGGTGTAAAGAGCGTCGGCATAGTTACATAAGAAAGGGATACTATTTGTAGATACCTCGTTTTGTATGTGACTTGGATAAATTTATATATTAAGCCTAAATTTGACTAGAGACAACAGCTACCTATTTATTACCGGTTTAGTCACGATCTCTTTAAAACTCGTTCGTACTTCCATCGAGAAAGTTAGGTATGGGTAGGGTATATTTGAAGCCCTTTTGCGATAATCCTCGTTGGTCTGACATGAAAGACAGATTTCTGTATGGAAGACTAAGGGATACCAGGTAATAGAGCCGATGTGGTATACCTACACAACTTGCTTTTCTCTTCCTAACAACGATGTCTATGAAACCCGTTCATTTGATGGGAATTTTGCACGCGATCGAAAACGGTTTCTCGTTGCACCACGCAACTTTGGCTTCAAATAAGAACCGATTTGTAATAATCAAAGACAAAATTAATAGAGATTCATTGCATCATAATTGGCGCCCAATGGAAGGATTTTCGAACCGGTTTACCTCTTCCATAATATAATATCGGATTGCATTTGTTCAAGCTTCGAGGTAAAATCTTTTTTCGGAGAAAATTTCGACTGAAGATGAAGACGTTTCATGTCAGCTGCTATCTTACCAGTATTACTGCCCATGTCCACAACAGTAGCAATACATAAATGCTCCAGAGGGTGCCGCAGAATCCCGCTGCAATCAGTTAATAAGTAGAATATTCGACAAGACTCTTACGAAAGCAAAATTGGAAAATTCAGGAAAACTCAAAGTCCTGTCTATTTGATTCGTTTGGTTGAAAGTGACTGCCAGCTAGAACGCTGTTGGTGATCTCTAACACGGCCAAGTATTTAGGGCTCATTCTAGACAGCAAATTGAGCTGAAAACACAACATTCTGCATCAGAGGGGTCAAAATTCCACCACGGCTGTATACTACTGCAAATTAGTAGCAAATGGAGACTTCAGCCTCGAATTACATATTGGCTTTATGTATCCGTCATTACCTCTATACTCACGCATGGCGTTGTCGTCTGCGCTTGAAAAAGTTTATCCACCAGACGCACCTCAGTCGTGTTCAAAGAACGGCATACGTTTGCATCAGTGAAGCGCTTAGGACCACGACTACAGCGGGGCTTATATGGACATATTGTTCCACCTGATACCGGTAGACCTTTATTGTAAACAAGTGCCGGCAAACGCAGCCACCCGTATGAAATCCGTCGGTGGGCCAGTCGACAAACTAAAAATGCATCCTAGAAGATACTGATTACACCCTCCCCCAGTTTCCATTCAACAAGAATGAAACCTGCATACCCTCCAGGACTGACTGGGAGACTGATTTAGTGTCTCACAGAGGATCCACAGGGGGGGGGGTATTTTCTCCCAAGATTTAAATTGTACTATCTCATTCCGCCTGCAGCGTGTTCCAGGCGGAAATAATGGCGATTAAGGAGTCCCTGTCGTGGTTACTACGGTATAAGGTAATATGTACCCACCCACAAAGGATATCGTAATTTTTATCGATAGTCAAGCCGCGATTAAATCCCTGGACTCGGTCATCTTTAAGTCCAAAACTGCCCTCAATTGTCACTTATCTCTTAAGAAGATGGCGGGCCATAGAGGGACATTCTAGGGAATTTCTAGGCACAACTTTGTCGATTCTGCCGAAAAAGGAGAATCCCTATATACCTCTCGCTAGGCGCAAACTTTTAATTAAACAAAATGCGAAAAGCGCCACTAATCGAAGGTGATGAAACTGCATCACGTGTTCCATCACGAAACAGATCTGGCCCATGCTGGATCTCAAGCGCTCCAACAGTTTTGTATCCCCAAAAAGATCCATTATAAACACATTAATATAGGTGCCATTACGGGCCACTGCATTATTAGCAGGCACGCTATCCAGGTTGGGCCTACTTGCCAGCGATTTCTGTATAGAAGCTGCATGGACGAGGAGGACGACGAGACTATCCTTCTCATCCTATCCACGTGCCTAGCCCTTACATCTCGTAGAAAACTACGTGACGGCGAATACTTCTTCGACAATCTGAGCGAACCCGCTAATACAAGAATAAGTTGCTTCTAACGCTTCATTCTTAGCTCCTGCTGGTTCAATGGGTATTTGTGAGATCATTCGTTCCTGTGGTATCACAATATGGGCCTTCGCTGGTCTAAGTGAAGCTGCACTTGTTGTGACCCACCAGCTACAACCCTATATACCCTAACCTAACCTAGGAAACGCCAACATACTTAGACCAGCATATAGGTTTATCGTGTTACCACGAAAACCAGATCATGTGAGATCTGCCTACTAGTTGAGATATTTTAAGCTCTTTAAATAAAGGGTAAGAGGATTCTAATGTAATGGCACCTATTTTAGTGTCGATCTGCATTCTGTTGAGAGAAATCATTTTCTTAGAGGGTTTTTAATCCAGCTTAGGCCAAATTTGTTTAGGGCCAATTTTTCACCTAAAATTTCCAATCTCGATTCCAGAGCTTTAATTTTTGTTAGCTAGTCTTTATCCGACAGGATGGGTAGAATTGTTCGTAATCTGGATGAGTTCATTGGCCTCACAATTCCCTGGAATGTCTCAATGCCCCGGCACCGAAAATGTGAATGTTGAACTGTTTGGGCTTCTCCGTAAAAGATCAGCGGCAGTCGAGGGCTACTAGAGAAGTTATAGTGATCGAATCCATTTTTATTGAGCCAAGATAAGACTTCTGTTTTAACTTCCGCCTGGAACACGCTACAATAGCTAGTTTGGTGGACGGAAGGAGAGCGAAAAGATTAAGACTTTCGAAGAAACCGGCCCATCAACTCCCTCTTTGGTTTTCGAGCCGTTGTTGGTTTAGAAGTGAATTGATTCATCTTTTGAAAATGTATTCTCTTTAAAGATTGTTCTGGAGGGGATTGTGGGGAGAAAGTTATTGTCAACATTTAGAGATGGAGTGGTGTATTCAGTGTTTTCGGTTGAGATTTTGAAGTTATTTCCTGTCTAGCACCCTTAGCTTTTCTAACTCATTCCAGAACTCACGTCTTTAGACAGCATTATAAAATGGGACTTAGCCAATCAACTGGAATTTAATGCTTCCAAAAACGCATTGCTGCCTTCTGTCTCTAAAGCGAAACCGCATGAATGGCATCTTGCATTAACCAAACTGAAAGGCTTTCCATTCTCGGTATGCATGTTCACGACAACCATCATTCAAATTAAATTTGAATAAAAAGAAAAAAATCTGCTGAATTCACTTATATTTTATAACCTAACTTTTATGTTTGGTTATGTTTATAATTTGACGTAGGTATATCTCATTGATTGTCTAAACGTCTATACATTACAGGTAATGGCATTCCATTGGTTGGCAAAATCGATCATTGCTTGAATGTTCTCACTTGGGCTCACGTTGTACAAAAGTGTATTGAACTGATCGGTAATATAGCCCGAAAGAACTTCATTGATGAATTCACGTTGTTCTTCTACGTACAGCATCAATGAGGTTTCAATTAAATGGCGGTAATAATTATTAACAGCTACACTATGGTTGTCATTTGAAGTCAGTGAGACAACACCTCCAAGCTGCACATAGGTCTCTACATCGTACTCGAGAACTCCACCCACTGCATTGGTACCAAGAGTGTAGCCTCCATTGATACGTAGTTCCTTAAATTGTAGGTTCACCAAACCGACCATATTGTCGATGAAATGGTAACCACCCAAATCGGCGTCGACATAGAGTTCGGCCTCTCCTAAAATTTGAATATCTTTGAAGAGGAAATCGTAGGATGTGCGGTTGGTGGTAGCATTGGTGCTCATTCCAATTTCGATAAAATCGCCAAGTCCGGCCACCAGCAGGTTGTCGATACTGCCTTTTATGCTGAGAGAGAATTTTTCAATTAGCTTAGAAACATTTTGGTTGAATACAATAACTTACGTTAACAACTGCTCGTTTACATCTATAGGGACATGGGGCACCCTGAAAGGTGCCAACACTGGAATGCCCATAGAAGCGTCACCACATGGGATCATATGCTTAAAAGCGGCTAAGAGACCACTTACAGCTTGCGCCACATCAGGTGTTGATGTGGAGCTTTGTGGAGCGCAATTGATTGCAGCGACGCCTAAGGTAGCCACTAACAAGAATACCAATGTTGCCTTCATTTTGAATCGGTTCTGAGCTTCTGAATGTTCGCTCTGTGATTGTTTCTGCTTTTATACTAATTTACCTTTCATATCTTATATGTGCTCAGTTATCAGCGGCGCTAGAGATTAAAAAAAAACAGTCAACAAATTTTATCAACTCCATTACTAATTAGTAATTATTTATGTTCATACTTATGGGTTTCAGTATATGAGTAACTTTGGCCGTTGACTCAGAAGTCATATGCTGATCATTTATGACGAATCATTTTCGGACATTATGCTGTATCTACGTTTAGAACCGAAGACTTAACTTGAATTGATTGCCAACGATAAAATTGTCTAAGTTACAACCTTGTGAACTTACGATTTTGTCTAACAATATTTGCAGAAAAGTTATTGTCAGACCAATGTTTAGGACTCACAGATATTGCATATTCGCCGGTAGCTATAGGTATCGTACAGTTAAAACAAGTCGCTCAACCGCTGGAACAATTCTGGCTCCTCAGCTATCAATTCGACGAGTAGTTTTGCGTAGAGTCCTTCCTGCTGTCGGCGGCCACGCAATCCTTTGTTCAAACCCGCAAACGTTTGTGTGGCATTTCATCCTCCTCACTTTAATTTTTCTATTATTTCGCATTTCTCAACAAAAACATAAGTTAACCGAATGAAAACAAAAAAAAAAACTATTTATAATTTGTCTGACAATTCTTTTGTAAACAAACTTCTGCCAGCCTTCCGAATCGGCAATTTTTTAGACAAATTATTGCCACGTCAAACATATGTCAATGGGTCGTATGAATAAAAACTAGCATTTGTTTTGAGTAAAAGGTTGTAGCAAAGTAAAAGCACTTAGCAATTGCTTTAAAATCGGTAGGCATGAATAAAATCTTACTTTGCTAAAGTAAGTTCGAACATTCGAACAAAACATTAACTTCACTGAATTGTGTCCTTTCCTTGGAGTTTTTGCAAGTGACAACGGTCATGTGGTTTATTTTTTGAAATTTTTTATTTTGAATTTGAATTTAGAATTAGAAAAACGATTTTTGGGGAAAAGTGAACAAAAACTAAAGTAATTTAATAAAAAAATGCACATAATGTAAATACAAAAAAAAAAGTAAAAAATAAGGCATGGGTGGTGAAAGATGAAGAAGAGTATTTGGAAGAGCTTTTATGGTACGCAAAGTCCATAACCTATATTCACAAATTGCTCTGAGACATCAAAATATCAGACTTGGATTTTTCGTAGCAATTGCTTTGGCTTCTATACGTTTTATTCATACCAATCTGAGTAAAAGGTCGGTGGCGCCGCTTTTCGAAGACGTCAAAAGTTGGAGTTAACTCAAATCCGTTTTTATTCATACGAAGCTTAGCAATTGCTTCGATTTTGACATTTATTCTGAGTAAAAGCAACTGCTACGTTTTATTCATACAACGCACTGAAATTGACATAGTTTCGGACAAAATCTGGCAGCCGTGTGAACTGACAATTTAGCAGTTATTGTTATACCGGCTCATTTGATATGTGGACTGTGGGAGTTTTTTTTATCTATGTATACTGGTATACACAATCATGAGCTATAGATACTTACTCCCGCATTTTAGTACCTACCGTTTTCCTAAAATCAAAACGAATTTCATAGCTATTTTCATAAGAAAGGGTGATTTTTTTGCTGTTTGGTTTTCCAGCCTAATTTTTTTGACAGTTCACGCGTGATTCGTGACACGTGTCAAAGTAAAAAATGATCTGTTAGTATTGCCATTTCACCACGGATAGGCTTACGCCCGAACAACGTTTGTAAATTATTGAATTTGATTACCAAAAATCGTGATCAGTAAAAAATGTGTTTAGAGTACCTCGTCCAATTTACGGTCGTCGTAATCGTCCTACTGAGCTAAGTTACTAATCAAAATTGCCGTATATAGTCTGAGGAGCAACCACAATCCAGAAGCATTGCAAGAACTCCCAATGCATCCACACAAATTGGGTCGTATTTCTTCAAAGATGATGATGGCACCAACGTTACGGTCAATGGTGCTCGCTATCGTTCGATGATTTCAGACTTTTCAGACATGCACTCGAATCTATGGACATATTGCGAGGCGTACAGGTTTTGGACCTGTGAATTGGCCGCCTAGATCGGGCAATTTGACGCCGCTGGACTATTTTTTGTGGGAATATGTGAAGTCTCTCGTCTATAGGGATAAGCCAGCAACTATTGCCGCCTTGGAAGACATCATAACTCGTGTTATTGGTGAGATACCAGTCGATATGTTGGAAAAAGTATGCCAAAATTGGACATTTCGGATGGATAATTTGAGGCGTAGTCGCGGTCAAAATTTACACGAAATAATATTCAAAAACTAAATGGTAAGAATTTACCATTTGAGCTGTTTGAGCGATGGGTCTCTGGTTTGATTCCCAGAAAATCGCAAAATACACAAGTTATTTTTTCTCTGCGCCACCTCTCGCGAACGTCTCTCCAACTGACAACTGAATGACATGCATTCAAAAGCATAATGTCGTTTTCCATTGGGCAAAAAGTAGTGTCCGGGAGCGTCCGGAATCAAGAAAATCACTTCTGAAACCGTTCCACTGGCGCAAGAAATACTCTTTTGACTCCGAGGAGAAAATTTCGCTTCTCGATTTCAAGTCAGAATCCACTCAAGAAGCACTTGTGCAATTTATCTATTTCATACAATCCAGCCATGAATTGACGTTTCACCAATTCGTGAGTGTAGTCGGCCAGCGGGCCAGAAGCAATTCTTACATCTTGTTCTTGTTGCATTGGATTTCAAAATGAGTGAATACTCGAATGAAACTAATGGAACGACACGACTTCTCATTTCAGATTCGGCATAAAATTGTAGCTCCCTTCAATTCGACACAAAAAATATAACTCATAAAAACGAAAGATTTGTCTTGGATCCTAAATGGACCAATTAATAATCAATTTATTTGTTTTTTTTTTTAAACACATTTCACAAATGGTAACACAGCCGCTTGCTATACCAAACATGAAAATGGGGATGAGGCGTCAGGCATTAATCGATAAACTTTATCGATATCTAAATGAGAAACGGAAATTCCAGGTAAAGACTACGGAAATACCATCGAGGAACATTAATTAAAAAATAAAATCAATATTATTGATGAGCTTATAATATCAAAGATTATAGATTTTTCTATATCAGGCCGATACATTAATTCTGACAGGCAAAAGTAAGAGCAAAATAATATTGAGGCGAAGTCATCATTCATAAGTCAATTGTAATTCTTCTCAGTGAACTCATTTTAAATCGAACTACCTCATAGAAGTAAATCTGACAGTCTCTTTTATTATATGAAACGTTTTACCTACTGTTCTGATTGGACATTGAAGCACCAATATTGCATTGTATGAAGCAAGCCCATCAACATTCTACAGTTCCCAACTTCCTTTAATTGTTAAAGGCGATTATGTAGCTGAGCTGGCTCTTAGCTACCCATATCGAGCGATCCCGTTATGACGAAGAAGTTGTTTCTAAGCAGTGACCAGTAATATGATCTATATGCACTTCAAGCACATCATAAAACATGCAGGGCTAGCTTCTTAGCTTGTTCCCGAACTTTATAAAAGTATAGAACCGATAATCCTATTGGCATTTTCGTTGAATGATCTGTCCATTAATCAACTATACGAGGAGCCCCCGAATATTTATGACGTAACGCTCGTATCTATCTTCTTTTTTAGGGGATTATCCCTTTTTTCGAAGTCAAAGAAACTATCCCCTGAAAATTTCCAAAATCCCTTTTTTATCCTATAAACTCCTCTTTTCACCATAGCAGATTTTTGGTGGAAATATTCAAACATCTGCAAGCCGAAATTAGTGAGCACAACGAAATCGCTATGTTGGTGGAATGAATACATTTTGTGCTTGCCGCGAACAACAGTATCGGTGGAACGAGTCTTTTCTGCGATGACCAAGTCTTGGTCCAATGAAAAAACTCGATTGCAAATCAAAACGTTAAAAGCAATTCTCACAGTAAAATGTAATATTCAGTTCTCAACTCTACAAATTTCTGAAAAGGAAGCCTGAATTGCTTCGTTCAATCGCTGCAGAAGACAAATATAAGAAGAAAACCAAGAGTGGAGAAATTATTGCTATCGAAAACAATTCAGATGCGAATGACGACGACGGCGATGATGGCACGTTGGTTGTTTATTAAACATACATAATACATATTATGTAATTTAAAAATAATAATAATTCTTACCAACAATCAAATTTAGACTCGACTTTAACGCAAAAATTAAGTATAAGTGTCATCGTAGTTGTGTCATTCAAAGGTGGAATGTCAGTTTTCCAGCCAATATATTTTTATTTTTCATATAAAATTCTTTAATTGACACTCGGTCATACCGCGTCTAGCGGATTTCGGCGGAACCCTAATCACAGGATAAGTCGCTCCATTAACTGCCAAATCGTATGAAAATTTGTGTTTCAAAAACTAAAAAAATTAAATTTAATAAGTAGAAACTGATAGCAAGTTTATTGGTGAATTTAAGGGAAGAAATATTTAAAAGTAAATCTATACCAAAAAGCAGCTATAAAAACAATCTAATAAATCAATTTTGAGTCTTGTAAATATTTTGCCTGTACCTCGTTCTCGTACCTGTCCCTCGTGAAAACAATTTGTAAAAAGTACGTTATAATTGAAATTAATTACTATGTTGAAGTTAATATTTTCATATATGTATTGAATCGATTTTATGGTCAAGTGCAAGAATGATGGCAGAAGAAACTAGGTACATTAAAAACTAGGGAACTCTGTGGAGTTACATAGTGTACATCGTATAGGAATCCACATATGTATATGTATATCTATGCACCGAATTCCCAGAAAAGTTCATAATAATCGAAAGGAGCTCTTTCCAAAGAATTTTTTTATTTGTAGCCGCCACTTGAAAAATAATGTTAACTCCTCATTCACAAGGATAAAAAAAAATATCTATATTCTGGACTAAGAATTTCCAACTAAAAACCTGCCGCAATCCTGTATTGCGTGTGGAGAAAATTAAATCCAAATATGAGATATATTATTTGTAAATCCTAAAGGGCAACAGATAACACAATAAAACAATTGTTGTATGTATAATTGGTAACTTCGAGTGATTTGTTTACAATTTTTTAAGCCATGATTTTATTCACATCTCTTAGCTTTTCACAAATATTTTACTTGTTTTATATACTTCGACATTTTGCAGAGGCATTCTGATATCAAATATGTTAATGTCTATACAATAAATTAAAAATAGAATGTTTTGCGCGCACTTCCAATTTATAATTTTAGTAGGAACTTCTGTGATGAAATCAACTGTCACAAAACTTATCCTGTGATTCGGGTACGTAAAAATCTTGGTAGGTGGCGTGGAAATCAATTTACCGAGTCACAATACCTAAGTAGTTATATGATTTAATTTGTTCAATAGGTATCCAATAATTTGAGTTAAAATTGAATAAATGTGTTAGTGGAGAGGAAGTATGAAATCGGGAAACTTTATTTTTTGTCAACAGAAAATAAATCGACAATTATTCGTCAAGTAAAAGAAACGTTTTCTTTAATTTTGTTTTCATGGTTGGTTTGTGGTTTTTGTTTTGTGAAACTTCTTATTGAAGTCATTCGAAATTCACGTTATGACTGTGGAACATTTTTCGTCTTTTTGACCTCACTCCTAATACCTACCAAGAAATTGTCTGAAAAAATTGCATTTCAGCAAAAAAAATTTGAAAAGCTGGGGTGGGATTCTGTAAAAAACGAAACGAAAACCGCTTTCGTTTTCACTAAACCTGTCACTATCATATCTGTGGCAATAGACAGAGACTGCTACTGTCGAAACGAAAGCGTTCGATCGTTTTCGTCTTACATAATCTGGCCCCTGATTTGTGCTCAAATAAATTTGGCAATTTTGCAAAATTCGTACAAGATTTGATTTTCATTGTACTAAAATTTGTACTAAAGTCGTGTTTAGTAAACCCTTCGATTAAATTGGTTTTTGGTACGACAAAATTAAAAGTCGAAATTAAAATTAGTTTCGAAATTAGTAAAACTCGAGTTTAGTGATTGTTTTTGGTAAGCCCAATTTAGGTACATTAATTTTTGTATTGATACTATTCTTGAATTTAATCAATTCCAGTTAAACAAGTTAAAAACTTATCCCCTATATATCCTCTTTTTTAAATTGCGATATCTCTTGAAATCTCAAAATTTCGGGCATTTATCCCCTTTTCTGTCCGCAAAAAGATACGAGCGTTTATGACACATACGCTTTTTTGGGGTGATTCACATTTCATATTTTGCGATAAAATTATGGCTGTCATTTTAAATTGATTTGACTAGTAATCTCTAACGCCATTGAA
Source organism: Cheilosia scutellata (assembly GCA_955612985.1). Taxonomy (NCBI): domain Eukaryota; kingdom Metazoa; phylum Arthropoda; class Insecta; order Diptera; family Syrphidae; genus Cheilosia; species Cheilosia scutellata. Next base: position 50,726,133 of record OY015312.1, on the reverse strand, counting down.
AGCGTTTACAGACTGTCCGACTAGACTACAATATGTGGCAGTAATTAAGTAAGTATAAAAGCAGGAGCAACACCAAAACTAAACATCAGTACAGTAGTCAAGAGAAAATGAATACAGCAACAACATTCGTGCTCTTGTTGGTCGCCACTTTAGGCGTCGCTGCAATCAATTGCGCTCCACAAAGCTCCACATCAACACCTGATGTGGCGCAATGTGTAAGTAGTCTCTTAGCCGCCTTTAAGAATATGATCCCATGTGGTGACGCTTCAATGGGCATTCCAGTGTTGGCACCCTTCAGGATGCCCCATGTCCCTATAGATGTCAACGAGCAGTTGTTAACGTAAGTTATTGTATTCAGCCGAAATGTTTCTAAGCTAATTGAAAAATTCTCTCTCAGCATAAAAGGCAGTATCGACAACCTGCTGGTGGCCGGACTTGGCGATTTTATTGAAATTGGAATGAGCACCAATGCTACCACCAACCGCACATCCTACGATTTCCTCTTCAAAGACATTCAAATTTTGGGAGAGGCCGAACTCTATGTCGACGCCGATTTGGGTGGTTACCATTTCGTCGACAATATGGTCGGTTTGATGAATTTACAACTTAAGGAGATACGTTTCAATGGAGGCTTCACTCTCGGTACCAATGTAGTGGGTGGAATTCTCGAGTCTGACTTAGTTACCTATGTGCAGCTCGGAGATGTTGTCTCACTGACTTTAAATGAAAACCATAGTGTAGCTGTTAACAACTATTACCGTAACTTGATTCATAACTCATTGATGTTGTACGTCGAAGAACAACGTGAATTCCTAAACATACTTCTTTCGAAACGCATTACCAATAAGTTCAACACAGCTCTGTACAATGTGAGTCCAAGCCAAAACATCCAGGGAATGATTGATATAGCCAACAAGTGGAATGCCATTACCTGTTAAATTATTTACAATGCATGAAGCAAACTTCGCAATTTATAGATACAAATCTTCCTCGTAAAGTGGCAAACATGTTGTTGTTCAGTGTTGATTCCATAAGACAAATAAAGCATTTTTCTTACAACTGGCTTGAGTGTCTCTAGCCAAAGCTGTTTCCAGAACTGATAACGTAGTTGACACTTTTTAAATGTAGCGATCAGTAAACTGAAAACAGAACAAAATGGGTCATTCGACAATCCTACAGAAATACTTTGACTAGCTATGTACCTTGGCGGACTAGGTATATTATTACGGCATATTTAGAGTACCTAGCTCGCAATCCATAGCCGTATTTACAGTCGGATCTAAAATGGGTACTGGGGTAGGATCATGTGTCCTCTCCATAAATCGCTGGGTATATCAAAATCGGGACGCCTCCCCGAGCAACGTCTGCCATGAGCAGAGGTCCTGGCAGTGACAACAGCAGCCCGTGAGTCTGTGGTAAGGGCAATACCACCTGGAGGAATTACCTTGTTTATCGACAGCCAGGCAGCAATTAAAGCCATAACTGCACCCAAAAATAAAATCGAAACTTGTGAAATGCTGTCGCGAAGATCTCAAGGTTCTTGGTACACAGCACAGGGTATCGCTCTACTGTATTTTGTAACATTAAGGCATTTCAGGCAATAAGAAAGCGGACGAATTAGTAAGGCAAGGTACGAGAGAGGTTTCAGAACATGCTGTTCCCTCTGGTGAATATCCCCCCTTGCACATTCAAGCGAATCTTAGGTGGTCCGCTGTAGAAACGTATATTGAAGAATACAATGGTCGTCCTTCAATGAAACCAGGACCAAAAGAATCATACGGAAGGATATAAAACCCCTTTCCATTCTCGTAGAAATCATAACGGGAGACAATGCTCTGCGATACCACATGAAGGAAATGGGATTGACGGAGGAAGAACTTTGTAGAGGCTGCGTAATGAGGGAACTCTTGAGGACACAAGCCAGTTCCTATATGTCACTGCCAACGTCTCGAACACACCAGGTGTACAAATTCCTATGGAGACACTTCTTTCACGACCTCCATCAATACATCAATAGACAAGATAATTAACTTTATCAAATCCTCAGGATGTTTTGTACTATATGTAACAACACAGTAAGTAATTGACTATACAGCATTTGTAGACAGGATGGATAAGGGACAACCTCTTTTCCCGACGGGCATCACAATGGGTCCGTATTGACCCGAGTGTGGCACGGAGTACACCTCGCCAGGCCACAAACCTAACCTAACAGCCTATTATTACAATGTATTTGTCTCATTTTACGATGTCCTGTGCCCTGCCTATACCGAACGCAAAATTACTTAAATGAGAAATGAACTGAGAAGAAAAAACTGTTTGTTGAACATAAAACTGAATCTTAGTAAATCTTATCCGCAGTTTCTATCCTATAACAATGTTCTAGGATCGAGCAGGAATTATTCCAATCGGGCAATTTACGATGGAGCTCTCCCCCATAAGTATACTTCTGCAGAATCTATAGATAACGACCCTAACCAGGAAACAATTCATCCAACAGCAGTTGGAACAACTATAACCATATCTGAGCGCGCGGGCTTTCACATGTCCAGGTTTTAAAGACATCATACACAACAAAGCAATACCATTTTACCGGAGGACAAGCAGACATTAGGCTAATCCTAATGTCCACATAATTCACGCAAAATGTAATTTTGATAGAAAATACAGATTTTTAATTAGAAAGCTTACATTTTTTATTGATTCATAGGGTAGGTATGTATATGTAATGTATACGTATACAGATTGGGTTTATGTATGGAATCGGAATGGAATCGCAAATCGGATAAATGGCCGCCACGTCTTTACTCGCAGGTACATACTCTTTTATTTAAATTTTCTATGTGCGTTTCGCAAAAATGTGGCTGAATTTCGAATATACATTTAATTGGTATATCAATCTTTGATTTCAAAAAACCACAAAGAAAAAAGTCCAATGTAAATCGCAAGATCTGGATGGCCAATTCACCTTTTTATCTTTTTAAGCGTTGGCATCACTGTACCTACTATTAAATGGCGCTAAATTCAAATTTTGCGTGAATTATAGGACACCCTTTCTTATAAAATATTGCATACACATCATTAGCCTTGACTGCGGAAAACGGATCTTTCTCAATTCTCACTGAAGTCATACAAAATTGCATGGCATGGTAATGTAAAGCCAGCAAAACTCGCATTATGGGAGCGCACTAGCGCACCAAACCTGCGATTACATACTGTACGTTGTTCAAAAAATCACTTTTCTTCTAATACATAGTTACAAATAAATAAGACAAATGAATACAAATTTTTATTCAGTTCAATTTAGTAACAATTATTATTATACACTGTATTTTATTACATACATTATAATTATTTAAAATATATATAATTTTAATAATACATAGTAGCATTGAGTTTATACACATAGAGGAATCATCATTGCGATATCGAAGTTTTCCATTTTTGCCGATGAGCCGATGATGTCGCTTCAATCGACGACGTTCTCCTCGTGGATGAGTACATTCTTTAAGTTGAGTTATTTTCTCAAAAGAACCAAAGAAGAAAGAAAGGGATGAACAACACCAGCCAAGCCAATATGTATCTGTTCTGTTGTTATTCTTTCTTCTTGCTAACACTTTGAGCGAAATGCAGGAAAAGTGAGTTTATGATCATTATTTTTATTTTATTTAGTCATATTCTGCGTCTTGCTGGTGGAGATTGTGCTGGATTCGGCGCGTAGTTTTAAGGGTTCAAAAAATGCCGTTGCCACAGCACAGACCCAGTCGACTTAGCATTTGGTTGGATTGTCCTTTATTTTATGATATGATTATTGATTATAGGCTTATGCATTCCGAGTGTGGATGGGGTAGGTCAGGTCCAGGTGCAGGTTTTGTAAATATTTCTTTCTGTTGGATGAGTTGAGTAGGCAGCTAGGTACATTTTACATTCTTTAAGTTGAGTTATTTTCTCAAAGAACTCTATCCAGGTGTACGATTGGGATTGGCGTTGGGGAGAATTATGAGTGGCTTTGTTTCTTGATCGTTAATTGGGTTTTCTGGAGTGAATAATGTGCAGATGCGAATATGCGATTAATTGCTCTTGCAGTCTGGACGTGTGGAGAAGAAAATAAGAAAATAATTATGAGTTCGTGCATATGCTCTTACAAAAATTGTTACAGTGTGTATGCCTTTGGATCCACCCTATCTTTTTTCACTTTACCAAGTGATGGAAGAAGGATGATTTGGATTAAACACTCAGGCAATATTTTGCTGGAAAAATTAGGAAATGTAAAAACGCAGATTAAATTCTGTGAAAAACATTTATACATTTCTAATATTAGAGTAAGGGGTACATCAAAAATACTAAGCCCCAATTCATATCCCATACCATTTGAGGCTGTTTGCATTTGCAATGAGACCGATATGGATAGCAAGTGCAAACAACTTTTAAATATTATTCCTAATATCCCCAAAAAGTCGTATCACAGGTCAGAAACAAATAAAATAGCAACACGAGAAATGAGTGCGAATAGTCCCCCCAATAGTTCCCCATTTCTAGGCGGTCAAATTGTGTACTGGAAAATTCTTATTTCTCACCCGATCGGCTTCAAACTCTGTTTGTAAAGCTACTCTATAAAAGAAATAAATAAAATTGTCTTTCAAAGCAAAGCACACTAGATACTTCTGTAACGTGAGCGAGGCCGCGGATAATGCTAGTCTTCCAACTAAACAACTAATGGTTACAGTGACTGTAAGTTATATACATAATGCTATATGAACTATATTGTTAAATTCAATTAAATGTTACCTAAAACACATACGTTTATTAATTAAGAAGAAATAAAATATGAAATATAAAATTTGCAACACCATGTTAAACACTATTTCTCTATGGATTCAAGATCCACTTGACAAAAACATAGTCAGAATTCCATGATCAGAACTAACCGCGGATAATAATAATGAAATAAATCCATAGGCATGTGAAATCTAATAATTTTATAGTCATCGCTTTTGGCGAAAAATATACAAATACAGTTTAAGAACAATGTTCTTGTAAGGAAATCATTATGTAGGGATAGGGACATATCCACATATTCATACTACAATTATGTAACCATACCAACGTATTGTTACATTCGGCTGGGATTCGAAAAGATAAAACACTATTCTGTTTACTAAACATTAATAAATCACTTTTATTACAAGACAATATCACTTAAAATCAACTTTTCCCCTTATTACAATCTTTCCACTTATTTTATATCACTACCGATACTATTCGAACTTTACTTTACACCTTTTAAATATAAACTGTCATCTCGTCGGATTTCGCAACCCTTTTTATACTCCCCACTAAAGCTTCTCGAATATTCTATACTCCAACCGGAACAATCGAGAATGTACTAGTTTCGTTTTAGACCATTCACCATTCGTTGAGTTTCGACGATTCGAAGTTCCGTTGAATAAGTTCGTCTACTTTCCATTAGATGGCGTTGTGGTCAATAAGTAGTACTTTTCAATCCACACTACAATATCCCCCTCTTAAACTTGTTCGTCCCGAACAAATGCGTCAACATTTTCCCCAATGTAACGATGAAGGCGATCCACATGGACAACTTTGAGTTTGCCTCTTCCTCGTTGGATTTGATAGACCACGTAGTTGATTCGGTTGACTCTCAGATGCCTCCTCATTATAACGCCTAGTACTGCAGTGCGAACAACTGGCCTGCCTGGGTGGAGCTCTGCACTGTCGCTGTAGATGTCCTATCTTGTTGCAATTCCAGCAGCGGATCAGTCCCCTGCGAGCACTGTTTCGTTCTATGATGTCTGCCCTTTGGCACGAGCATTCGACGGTTGTAATTTTTCTCACGCGATGAAACCCTTGTGATGCTTGGTCAGCAGCTTTCATTACTAAGGCAAATGCCAGTGCCTCAGGGAGAGTTTTCTTTCCAGCCATTCGTAGAGCTAGTTGCAGCTGCCTGTCCTCTATGGCTTGGATAAACGCCTCTACAGCCATTTCGTTGATGACATCCTCGCCGGCATTGGGATACGACAAATGCGCCAGCCGTGCGATATCCGCTTGCAACTGCTGGAGCGTTTCTCCCCGCTTCTGGATTCTACTGCGTAGTTGTACCCTATACACCTGCTGCATATGGTCATCACCAAACCGCCTTTCGATAGCCTTAACCAATGCGTCGTAGTTGCGTTGTTTTTCTTCGGAAATAGTTTGAAGCAACTCTGCAGCTGTACCTCGCAATGCTAGCGTTAGTGCAATCCACTTTTCCTCGTCGTCCCAGCTGTTGATCACTGCAGCTGCCTCGAACTGCCTCTTAAAAATTCGCCATGATATTTGACCATCAAAAACAGGCGGTTGCATCTCCCTCCTTCTTGGGCAATCAGCAGAATATTCTCGGGCTTTCTGTTTCTGGACTTTATTCAGTTCTTTAGCCAAGTTCTCGAAGTTTGTTTCATGTTTTTGTAATGTTTGATTGATCCCGTCAAACTTTGTTTCTACCTTCTCAAGTTGTGTCTCATGCTGGTTTAGTTTGTTATCAATCGCGCTGAATTTTACTTCTAGAGCATTCTTAAACTCTTCCACGACATCTTTGTGTGCAGCGACAATGGAATTCTTTTGTTCTTCTAGAAAATTTGTCTGTCCTTCTAAAGAATTCTTCAGTTCTGCGAATTTAGATTCAATAAAATTGCTCTGGTCTGCCAACTTAGATTCGATAGAGTTCTTCATTTCTTCCAGATCATATTTCTGTTGTTCGAACTTGGCAAGAAGCAATGCCATCATAGCGGCCATGTCAACGCCTGTACTTACTTGTTCTTCTGCCACTTCGAATAGCATGGATTTTGGGTCTCCTGCCTCGCTTTCGACAGCATCCTGCAGACGAAGTATGAGGTCACTTTTCCCCCAGCTGTGGACAGATTCCGTTTTTCCATCTCAGTTTTTAGCTGAGGTTTGCTGAGTTGTAGTAATGCCAACACGAACCATTTTTACTAATTCACTATTGTTTTCTTTTTCACTTTTTTTTTTTCCTTCTTTTTCTATTTTCTTAATCAATTTGTAAGAATTCAATTTCACTTCACTTTATTTATTTTCTTTTGATTCACAATTTAGTTCACTGTTTTTCTTTTCACAACACTTCGCACAGAATAAGTTTTATCCCACTTGTGACACCAATGTTACATTCGGCTGGGATTCGAAAAGATAAAACACTATTCTGTTTACTAAACATTAATAAATCACTTTTATTACAAGACAATATCACTTAAAATCAACTTTTCCCCTTATTACAATCTTTCCACTTATCACTACCGATACTATTCGAACTTTACTTTACACCTTTTAAAAATAAACTGTCATCTCGTCGGATTTCGCAACCCTTTTTATACTCCCCACTAAAGCTTCTCGAATATTCTATACTCCAACCGGAACAATCGAGAATGTACTAGTTTCGTTTTAGACCATTCACCATTCGTTGAGTTTCGACTATTCGAAGTTCCGTTGAATAAGTTCGTCTACTTTCCATTAGATGGCGTTGTGGTCAATAAGTAGTACTTTTCAATCCACACTACAGTATGCTAAACCTTTTATAAAATCATTCCTATCGAAAGATAAAACAATCAAGCACATGGTTTCAGTTTATAATTTCTATGAAGAAGGAAGAATCTTGCATCCACACCGAATTCGATAAAAAAGAGGAAAATACAAGAAATGTATAACTACCTACCTACATTCATTTACTTCGACTCGAATCGAGTAAAATTTGATTGAGTGGGGCGGATTTCTTAAGTTTGCTTTGAGTGTTTCTCTTAGTTCTCTCTCTCTCTTTGGATTATATTAAATTTTTCCCGATGTGGTAATGGTAGCGACATCTATTATGAGTATTGGATAACCAACATGATTCCTCTGATAGTAGTCAAATCAATCAAATATTTTGTGTGGTGAGTATGAATTGTGGTTGTGGTTGAGGATATGAAAAAGAAAATCTACTCCCAGTATTTTCTTATCAAATACTCCCACCTAGAGTTTGAAGTTGTGAAATTTACTAAAAGCTGATGTCTGATTGTGCTTGCGAGCTTACAGTCCAGACATAATCCAGAAATATGTAATGTGTTTAAATCTACTACATTTTTAACATATTCACGGAGGAAATTTAGGGTAGGTACTGCTAGACCAGCTAGCTAAACTAGAAGTTTTTACTTTTTGCAATCAAGACAATTTTTGTTGTTTAAAACCGTGCTGACACTTTTAATGCACCAAGAGTGACAAAGAACAGAAACAGAATCCCATACACTGGCAACAGAAACAGAATTAAGAACAGACAATTTTTTTTCATCAACAGAAAATGGCTGTTTCGCGACAGATATAATTGACAGAAATGTCAGTTTATTGTTGGAGACGTGGTTTTTTTATTTTAATTGTTCTGCATCTCTCATCGTTGCCTATTTGAGGGTCAAATTCGACTACTAGATGAAAAAAATGTTTTTAGAGGACATAATTTCATGATAGCGTTTAACAGAATAGATGTAGATAAGCCATGTTTTCTTTCTGAATCTGTTCCAGTTCTATTTAGCTGAGCGAGTAACTCAATCAGAAATAGAATTTACTACAGAATGAAAAAGATTTCGGTTCTGTTTTCGTTTCCGTTCTTTGTCACTCTTAGTGCCTTAAGTGGAATAACAAGAAATATAACTACATAGGAATCGCAGGCTTTAAAACATCTTTGCACTAACGATTTAAGTTTAGCTTCTTCGATTCTTGACACAGTCATTACAGGCAAAGCAAAACTGGATTTGCGCACAAAGTAAAATGTAGGCTAATTGCTCAAATCGATAATGTGCGGTTCGAATGTTTACAAAGAAGCTATAAAATATAACAGAAATCATATTTACATACGAAAAGGAACTTACTTTAAAACGCTCTTATTTAATTTATTAGTCCCTATGTAAATAAATATATTTAATGGCTACTTCGTGCAAAGTTTTGAAAAACTTCTTTTGTTACCTGTTTTTGGATAGTAAAATCTTTTTAAATCAGTTATCATAGCAACCGTGCCCATGTCCGCAGAGTTAAATAATGAATTAATAAAAATGATTTTAAAAGTAGTGTGTTGGACTACTGTGTGCTACTGTCTCAGGTTCAATCCCCGAAAAAGCACAAATTACATCTTAAGGTTTTTTCACTGCGCCTTCTCTCGCAAATAACCGCAAACACCCGCGAGAGTTAAATGTCATAGAAAAGCTTCTCAATCCAGCCGGACTCGGCATAAAACAAGTGTAGGTCCTTCTATTCTTCATTAAAAAGGAACTAAAAACCGCTGTCATGGCACAACCCAAAATTAATTGTTTTTAAGTAACTTTCAGCAGCTAGCTAATGCAACAGTGCTGTGTTGCATGATTCATTATTATTATAACAGCGACACAGTGCAAGTCATAGACTAATTAAACACAACTTCTTAAAAAGAAGACTGTTTCCAGTCACAACGAAGACATTTCACTTTTACCTTCAGTAAAATGTTATAGCTGAGTGAACATTTTTCAAAATAAATCCCTACTGGGTACCTACCTACTTCAGCAATTTCCATCCATATGTAAACGCAGGAAAAGCACTATGCACGCGATATGTCTACTCCACTTACTGGGCACACCAGTTTTGTACTAGATCAGACACTTTTTCATTCTTTTACAGGCATTACATATCTTTCTCTTTCCGTCTACCGTCAGTGTCTTTTACTCATACGAGATAAGAAGACGCTCTGTGTTCCGACAAACAAATTTGTCATTTTGCATTTGCAACTAATACCGTTCTATTTTTTCTGCAAAGAAAACCGATTGAATAATTGTCTAAAACCAATAAAAGAAAATCCAACAAAAAAAAAAACATCGATTAATAACAAAATAGAAAACAAATTAAAAGAAAACTTTAATTTTTGTGACGACGACGAGGAGGAAACTCTGTGTGACAACGCCTAGACGGAGTTTAGTCTTATTTTTTTGTTTTTATTAGTTTTTGTTTTCGTTCTTTAGGTGGGCGATCATTTTTTTTAATTCTTTATTTTTCCTTTTAAATTTGATTTTCATAATTTTTATTTTATTCGTTTTACGTGCTCTTGCGTTTTGAAAACAAAAAAAAAATCCTTCATCCCTATTATCGACTACCGATACCAACTTGATTTGTTCCAACGAAACCCACGAAACTGCATCAAAACAGAACGAGCCACAAACAGAAGGTGAGTGACGAAAGAAAATTAATTTTCATTTACCCATTTTGCTAGTGAAAATTTTTTTAAATTTTTTTTTGTTTGCATTTTTTCATTTTCTTGTTTAAGTTTTGTTGATTTCTATGATTATGTTTAAAATTGATCACAACACAAGTTAAACCATTGTCGTCATACAGGCGTTTTTATTAATACATTTTTGCTGGGCCATATCGGTCCATGAGAAGGAGAAGGTGACGACGACGGCGGTGGTTGAAGCTGTGCGAATTTATGTGTGTAATGTACGTGCTTCCTCCTTCAAACGCTCAACAAAGGCAAGAACAAATAATGTTGCTGGTGCCGCCGCCATCCATCGCCGCGCTGCCATTCCGTGCGCATATTCATTCAATCACGTCTTTATATTTTTTTTTCTTGTTATTTTGTTCTGCCTTTTTCTTGAATTCATTCACCCGCGCTTCTACTTAAAAGGTTAGGTAGTGGGTCTGCGTACGGGGGCGGCGGGTGGCATGGCTAATTCGACTCCTCCACTTGTTGCTGTAGATTTCGGTTCTCCGGTTCTCTGAGAGCTCTCTGTCAGAGTTGGAATCTCTAGCAGTGCAATCAATGCACCTTATGTAAGTTTTGAGCTAGATTCGCTTAAAAGTGGGTCACTGCACTCTAGCATATGGATAACAGGTTCTCTAGAGATATTTAGTCCATTGCGGAACTGAAAGGGAACAAAGTCGGGCGATCGTGCACTGGCATTGCATAGCTGTGGGTAGACGTCTGGAGAACATGTAAAGTTGCAGGCGATAAATGAGCGTGTCTGCGCACTGATTGCGTAGACGTAGAACATTCTTTTCTGTTCTTTAGATAGGTAGGTATTTAAATGTATCACGGAATGTGAAAATACACTTTGTACCAATGATGAGGTCATTTACTAAACATTTTCGATTCCTTGTTGATTTGTGTGCATTTATATATTGAAATGTTTGCAGTGTTTGTTATATTTGTTTATTGTTGAAGTGAGGTTACGTCATGTTCGCTAGCAAAATATTTGATGTGATTATAAAAATACAGCTATACTACCAGTTTAGAAATGGATTTCAGAAACCTGTTGAAAATCTGTCTGACACTCTGCAGCCTTTGAACATTGAGCATTAGTGAAGCTATCTCGTGCTTCTAGGCTGGAGTGGACGGTCAGTGATAGTGTATTACTGTCTTCCGTGCGTCTAAATGAAACACTAACCACTACTTCATGGCCATTAATATTCGCCTGTAACAGTCATTACAGCGTTTCTTGGGTTCAGCCTCTGACAATTTTCGTAGGAAAAGTTTTGCGAAATTTCAATTATTATTAGTTTGTGTATTTTTCAATTGAAGGTTTTTCAGACTCACAAAAGAACAAAATTCACTGCTTAACTACCCAAATTGTTAACAAATTATTAGCAAAGCAATCTAAACAAGCACCGGAAGTTATGATCTAACAATGCTTCAAATATGTGCGTACACTAAAATAATAAAACAGTGATCTGTGTATCTCCCTCGTTAAAAATGAAACGTTTTTTTTTCACACTTGCATTCAATACAAATCGATATTCTTTAGGTCGGGGTTGGCACTGGTTGTATTGATTAAACAAAGCTTCACCAAAAACCGATAAGATAAGATAAACAAAATGTCAACAATTCAAATGAAATGAATCAGTTTTACAAGAAGGCACACTGTGTGCTGTGACACATAAACAGTGTTCTAATTTGAAAACAGTAAAACCTATTAATTTCATTTCAATTACTATCCAATGACTCAATTTTGTATTTACAAAACAAAGAACTCATTTTAGAAGGATTCCATATGGAATCTCAAGTGTTCTTATTACTTTCCCGAAATCATCTCCTACCATCTCTTTCCCCTGGGGCTGAAGTACGGTATCATAATAACCCGTGCCGAAAGTTGACCTGAGGCACAGTTTTTTTTTTTAAATAGCTCTGTTGCCAACGAAATATAAGAATCAGGCAGCTTTATTTGTGTAATTCGGATTTCTACGCATACGGAAATCTATCTCTTCTGTGTCGCAAGCATGTACAAAAAAAAAACTACATATTTCAGAGTCCAGTACTGTCAAACTAGAAACCAGGTAAAAGAAGTGCATTTGTGCCCATTTTCAGTACTAGTGCTGGCAGCTAAAAAACGTGACTAAACCTGTTCCTAACCTTTCCGATAGTCGCTGAAGCGCTCAACGAACCCAGAGGAAACTTGTTTCCACTGTTCGCCCAGAGGGGACCAATAGGGGCCTACATGTCTCATGCAAGGATGTCTGCAAGGCAGTATAGAGAGCGACATGCCACCTCCAGATTAAAGCAAAATGCGTAGTAAGACACTGGCTATGTTAAGAGTAAGTAAGAACGTTTGGTCATTTGTTAAGAACATTACGGGCTGTTTGCTAACACGACACATAGTGATATAAGTTCTACTTAAATGCTTATGGGATTAATGGACTTATGGCATTTCAAAAGTGGAACCTCTCTACTACAGAGTTGTGGAGAGAAGATTTTTGCGCTTGATACTTCAAAGGAATTTGATAGAGTTTGGTATAGATAGATAGATGTCGACTCTTTTGTCGAAAATGTGTGCTTCTTTTAATGGATTTGAAACTATGTACCTCCATAATCTCCACATTAACCCTATCGCTCAGCTCATAGGAAGATGGAAGCTTCAATATTCACCTTTGGTGAGTACTGTGACATGGGGACATTCCAGGAAATTTTCAGACTTATGAACTCGACAAACTTGGAATTACACTAAATATTCTACCAAATAAACGTATTCAGATGACTACATACGAACTCGTGATAGAGAAATCGTTAGAATAATCCCTGAATGTACAAGTGGTACAACATGTAAAGCAGATTTGGCCTGAATTTAAAACGCCCGAAGAGTTTATTCTCTCGGCACATATAAGCCGCTACAATAAGTGTCATCACTATCTTATAGGCAAGCATGCATTGCTCGGCGTATATTTGTAGAAGCTGTTTCTCTTTTAGTTCTCTCTCAAAAACGAAAACTCCACCGGAAAGACGTCTACTATAACGATATAAACGGATTAACTACTACTGACATTACAAGCCACTTTTGAGGCATTTATAAACAGAAAATTGAACATTTTACTATTCCAAGAGTAGGATAATTAATTAATCCAAAAAAATTGTATTAAGAAAAAGACTTAAATGACGAAATTTCGAATTCCAAACTTTTTGGTGCGAACGAAAACAAACTTTATTCACACCATTAAAATGCGTTCAAATTTTAACCTCAAATTGTAAATTTCTGCTAGAAACTGATGGCTGTAATTGGCGAACTGCTGCGACGAAGAAAGTGCTTATGTGAATGACCTGTCAAAAATCTCCTAATATTTTCGTCGTTCGTTCAGAAGTGTTGGTCATGATGAAACGACATCCTCGCTAGTTTCGAGGATTTTGATCGAATATAAAGCCGTTGCTTATATATCTAGGTATATCATTTTTACACAATTATGATATATGTATAGGTCAATTTCTTTGTTTGTATGTAGGATATGTCCAAGAACCAGTAGCTTATAATTACAAATATAATCCGCATAAGAACTTTAAGTTCCTACCTAAATTCGCGTTGGAAACAGAAGCGAAGAACCCCGAGAGAACCACAATAAACAAAAAACAACTCGTAGCAACAACTACGGACTGAGGTTGGTCATCTCCTCCGCTCAGTTTACGCAAGTGGTAGTCACTTGGTAAATTGACAAATCGAAATCATTTCCTGAAATTGGAAAGCAGAAATGTCTTCCCAAGTGGATTATATACGGAGAATTGACTGCCACAACTCAAACTATTCAACAACGATCACTTAAAAGAAGTTTGATGATGAATTAGTGGTGTAGTTCGAAATAGCTATCATTCCTACCAAACTGTAGGACTGTGTTTACGAGTTTTTATCAATGTTGTTCTCCCAAACAATAATTCATATACTGAATTTCGGCAAACATTTCCCAACAAAAATTGTCTGGGTCAAACGCAACTAGCAAGAATCGCTGTTACTCCTCGCTTCCCCACTCAGTACATAGGATATAGTTCACTACTACTACGGGCAGCGGAAGTGTAGCTAGGTGAGGTAATAACGATTCTCACGAGTTGGGAGAGCTAAAATCTGTCTCAATAGTACCAGCAGCTGTAACTATTATAAGTACTTTTGAAGTATTCTTTTCTTTATCTCACTTCTTCCATCACATTCTGGATCTGTTAATTTTCACCCATTTTTGCAAAGCATGTAAACATTGAAACATCTTTCTCGTATACTTGCTGGTAATGGCGGCGATTATTCGCACATTTTTTCGTTGATTCCCATTTTAGGTACATTTTTAATTTTTACTTTAAAACAAATTAATTCCCTAGAAATTTTAAATCCTGTAGTCAGTGTTTGTTTTTATTAAAAAAAATAAAACTACTCTCCATCTAACAATTGCCCTATCCATCACAAAAAGGTTGCGCAAACATCATCATATGTACTGGTCAACGGAAGACCACCACCGTCACCACCAGCCAAACTATTATAATAACTACCAAGTTGCTCAACATCAAAATGGAGTTCAACAAGCGACGGCGGCGGTGCCGCCACCGCAACAACACCAACAGACACATCCAACACCACCGCCGCCGCCTCAACAGCAACAGCAACATCAACACCCGCAACAGCTACATCCAAATCAACAGCAGCACTTATCACATCGTACAGTGCAGCAACAAATGCCGCAACACTTCCATGCGAATCAACACTTTCAGCATCATCAACAACAACAGCACCAACAACAGTTGCATCATCACCAACAGCAGTGGGTCCAAGGTAGACCCTCATCAATCCTGACCGCTCCACCACGATTTTATCATCCGTTTTCAACGATGCCCAGCTCGACGCAGTACTGTACTGCGCCGCCACAATTTTACCATGCGCAGCCGAGGGTCACGCAACCCACAGCAGTTGCTGCACCCTCGCAACAACGACCGTGTTTGCCACCGACATGTGGATTGTATCCAATACAGCAGCAGGCAGCAGCGGCTGCTGCCTCTGCCGCCTTACGACAAAACGTTATTTCCCAAGCGCCAACAAATATTATGACGCCACCTACAACAACGTCAGCACAGCCAATTCAAATACAGTACTTCCCCACGTCACCATATTGTCAGCCGCCAGCATTTGGTCCTGTGATTCCATCCGCAATACCCGAAAAACCTGCTGTTGTCAAGCAGCGCAGTCATGCGATACCAATTATCGATCCCAATACAAATGAGAATGTCTTAGAACGTGAGTTTCGAACAAGCGAGTCTGCATCGCCAGCTGACGCGCGCTCTATTGGCGCAACATCGTCGACTACATCAACCGACTTGAAAGATCTTGAAGAAAACCTTCCCCACATTCCACAAACGGATGGTAATGATCTGGTAGATCAGCCGGAAGAAATCAAAGAAAACATTGATCAAGAGGAAGATATCACCGATTCATCTGCACAACTACTGCCAGCAGTTGTGGATCACGGTAATTAAACATAAAACACATATTTCTACCTGATCCTTATTAATCGCGCATTAAAACACACACAAAAAAAAATTACGTGACTCAATCACACAACTTTATTGTTTCAGTTGAATCGGTTGAGGCTAAGCTAGAAGTGGAAGAAGAAGAAGTTGAAACAAATACGCAAGTGATCAATGGCGATGATGATGGCCCTGTTGAAACACAATACATCAACACCAGCAGTACCACAAATGAAAACGAAGTTGTGTCCAAGTGCACAGACAACAATGACGACGAAAAAGAAACACAATCCACCGTTGAAGAAAGTATGAACAAAACAAGAGTTCCTTATTCATTGGTTAGTCGTATGCTTAATAAAATCAAATTTTCAGATCTTTCGCCAACGATGGAACCCACAGAATGTCCCACACCTGCTATAAAGGTCGACAAGCAACAGCAAACACTAACACAACAACAGCAATCACAGCCGGCGCCACCGCCACCGCCATCCGTGTCGACGATGGAAATTCAAGAAAAAACAATTGAATCTCCTAAGGCGGCATCAAAAGCGGCCAGCAAACAGCAACAGACATTAAAACAACAGCCCGCGGCGAAAAAGCTACCTCCTCCAAAGAAGGGTAAAAAAAATAAACGCCTAAAAGACAGCCAAAGAAAGCAAAAGGCGGATTTGTTGAACACTGAGAACAATAACAATAACACTACTAAGACCACTAATCAAAATCAGAAACAAATCGCGACTGAACTATACAACGCAACCAAAGCGAAAGAAAGCAACATTCAAACAGAGAGCGTGTCCGCAGATGACGTAGTAGACGATGCTACCAAAAGTTGTGCATCAACTTTGTTGGATGACCACGAAAGGAGTGACGAAAGTAAATTTTTTATTTTTTTTTTATTCATCAATATTGTTTATTTCGCTAGTAGATTTAGCATAGGTTCCCCTGATAAAGATAAGTCCCTGAGAATTGGCATATTGTAGCCTGGATGCTAGGTCAGCATCGAGAACTGCTCGTATTTTTTTGGATAAATATGGCTTAGGGTGCTCCACGGACTGCAGGTCTCGTGCAAACCACATACAAACACAGATGTAACGTTTGTCCTATAACATAGAAAGTTGTACCGACAAAACAAACGTCCATCCATAGATAATGCCGTACATTTAAAAAAACAGCTTCTCGGTTGTCAGACAAGCGCCGTACGTATTTATAGCCTTTAGATCCGTCGCCAACAACTTGTCTGTTGCTAATATTCAGTAAGATGTCACATTGCATGCTTTCAATAATCCATTTTCCCCATGCACTGTTTTTGTCTTTGCTCTGGTGTTGTGTCTTTACTCCTAGTCCATTACTGTCATAGCAAGGCAACTAAATTAGAAAAAACACGACCTCTTAATCAAAAAATGTATAACCCTAAAATAAATCTAGGCTGTAGTACATCTCGTAGCAACAGGAACCCATCGGCAACTGGGGGAATTTGCTGTAATTTTTCTGTGGCGATGTTTCAGTTGCACTGTTTCTATCCTCTGCCAATGGGGTATATCCGTGTTTAAATCGCGCATAAACGAGTCCTATCCAATATCACCTACCAGTTACCGTTGCACCGACCGTTAAGAATTGTCAAAATCTTTAGGCAGCCTTGTCAAATACTCTCCAGTTGACAGCTTGACATTATTTTGTCAGCGCCACCAACTCACTCTAAATTTACATCTAAATTACTAACTGGTTTTAACCAATTTCTGCCTTATACATCCAAGCTAGCCAAGTCTACATAGCGAAATAGACATCTGCCAATAGTACTTCCCCCTGGGAACCTTACTTAACCGAATGTAATTCTTCTAGGCTCTGAAAAGGTTGATGACATTACAGAAACCTCAAACACCATTGACGACAACGATCAATCGTCGCAGATCTACGACAGTCCCAAGTTAACCAAATCCGAACAGATAGCGTCTGAGATTCTGGGCATCGATTCTACCGATGACAATGAGGTAATCTTCCTCAACAGTTCGGTGTCTGGCTTTGAAGAAGACCTGTGTCCATCGCCACTAGATGATGCGCTAGAAAATAACAAAGCTAAGGATATTCGCTTTGGAGATTTTTCAGAGGAAAGTCTCGCACAAGATGAACTAAAGGACGACATAACAGACAAGAAATACACATACACACTGGAAACGCTAAAGTCGCTTGCAACTGAACCAGCGTCGCAAATTGCGCCAGCTCTTAAAAACGATCACAGCGGTAAAATTGGAAAATATTCCGGATCCGGACCATCAGCACAACCGTATCATCAACAATCGCATCAGCAGAATCATATGTACCAGCAGATGTCGTACAAGGACTCGATAAACTGCTTGAATCGGAGACGTGCTAAGCCACATCAACAATTTCAACAACAATACGATTATCAGCAGCAGCAACAACAACAACAACAACAACAACAGCAGCAGCTACAACAACGGAAGCCCGACATTATTCGTATAAACCTCTCGCTGAACGAGGAAATTCAATTGGCGAAGAGTGAGAATGCCTGGATGCCAGCTGGTCTGCAGAATTCCGCCCCCAAACCGGACTCCGATGAGGACGAGAAGATTCTGAAAAAAATCCGAGGTATCCTCAACAAATTGACGCCCGAGAACTTTGACAAACTGCTTCAGAGTGCATCGAACTTCCCCATAAACGGACCGGAGCGTATGAAGAAAGTAATGTTGCTGATCTTCGAGAAAACCATCAGTGAACCAAATTTCGCGCCAACATACGCCTGCTTTTGTAAATTCCTTTTCAATGCCAAGAATCAGAACCACGAGGCATTCAACAAGATTTTGATTAAACGCATAAATGATGAGTTCGAGAGCAATGTGAACAATGCCAAAGCGAAGAACGCCAAGCTGCGGCCTATCATGGATAAACTTGCGGCTGCTTCCGATCCTAAGATGGTAGCCGAGATTAAGGCTGAGCTAGACGACCAAGAGTACAAATTTAGACGTCGCGCCTGGGGCACAGTGCGTTTTATTGGTGAAATGTTCAAATTGAGCTTCATTTCCACCGAGAAAGTCTGTGCCTGTGTTGAAGAATTGTTTGATCCAAAGTGCGAGGAGAAGCTAGAGTACATGTGCAAGTTGCTGACCACTGTTGGCGCCAAACTAGAACCCGTCAATAGACATCAGACAGTTGCAGACAAAAGCATAAACAATCGACTGACTGAACTTTTTATGAAAATTCGTCAGCTGGTGGAGCGGAAGAAGGTTTCTGGTACGAAGATCAGCAGCAGAGTGCGATTTATGCTACAGGACGTGTATGACTTGCGAAGGCGATCGTGGGATCAAAAGGTATCGGCCACACCGCCGCCAATGATGCAGTCGCGAGAGGTGTCACCAGCGATTACAAGAGGACCACACCAATCACAACAACGAGACCGGGGACCACCACCGCGAATGACTAACAATTACATGCAGCCGGGTGGGGGATACGACAAGAGAAGGCAAACGGGCGATGAACAGAAAAAATCCACACAGCCGACACTAGACGTTAATAAGCTTATGCCGATGTTTAACAAAGTCGAAACAACACGCCCGCTTGGCAATTCGTCGCTTTCAATGTGGCAACAGCACGGTCAAGCTACTGGAATGCAACAAAATAGCCGCCGCCAGAGCAGACCTTTGGAATCCCCACCACCGCCCCCGCCAAAGGAGGAACTGTCGAACAGTGAATGCAAACGCCTGCTAAACGACCTAGTAGAGTTGGTAATCGATGACGAGCCCAAGACCGAATGGGTTGCCGAATGGAAGAAAATCCCATCCGATCAGCATCCCACACTCATTAATTATCTCCTCTCTGAATACCTACTTTCGTCGAAGTTGCAACGTGTTAAAATAAATGCTTGCACGCGCCTCTTCATTAGCCTCATAAGAGAGGATCTGCTGACGCGTAATGCTTTCAATGAGGGCTACCAGAAATTCATTGCAAATTTGGAAGAGATTCTATTAGACGCGCCCAAGGGATGGCAGTACATTTTCAATTTCCTCGGCCCACTGCTCCACCTCGAACTGATTCCGTTCCACATGATTTGGTGCAAAGCTTGGTTCGACACCGAAGACGGTGAAAAGTTCCTCCACAGCATGATCAGATACTTCACCTCCGAGTTTGGCGCCAACTATATGCGATACTTCTGGCAAGCTTTTCTGCAGTGGGAAGAATGCATGTCGGAGGACCGAGCGCACTGCTTCATCGCCAAAAATAGTTTCGAATTTATCGACAATGAAAAGTGCAGGCCGCCAAAACTCGTTGAACGCACCGCCGACGAGCAGGTGCAACGGATCAAAGAACTTCTCGATCAATCCGGTCGAAATGTTGTCGACCTGGTCATCGATTTCCTTAGCACCAATGTACACATTGACTGCAGTTTCATACGAAAGCTTACGTTTTTTATCTGTGATCATCTTGTGATTTTAAATAATACTCCCAATAGTACTAGTGTTAGTAATAATAGTAAAAAATCTAAATTATCCTCCAGCAGCAAAAATGCCGTCGCCAATACAATGTCGTGCACACTGCGCAAAGGCGAAATCAAAACGATGTGCATACCGATTTTCCGGCGTTGCATAGACTCCAAGGACGAGTACGAACTGAGCTGCCTGGACGCTATAGTGACGAGATGTAAGCACGTATACGGCTCGTCGGCCGACAATCTGATCCGTGAAATACTCACAGAGCTGGACGGTGTTGTAATATCTAAGGAATCGTTCGAGAAGTGGTATCGCCAGCAATTGTCGCGCGGCGACGACAACATGCTAACAAACGATCTAAACGAGTTTTTCCAATCTAGACACGATTGCGACTAAAAAACAACTGAACTTCAATAATTTCAATCTCAATTTGTAGACACATTTTGTAAAAGTCGACGGATAACCCTGGACATAAGAAGGGAACCAATTGCGTCACCGTCTAAATATACGCAATTGAATTGCACCAAAGAAAAATTACATAAATTATTTAATTTTTTTTTTTTATTTTTTTTTTTTTTTTGTTCTTCGTTTTGTGTTTCTTTTGCAGTCGAAAAGATGAAATAGAAACGGGGAAAACAATTAAAAATTATTATGAAAAAGAAAAACAAAACGCAAAAATAAATACAGAGCTTTAAGCCTTCAGTACCAATACATAGGTTTAACTAAACAAAATTAAAATTTAAATAAAATTCAATCTTTTGTTATAATTGCGAAACATAAATTGAAATAAAAACAAAAATGAACAAAAAAATCGTGTTTGTATTGTTCATTTCTGGAGCACTATTCCCTGAGATTCACGTCGCGGTAAGTAAAATATTTACCAACGCAATGGATGTCAGTAAAGAGGTTGGCGTTTGAAAATTAATTAGGGGTGACGGTTCGCTTGCAAGAAGTATGGCTGGTAGAGAACGAACGGAGACGAATATGCTTCACTGCGACGTCGATAAGGGTGACAATTTTTCTTCGGAGGGTAACCGAAACAGTATACCCCGCCTATTGCCTTTGACGGTTAGTTTAATAGAGAGAGAATGGTGTCGAGCAGAAACGGATGTTCGAAGCAATCTACCCTACTACTTGACGACACTGAAGAGGGTGGCGATTGGTGTCTGTTCACTAGGTTGTTGATGTTTCAGTGAAGCCAGTTCGACTTTGAAACGAACTTGCTGATGCATGATCGGTTCGGGATATGCCACTCACGTCTTCAGAAGTCTCTAAGGTAGCCAGCCATACGCAAGGTGGCAAGAGCAGGACAGGAGCAGAGGAGGTGAACGGTGGTTTCCCTGTCCATGCAGCTCCTAATGAAATCGTTATAGGGTGTTCTAGTTCTTCTGGCGTCTATATGCCCCTATTATGTAAGGCAACTACAACTGAAGTTGAGTTCTCTCTTGGTTTTATGTAATTCAAAATTCGGTATTGTCCGAATTGTCATACACAACCTTGATAGAAAAGTTGTCTGTCAAAACACAACAAAGATGACAGTGGTTGTCTATAAATTGTTAGATAGTTTAGGTTGTGAGAAAGTTGAGTTGAATTGAAGACAACATAACTCAACTAAGTTGAGTTGTCTTACATAATAGGGGCAATAATTTCGGCCAAATTTGTATGGATGCTATACAGTGGTGCTAATACTATTCTATCTATTGTTAGTTATTTTTAAAGCCTCTTCGAGAAGCAAAAATTTCACTGATTGCAATGGAACGTCCGCTTCTTCGCTAATTTCAGTTATGTAAAGGCCGCTGCTTTGTGTGGCTAGTTCAACTGCCTTGCAGTTGCCTGGAAGTTCGCTGTGTCTTGGAACCCAGCTCAGGAGAACTAAACATCTATTCGCAATCTCGTTAAGATGTTCCCGGAATTGATTTACCAACTTTGAGCTGGGTGTTGGTGTATCCAAGGCTTTTATGGCTTCCTGACTGCTTCGCGATTAGTCATAATTTCCGGCTCAAAAACGCTACAGTGGCCAGAGAGGCGTAAGGCAAGGTTGGACACCTGTGCCTTCTGTCATTTTAAATCCGTCTGTATAGATCTCGATCGCGGAGTTGTTGTTTGTAGTGCCGTTCTCCCATTCGGATCGATTTGGGATTTTTGTTTTGTATTTTATATAAAAGTCTTCAAAACGAATGATATAGTCGGCTTTGTTCGGAATTTTATTGAGTAGAATGCTCCTATGACCAACCTGGGAATTATACCATTTTTAAGATTCTCTGAGTCATAGAGCCTCTGTAGACGCAACTATAGTTACCCGAAGATGTCGACGAGAAAAAGAGTAAGAAAAGAGCAGTACCTATTGTGTCTAAAGCGGCCGTGGGGGTGGACCTGAGGGTCCCTGTGATGCATATGCTTGCTGATCTTTGCTTTTATCTAATGTTTTATTAGATTTGCACACTTTGGTTCATATAAATTTAAGAACAGATACCTAAGACGGCTTAGATCATTGCTTTGCATGATCATACTGGCAAGAGCTAGGGCAGGAGCATAATAATGGAAATTTCTGTAGATAGTTTTGTTTTAAAATCAAACCTTTCACAAATCATAATATATCTAGTGCTGCACAAACCTTCAGGATCAAATGCCACGGGTCGGACGAAAACGATCCGAAATAGCTCAATTCATGATGGTTTTAGGAACGGTAAGTCCACAACCGACCAAATATGCACACTACGGCAGATCCTGGAGAAAATCGAAGAAGTCCAAATCGATACTCATCATTTATTTATCGATTTTAGGGTCACATATGACGTTATTTATACAGACGAGCTATATAGAGCCATGTCTAGTTCTGGCATCCATGATCCATGCCAAACTTGTCAGATAGTGGTCTCTCACCGAGACCTTCGAGACAAGGTGATGCGTTGTCATTGTCATGTGACTTTTTCAACATCATACTTGAGAAAATTGAGCGAAACTTGTAAGCCCAAACCACACAGAATAGACCGTCGACTCCTCCCACATAACGGACTTTGCCTACAAGCTACCTGCGGACCCAGGATTTTTCATGTATTGGTGCTGTACAAAATCAAAGGAGCGCCATTAACGCACGCATACTTGAAAAATCCTAGGCCCATGGTATAGCATGGAAAATCATTGCCGCGCTAGGGTAGTTCGCGACAACGTCAGTGTCAAATGAGAAAAAAAGGAAAGTAACAGCTAAAAAAACTTGTAGGAAAACAAACATTTCAGACTTGGAATTTATTGTTTGTTAAAAGTGTTTGCAAAATTTAAATAGTTAAATTTGTAGAGATTGTGTGAAAAAATACAAAATAAAATCTTAGTATCTACTGTTTTTGCTTTCTCTCTTATTATCTGTTTTTAGACAGAGTTCGACACGGCATTTTCGTTCTTAATTTTGGAAATAAATGCAATGTTATGGCATAATTTTTGGCTGTGTTTTTTGTAAAGTTCTTAATGCAACAATTTGTCTGCATTTTTCCTTATTTTATTACGTATATGTATTCGTCAATTTTTGAATGTGGAAAATGGTAAAATTTGCCACCACAACACCTGGGGCACAATTTTCCAAAAGTCTGTGCAACTGTGCAACTTGCATAGGCTGCAAAAAAAAAAACTTGCTTAGGCTGACATCATCATTGGCAGAACGCAGCGGGTGCGTTTGCAAGAATTAGCACAGAAGCGGAATGGGTTTAGTCAGTGATGCCAACTGAGGCATAATTATGCCTTTTAGGCATAATTCCAATGCTTGAGGCTTTGAGGAATAATTTTGAGAAAAAAGGCATAATTTTTTGTGAAGTTTTTTATAATCAATCCGTAAAAATTAGTTGTGAATTTAGAAAATCTGCATTAATCAAAGTCGCTTCACTAATTTTCATTTACCACTGTTCGTCGTGCTTATTTTCCAATTATCTACGAGACTCACTAAACCCAAACAAGAAATGTGGTATGGTATATAAGGGCGGCCGCACATTGGATACGAATTTGTATCGTAAGTAAACGTATGAATACTGGTCGTACGAAATCAGTGCGATTTTGTCACTATCGTAGAACCGAATAATTAATAAGAGATGAATTCAGTGAATTTCATGATATTATTATGGAAGACTTACTATATAATGACCCCATACTGTCCGTATAAAAACCAACTTAATATATTTTCACTGCTTCATTTCAACGCACGAAAGTGTTTAAGAATTCCAAAAAGTTCGGATTGTTTTCGGACTTGTCGGAACTACACGTACGTATACGTACGACTAACTCGCATCCAATATGCCGGCTCCCATATCCATAGTACTACTTAGAAAGTCGGGATCGTTCGTCTGTTTTCATACTTGTGGCCTATTTCACCAACTTACAAATTTGTATTTATAATTATTTTTTGTCAATTTTGCTAGAAAAAGAGACAAATTCTGTTTCACCACAATTATTCTTAAAGCAAATTTATAATTTTTCTACAGATTTTGTGAAAAAAATACTTGTAAATGCAAATTTGTAAGTTGGTGAAATAGGCCACTGATCGCACGAGTCAAATTTGTACGAAAACACGTCCAATAGGCTGACCTTAAATTTAAATTTTCGTTGTTGTACCATTGCTGGCAAATTTTAAAAATCAATTTGTAATAGTTTATTAAAGATGAGTTCAAGTTCAACTGATCGCGATGAGTTTGGTGCAGGTCCATCGAACAAACACTGTCTTATGTGAAGTTAGTTTTTGTTTTTCATAATTTTAGTTACAAATCTACACATATTTAAGTCTTAATTATTGTTTTTTCTTAACTATGTGCCTACTAATAAAAGTTTAACACATAAATTGAAACTTTATTCGTTCTTTATCTTTTTGTCCAAAAAGGCATAATTTGTTTGAAAAAGGCATAATTTTTTTCGGAATGAGGCATAAAAACTTCGATCCGGGTTGGCAACACTGGGTTTAGTGGTGAATGAGGGCAAAATAAAATACATGCTGTCTTCGATTCCAATCTGGAGGGACAACGTAGTATAGGAAGACCTCGGTGTCGCACATAAAAGGAAGGGCCCAGGCCCACCAGGATTGGATGGATTATGTGCATTGTTAACTGTTGCATCAAGACAGCGGTAGTAGCTGACTTTCATATGGAAGAGACATAAAAAACGCAAACGGAGGAAATATGTAAGCAAAAATGCCATCAAATAATTTTCACCTGAAAATATCAAACTAGCTACTGAAGGCATCTAAAAGTGTATCAACAAATCCACGTTAATGAGGTCGTCTATCGACACTAGCGGCTACCTAACAAGACCCATTATCACCAGACGCTCCGTCAACGTCGTGTTCTTCAAAGGTGATTATGTAAACGATCCCACATTGCGAAACCTGCATAAAGCCATTATGGATGGAGGTGAAATTGGTTCTTATACCCAAAAAAAAAAATCCTCTCAGATCACATCAAAGGTTCTGTCTTATTAGCCTATCATCTTTTATATAATGAGAGGCTGATAGACCTGCATATTCGCAGTAATATCCAAGCGGAAATGCTCTTGATAGCACATTGATAGCCATTCAATTGAAACCTTGAAAGTGCTTTCAACAATATAGAGCCGGGGCTATAACTAATGCACCTCAGAACCTGAAGATTGACTCAAGGCTAAGTCGCTAGGTCGACTAAATATTGTCCAACACGGTTATTAATTCAGAACTTGGATGTTGCAAGCTGAGAAAATTAAACCCTCGACTGCTAAAGATGAGCCCCATGTGCCAATAGATACGGCAAAATACAACATCTCATTAGCGTTAAAAATCTGACAAAATGGCGTGATTTTGACAGTTTTAACCATGCGAAACAAGCATGGCTATGGATGTCTGTATAATATCAGCAGAACACGTATCGGAACTCTTGGTGGAGTACTAACAGATCACAGTGTACTAGGAAGACATGCCATGAGGCTAGGAATCACGGCTAATGATTTCTGTCGCGTTGCATGAATAATAAGGAGGAAGAGAAGAGAATGCAATTCAAAATGATCCGCTGATTAGGGGGCATAACCGGCTCTACCTGTTTTATCAGAATGGACCTAATTTGGTCTAACTGTATCATTCCGATTGTAGCGAATAATATCAACCTAACCTAACGGAACCCTAACTGTCCTGATATAACTGCTCATTCACCAGTTCGAACTCGGAAAATTGAAGGTTCATTCGTCCTGAAAAATAAAAACTCACACAAACGAAGCCCAGTGAAACGCCAGCGGTAATACTGTACTCTTTGGTCCCTTACTAAATTGTGTCGCTCTGCGAGTGAGAGCTCTACCAAGTGTTCCTCTATCTGTTGCTAAGCGTCTGGTGGTCTATGGAACCCTTCCAATGTATGTAACCTCATATAAAAACTAATATTAAGAATGCCTAGTAGGTCTCACAATTTATTCTATCCGTCTGTTTGTGTGGCTTCAATCGTTGCAGGCTAAATAACTCTTACCTTCGCCCTATTAATTTCTAATTATTTGTAGAACAAATCACCTCATAATTGTCTGCATATCTTCATTTTCAGAATCTTCCTTAAAATGGAACGTAGAGGTCGCATTCCAGTGGCCAAATTTCGCACCCAAGAGGGCAAAACTCGCAGCAGAAGTCGTGTCCGAGAGCCGGACTACAATGAGCAAGATCCCGAAACTGATCTATTCACTCTGTTGGAGGACAATATCGCTCTTAAGGAGGACAATAAAACCTTAAAAGCCGGCATCGAAGACTGTAAGTTCGAATTTATCAGTAATCCGCAAAAAATTTCAGCAACTCTCAATTGTTGCAGATAAAAAGATTCAAAACGAACTACTCGAAGAGAACTCTAAATTGAAAGAAGAACTCGATGGTCTGCGATGTTCCCAAACTGAATTCGAATCGCAAATCAAAGAATTGGCCGTTAAGCTAGCCAAGACTACAACGGAAAAGAGCGCTTTAGACAAATTGCACAAAATGAAAGTGGACAAAATCAATTCGTATGTTTCTTTATATTTTAAATGCTTGTGTGCATGTTAACTTTATTTCTGTTATTTTTTAGACTAACTATGCAGTTGCAATCGCTGCAGGAAAATCAGGACAATCTCTCGGCGACCCTCGAAGACTCGATGGGTTTGAAAAGTAAAATTCTTAAAATAATTCCCTCCCTGGCCAACAACGAAATGGAAAGCCTAATCGATATTGAAGATCCCAAGGCGAGCGCTATAACCAGCGAATGTGTAGAACGACTGGTCGATGAGTTTGTCCAACTGAAGAACACCATGAACTCAGTTGAACTTCAACTGTATGAAGCAAATGAAAAAATCTCCGATTTGATGGAAAATGTAAATAAAATCGTAATTTTTTAAATTTTTTATTGAATCTTTGTGTTTTTTGCAGCAACATCATTTAGAAGAAGAAAATGAAACCCTACGCACAGAGAACACGAACCTTACACGAGTAGCCCAATTGTTGACGCAAAACATGAAGGAGAGTGTGGAAACAAGCAAAAAGTAAGCTTTGTCGTTTAAGTTACTATTTTTTTTGAGATCGAAATAATTAATTTATTTTTAGAATGGAAGAAGCTCTAATCAAATTGAAACAGCGCAATGATGATCTAACCAAACAATCGAGGGATCTTCTCGATGGTCAAACATCGATAACCACTCCGGCGCCTTTGCCAACGCCATCTACAGTTGTGTCTTCTACTGTAACGCCGTCTCCTGAAACGCCGCCTGCAGTAATGCCAATACAAATAGAGGCCCCATTATTTGAACAGCCAAAGAACGAGCTGCCAAGTCCATCTCGGGAGCATGGCGAGAGAATTGTTGAAATGGTGAGTTTGTTCATGATTAATTGGCACATAGCAGAAGAGTTTTTGGACTTGTTTTACAATCAGATGTAAAAGAGTCTTATTGTAGGCAAGGGTTCGTTTATTTCTTTGCCGAACTACTACATTTTACAAATTTTAGCATAATATCGTTTGAGGTTATATTGAGAAGTTGTGCCATTCATTATGATATCCTTTTCTTCTTTGATTTGTTGTTTAATTCTGAGACAATAATGTTGAATGTAATCACCAAAAACCTATTAGCAACTGGAATGCGGATTGTCAGCGATTATGCACCAGACCGCATGAGGCTGAAAAGTAATCTTGTAATATCCTATAAGTGGAAACCTGGATGCCATCGCCTGAGACATTTTGGGTAGCTGACCTGCTTTAAGGAGGCTAATGTAAATACATCCGCCGAAACGAATCGTCTCTTCGCTATTTCATAACAAATCCAGTTTCCAGTAAAGCATCAAAATTTTGAGAATGGAGCACCGATTAAAAAAAAAATAAATAGATACCATAGCCAGGGGCTCACGACACAATTTCCAATTCCCGCGATTCCGCAAGACGCTGTGCTGTGATTTTTTAGGCGCTGAACGAATGCTCTTTCTTCAGCTTCAGCTGAATTTAGTTTACGTTGGTTTTCCTTTGATTCTTGCTTTTTTAAATTGCTCGCTCTGCCGCTCTCATATTTTGTTCGCCCATTCTGCGTTGTTACTTTTGCGGTTGGGTCACAGTCATGCCTATTAAACGCACGCTCTGAAACCGAGTGAATAAATTTATTTTGTTGTGTACACACACAACATCTGAAAAAACAAATTCCCCCTTGCAGATTCGGAATAAGATAGTGAACACAATATTTCGTGCGCACAATGAAACTCACTCTTGCGGAATTGGGCCCCAGTACACGGTTTCCTCACTTCAATATTCGTTAAGGAATATGGCTGCCATTAGATCATCAAACAGACAACCAAATATATATTATCGATCGACGCGACGTAAGGCACTTCTGCAGTATTTCATTCCTGTGTTGTGTGTCTAGATAAAGCCGCACTGGTGTCTTCAATGCAGGTGATCCCTTGCATTTCTTCTTTTGATTTCAGCCCTTGGCATGAAACAAAAAGTGTGTGTAGCAGGCGGTGTATTGTGAGAGCGTATAAACAACCACGATCGTCTCGCGCCCTAACCTAGTTCAAAAAACTACATAATGCCAAGGTACAGAAAATGTGAATATATCAAACCCCACAACAAAGGATAAAAAGGAAGGATTAAAGCTATTGCCAATTGAAGGCAATTCAGCAATAGAGGTCTTGTCAAGAAACACTACGAATCAGGAGACTAATAAGAAACAATATGAATTCCCATGAAAAGACTTGGCAGATAATTAAAAATTACCTCGACCAGTGCTCTTTTATAACGCAGAAGCTTGGACGTTACTATGGTTCAATAAAGACATCCTTGGTCGTTCTGAACTGAAAATTCTTCGAGTGATTGTTGGTTCCGTTTGCGTTGACCAAATTTAACAGCGAACACTACGGCCTCGTTCACACAACTTCTATTCGATTCGATTTTCTTCACGTATACGGTTTCTATCGCATACGACACAGCATTTCACAGGATGCCTTTTTTCCTTTAGATCTCTTCATTTATGAATTCATCTTCCATCTTGATTCTATAAAACCTACGCACAGCTACCAAAGTACCGACTACAAAACGAATTCGACTACAAAAATTATTCCTGTGAACGACACAATGGCCCCTATTGTGAGTGTCGATAGTTGATCGTTGATCGACAACTGTCGATCGATAGACAATTTTGATTGTTGATTGCGATTGATATTTGTCGATTTGACAGTCGCTTGTAGTCGATTACAAATGACTGGTCGATGCTTTCTCTTGGAAGTGAACAAATTTTGTGCGTACGAATAGCTAAAATCAATCGACGCAATCGACAATTGTCGTGACGATCGCTGATCGACAATCACAATAAGGGCCAATATTTAAACGTACTCGCTCCTGATCTATACACCAATCTTATGAATTATATGGAATGTTGGTCATGGGGGCGTATACGTAACATTTTTTTTAAACTCTCCTCAGAAACGTATAATATTCACTTTGTCAGTATATTTTTAACACCAAGAAGGAGTCACAGGAGACCCCATAATGTATATATTCTGAATCAGGATGAAATTCTGAATCGATTCATTCGTTGTCCGTCGGTCTGTTGAAAACACGATAGCGTCCAAACGAATTTACGTAGACGAATGAAATTTTGTGAGAGGTCTTCTTTTTACCGTCTCGTCGTCAGGTTAGTATAATGGTCTATATAGGTCGAGTAGTTCTGGTGCCTCCCATTCAAAACCAATATTAGACCCATGTGCTGTGTACGTACTAACTCACATTCCTAACATTTTGCATAATTTGTATGCGGTGGGGTGTATCAAACCATCGGCCAGGCCGATGATAACATTTTTCTTGTTAAATTTAAATCATTGTGAAAACTCGACGATAACTTTAAGAAATTACAAAGTGGAAGTAAAATGAGCTATCTAGGATAATAACTCGCTTCACTAACTTTATCCAATGCTACATACAACAACGAGTTGCCAACAATAAATTTAAAAAACGGTGATCGAAAACGTTGCTTCAGTTGGGACAATCAGTTCAAACCGGACCTCAGGCATTATGGCGTATGTTTTATTTGAACCCCAGGTCCACGCTGGGTTATATTTATTTTATCGGTGCCTACTCATTCATTGCGATAAAACTTACAAGCAACAACAACATACCTAATGAGGGTACTACTCCGCAAGAGTGTGTTTTAGTGTATACACAAAAACGAGTGATTTTCGGTTCCGTTTGCGTTGTGGAGACTTAAACAAGGAAATTTAACAGCGAGCTCGCCCTGGTAGGAGCCCCGGAACAGTCATCTCAGAAGGCTAGGTGCTAGGAGATGCAGTAACGTTTCGGCCGGAAAAGAGTCTTCGACTCTAAACTAAAGAGAGGACAACCCACAAGAGGAAGATATCTCCTTGGATGACTCGGACAAGTAGAAGGGTACCTCAACCAACTTGTAGTGCAATTAGCCAAAACAGCAGAGAGGTGTATTACCAAGTCGGATTGTATGTAGCGCTACTTAAATAAATTAGTAGGAATGAATTGGAGAAAATAATACCAATATACGAACAACAAAAGATGGAGCGATTGGAGTCAGGAAAACCATGAATATTAGATTACGATATTTCAGGTTATAGTTTTTAACATTCTCCTAAAATATATTTTACGTATCAAGGGACAACATCAGATCAGCCATCCCGTACATGATGTTGTATTGTATTAACTATTCTGCTACAAGTTTTTTATACGTCACAAACATTTTATACTTTCCCACTTTTTTTTAAATGTTACCGCGTAAACAAGGTGATTTAATTATAAGGAAAACTAATTTAAAATTAAATTCAGATCTCCCAGCTGATAAAAAGTTATTCATTCAGCACATAAAAACTGGTGGTAGTGTAGGCATGTTGTCAGGATGAATTTTGTTTATTGACGTACAAGGACAAAAAACGGACGAATCCATTTCTTTCAAAAGAATACTTGTTAAATAAACTGACGGACTTTTTGTTCAAACATCAACTACGGTCTTAATATCAGAACCCAAATGTAAGTGTATAGACAACATTACCTCCTTCGAAGCTTCCAAATATTAGAAAAAAAAAGAAATAATTGTCGTCGCTTATGGACATTATCATCTTACACAATATGCTAAAATACCATACTAAGAAAATGACTATCCGCACGGTCCGATAAGTCCATAAATGACCTACTTCAATTTGTATATGTATCGGGATGGTTTGGCAACCCAAATGGTTTCCAATATGTGTGGGAGTTATCAGTTATAAACCCCCAGCCAGGGCGTCACAGCGACTTTGCATTGACCTTCATGTCTATATTTCTCATTCTCAGGTGGCACAACTTCTCCATCGTTCTTCAAATGTTTTTTAGATTTAAGTTATTCAGAAAAATAGAAACACATCTCGTTTTCAAGGTTGAAACGTTTTTCTGTTTTAAATTTTGAATTATTCATTTTTCTACATTTAAATTTATATATTTTGTTTATATTATTTGATATTTACGAACATTTTTAAGTATAATCAATATTTGTATCAATTTGCACCACTTAGGGTATGAAAAGAGTTTCGGGCTTTTTCAAACCCTTTCAATCAATATTCAAAAGTTCCTAGAGCCCTTTAAAAATCTACCCATCTATACCAATCTCAGCAACACTCAATGACGGTATGTTAATGTAACACCAAAACAAAAACCAAACGTGTTCGTGTATCGTCGTGATTGATAATGTTGTTCAAATGTGTTGCCTGCTCATTCTATGTATATATACAGAAATGCTTATCCCCAGAAAAGCATTTTACATAATTTTGGTTAGCTTTCCTCACTAAAACTAAAAAAAACAAAATTAAACACCCTAACAATGGCCATTTTTATTTTGAAAAATTAACCCCAATCTAGTCCTAGTCTACTGTACTAACATTTAGTTTGGTTTGGCATTACCTCCTCCTTTACTTTACTAAAACAACAAAAGTTTATATTTCCTTTTTTTTTTAACTAATTTTCCTTGTAGAAATCTCTAATGGAAGCGGCTATCGAAAAAACTACTAACGACGAACTAAAAACTTTACATATTAAACTGGAAATCCTGGAAGAGGAATTGAAAAAGGCTCTTGCCCGCGCCGAAAAAGCTGAATCTACTCTTGAAAACTACAAACGTCAACAGTCGCATGAGTTGCATGCGGATGCATATGCAAGTCCAGTAGTAGCACCAATGATGCCTCCACCACCACCACCACCAATACCTGTTTCGCTATTATACTCTCCAAATAATTCTACACTCTATAGAAGGCCTAATGACAAGGCCGCCGGCGGCGCTTCATCGTCCTCTTTTGGTTCCACTTGCCACCTTCACTCGTCCCAGAATGATTTACAAACAGGAAGTGGCGGTGGTGATGGCGGTATTGGGGATGCGACAACAAACAGCGATAGCTTCTGTAGCAGTTGCAAGCATCAGATGAAGCAACAAGTAGGGGCGGCAACAGGTACGTCAACTCTCAACTTCTTCTCACATTCTCACATAAAAAAACCAACACCACCCACCTTACCCTACACACATTAAAACATGGAGCTCTCACTCTTTCACTGTCTGTCGCTCATACCATTTCATGCTGCTCTGATTCCCCGCATACTCGTATACATGTCTATATGTTGGGTATGGTATCCTTGGTGAGCTATTAAGGCGCACAGCCACATAAAGTTCATTACTTCTATACATATATTCGTACATAACAATTTCAGTTTGTTGGAGGGTTATCGTCTATCGTCATGTGCTCGTAGATAGAGATCAAAGCAAGGACACATCTACGAGTATGAACAGTGTAGTACGTATAATTGGTGCTTGGAGGTTGAGACAGTGGTGGTCGCCACGACGTGGATGGGATAAAGGTAGTGTGATGCTTTTTAAGGATGAATAACAGTCACAATAGAGATTTATGGGTGTAGTGTTGCCGTGTACCCGCTCTTCAACGGAATCTGCATCAAACATCTTTAAAAAGCACACTTATATATTTATCTTTAAAGACTTTGCGCGGTACAAATAATTATTTCTAGTGTCCAGGCTAACTTTTACGAAGTCACAAGGGTGAAAATTTGCATATAAAATGATCTATTGTGATCTACAAAATATTTAAGGAGGAGGTTAAAAATGATTACATCAGGAAAAACTCGATTTACTCAAATGCTCGAATTCCGCACAAGGTAAAAATCTTTGCACTACTACTCGGAACTGAAACTGAAACAGAAAGTTTCAACTCAATTTCAAAAACTTGTGATGACAATCGTACACTCCACAATTTATTTATTTCATAAATATGTTTATGATTTGAAAATAGTTTGATTAGAAAGCTTTTTCGTTCTGTAGTAAATATGATGGTTCTGTTTACGTTGCTCGCTCAATTACACAGAACTGAAACAGATCCAGAAAAACATGGCTGCCGTCTATTCTGTCAAACGATATCATGAAAATTTTACAAAACTTACGCGATGTAGTTGGTATGAAATGAACGGTATGTCAAAATTTAAACAAACAAATTTGGATCATTATTATACGCTCCACAGGAAGGTATTCACTTTGTCATTACATTTGTAACGCCAAGAAGGATTCACCGGAGACCCTATAAAGTATATAGTGGAATCCGCCGGGGTGAATTATTCACGGAAAAAAACATTTTGGTATCGTCGAATCCGCAAAGTGAACAGTTCCCCGTGTGGGTAATGTGAATGAGTTTCACTGTATCGTTGAAAACGTTCAAAACGAATTTTTCCCGAACAAAATGACATTTCTTGCCCGCGTCAAAATCATTGCGGAATTCATAGGTTCGTGCTTCGTGCTTGCTACACGTGCGTCGTGAGCATTTTTTTAAAAGAAAATGTACATAACAAAACAGCTGCTTTATTAAGCCACACATTTGTAATAAATCTGTGCAATATTGAACTTTATTAAAATCAAAAAATAATCACTAAAAACACATTTCTAACCTGTCTCGTATTCTTCTCTGAGAACACCGCTTATTTCGTTGTTCCTGTTATGCTACCAAAAACAGAGCTATCGTATCCATTATTATATCAAACAAATATTAAAATATTGAAGCATTTTATTTTTTATTTAAATCACTTTTAAAACAAACTTTTCATATGCCTGCGGCGAATGCAGGTACACAGATTTGTGTTGACAAATGAAGACAGCCGTTTGACAGTGAAACTACCCTTCCCAAAAACGTGTCGATAAGGAGACGTGTCCGGCGGATTCCACGATAGGAGTAGAAAGTGAAAGGGAATCGAATAGGTGAAGAGAAACTCAATTCCGACGGATTCCACGATAGGGGTGATATATTCTGAATCAGGATCACATTCTGAATCGATTTAGCCATGTCCGTCTGTCTGTCTGTCTGCCTGTCTGTCTGTCTGTTGAAAACACGATAGCGTCCAAACGAATCAACCTAGGTGGATGAAATTTTGTGAGAGGACTTCTTTTTATCGTCGTCAGGTTGGTTTTGAAAATGGGCTATGTCGATCTAGTAGTTCTGGTACCTCCCATACAAAACCACTATTAGACCCATGTGTCTCTCTGTCTGTTGAAAGCACGATAGCGTCCAAACGAATCGATCTAGGCGAATAAAATTTTGTGAGAGCTCTTCTTTTTACCGTCGGCAGGTTGGTATTGAAAATTGTCTATGTCGGTCAAGTAGTTCTAGTACCTCCTATACCAAACCAATATGGCATGGCAAACATTTTGCATGACTTTTAGGCAGTGGAGGGTATCAAAGCATCGGCCAGGCCGATGATAACACTTTTACTTGTTTTTACATTGGGTCTAATAAATGCAATTTTCTATAAATAAGAGCGTTTTAAAGTTCTTTTACGGATATGTAAACAAGATTTCTGTTATATTTTATGCCTGATTTGTAAACATTCGAGCTTTGCCTGTATAAGTAATGGTCCTTGTCAATAATCATTTATAACCCTCAACTTAAATATTTTGACGATCACAATTGATAATTTAGCGTGGACATTTTCGCTATTGTGACTTCGTAAAAGTTAGCCTGGATACTAAAAATGATTATTATATAGTACCGCGCATTGTGTCGTAGAATAGTTTAATCTGTGTAATGGTTGAATAATTGATGATGACAACAATGTGAATCCACCTTTAAGTGGCTTTCATGGACAGAGACCCCTTCTAAATATATATTTTGTAATGTTTTGAACGTTGTCATTTATCTAGCATTTACTGTCCGAAAATGCGTAAATACATTTTATCATTATCTGGCAAGCTTAGCCTTAGTTATTCTGATGATTGGTTTTCAGCTTGAATAGGTATGCTATGTAAGTTCCAAAAAATCAAACGAGAAAATAAAACACAATTGCCGAAAAATGCATAAAACACTTTTTGTACGTTTTGTAAGCGTGATCTTTTCTGAAAACCCAACTTTTTAATTCAGATATTCAGGTATTCAGTTTCGGTCTTATTTTTTAAGCAGACTCGTTCGTCGTTCTCTTGAAAGCCCACCCAAATCTTAACTTTAAGATAAAACAAAGTTGACCATATAGAACAGAACATTGAGTGTAACAGTGTAAAGTCTGTAACTTTCTGGTATAATGTAGTAAGATACCCCAGCGAGGTATTCCTCGGAACGGAGAATTCTCTGCAACGCATACTCCGTCGGAGGCTCAAATTAAAATTAAATTAAAATGCGACGCATTGTTTTGACATGTTGTTTTGTACTACGTCGGGGTTTCCTATTTATTTGTTGCTTGTTTTTTCGTTTGCCCTGGAAACACAACTTAACCCATTTACTACCGAGGTTTACAAAACTTAATTAAATATGATCATAAGATTACAAAAATTTGAATTGAGTGTCAACTTAGATCGAGACTTAGATAGAGTGTCGAGCAACATTTCTCTGAAATGCAAGTAATCTTCGGAATCGGGTACAGCTTTGCAAAGTTTCCAAGCATTTACAATTGTAGAGCTAAGCACTGCGCTTATTTTATACGTAGTGGCAGACTGTTCCTGTAGGTCAACACACCATACCTTATATGTGATTTGGCTGCGGTAAAATCCTTTTGTTTTCTCTGCTGCGATATGTTGTTCGCAATAATTGGGGTTCTCGTATTTTCAACCTTCGGCCATTTGTCAATACATATATACCTAGATATACATTTACTTTCTAGGCATCGAATGAGAACCACTAGAGTATTCCCAAAAAAAAAATCGTTTTTCTCAAAATATACTAAGTTATGGTGGTAAAGTTGCGAAGCATAGCGACAAGTTTGAGTAACAGCATTGTCGAAGAGCGATTCAAATATAACAAGGGGTTATTTGTTTTCCAATCTAGTTTTATATTTCATATATTTCAAAGTTTCATTAATGGTCAGATCGAACCTTTTAGACCAGCATAGATGAGATAATATTTAAGGATCCGATCACCGATAACTTTCATCCCTGATAAACGGTACAATGTTACCTGGGACTTCATTGGAAACCAATTATTGTCCAAATATTTCACATCTGTGTGTCTGTAGTCTGTGTTTCAATCTGCATCTGATGGTATACAACTGCAATACCAAACACGGCATTTGGTTTTTCTTGTATAGCATTCACAGCTTTTGGAAGATTGTTGAACGCCATTTCATAAAACGAGACAGTGAAGAGCAATTTGAACTCCATTATAAAAAAAAAATGCTTTCAGATTTTCCCATTGTACCCAAGCGGGTACACCTAACTTTACACTTACTTGCCTCGGCTAATAATAAATCTTTACTTTATTTTTCATTTTTGCCTATTTATACCAACTATTTTGAACTACAGTGAAATCCGGATATAACGACGGTGAAGGGACCGGGCTCAAATGGTCGCTATAGCCGAATGTCGCTATAACCGATGGTCAGACAAATTACAAAAAAAATTATTCTTTACTAGTAGGTAGATAGGTACCTACACGGTACAGATGCTGTATTCATAGTTTTATTATTCAGACAAAGTTATAAAGAAAACCTGTAATAACAAATGTAATAAAAAATTCATCTATA
Organism: Cheilosia scutellata; assembly: GCA_955612985.1. Classification (NCBI taxonomy): domain Eukaryota; kingdom Metazoa; phylum Arthropoda; class Insecta; order Diptera; family Syrphidae; genus Cheilosia; species Cheilosia scutellata. The sequence continues at coordinate 50,688,469 of OY015312.1, read as the reverse complement.
ACAAAAAAATGATTTAGGTCATGAATGTCACTATATAATAAGCTAAATATTATGCAGCTAAATCAAACGAATTTAATTTGTTCTGCAAGATTCAAAGTAACATTCGAATCAACTACAATTGAAAATACATAGTTTTAACTTCGATTCTGAGTTTGCAACAACTAGCTATGTATGAAGAAAAAACAAAGAAAAAGGACAAGCAAAAGAAATCAACTGTATTTTTTGCTCAGGCAACTAGATAATTTTTTTTTTGTTTTTCGTCGCTATATCTGGAGGAAAAAATTTGAATTCTAGCAAAAAACAAACGCTATTTAAACAAACGAAACCAACGGCAATTTTTTTGCATAGGCAAATAGCTATTTTTTATATTTCGTCGCTATATCCGGAAAATATTCAGGAAAATATTCAAATTGTAGCAAAAAACGGACGCTATATACGGAATCGTCGCTATATCCGAGGTCGCTATATCAGGATGAATTTGTATGGAAAATATGGTGTAAAATCAAGGGACTCAGAATTTGCGTCGTTATATCCGCATGGTCGTTATAACCGAGGTCGCTATAGGCGAATTTCACTGTACTTTAGTAAAATAAAAATGAAATAGATAAAACAAAAATTTTATTTGTTTCCAAATATAAAACAACCTCCGAAAAACGCCGAAAATCGAAAACGTACCTCACGAGGAGTAATAAAAAACCAGTAAGACAATTATCTTCGACTATGCCGAAGCTCAAATACCCGGTACTATATTATTGTAAAAAAAAAAATAAAAATATTTTAGTATTAAAAAATTATATATTTGTATGGGAGGTATGGGTAGCTTTTATTCGACCAAGCTCATTTTTTGTCAAAAATTTTTAAATATTATTAAAACAATATGTGCAAAGTTTAAACTTGCTATCTTTACTGTAGCTATTTAAATTTAATTTTTAACATAAAAAGCTATATAAATCTGATATTTTTGTATGGGAGGTAGTAGTAGTTTTCATCCGATCTTGCTCATCTTCGAACTTAGCCTCAGTTTGGTGGATAAAAGCTTACGTACCAAATTTCAAGTCGATAGCTCTTAAATTACGGCCGTAATCGTGCGGACAGACGGACAGACGGACAGACGGACAGACAGACGGACATCGCTAGATCGACTAAGAAAGTGATGCTGATCAATAATATATATAGTTTGTCATACCTACAACGCCTCCTTATGGGCGTTACAAATGGAATGACAAAGTGAATATACCCTCACCACAGTGTGGTACCGGGTATAAAAACTACTATTTTACTTTTATTGTAATGAACTCAACTGAAACATGTTGTCAAGATGTCAAAAGACAAAACAAAATCAAATCTTATCAAAATAAATGAGAGATGGGTCAACGACAGAGAGATGAATTCCATGCATTTTTTGTACCCAAGCGGGTACAGTGGTAGTAAATGGGTTAAGCAGTAAACATAAATTACTTTGTGAATTCGTTTTTTGTTATTGCTTACATTTATCAACACTTCACTAGCTTCACGAGCATATCGGAAAGAAATTAGTATGAAACTGTCAAAAATGTCACTTGCAACGATAAACACCGGTGTGTGTTACGGTGTTCGGAAGAATACATCTCTCGAAGACATCCTTCGATTCGTAAGAAATCGAAGAATTTTCCGTTCCGACGAATAGCTCGCTAGGGCATATAATAATGCATTTTTTTTACGCCGGCTTTATTTGTTTTCGTACAAAATTTCGAACTCGAGATGTTAATCAATTCTGTTGTTATGATGTAGGGAACTAACATGTATTATGAAAAATCCTCCCTTAAAGGGGCAGGGGAAGTCAAAATTCAAAAATGCCTTCAAAATATTACATTGTCTTCACAACCCAACCAGCATTGACAATTTCAAAGTTCTAAGTTTAGAGGACACTGCATGCACGTTTTGTCTCAAAGTTGGCATATTCGTATGGCAACGGTGACTGGCAAAAAATCGACTCAATTGAAGACTTCTTAGATGTTTTTTAATCCATTGACATCGTAGCCATCCTTTGGTGGAATTTGTTACTTTATGGCTTGATAGAAAGAAGACGAACCATATTTTGGGATATATACTATATTCATTTCGAAATGAAACCAGAAAGCATTAAAATATTAGAAATTGGAATGATTTTTTTTTTTCGCTTGGAAAAATTAAGATTTTTTTTTTATAAAATTAATCTATATATATAAAAATTGAGCCTTAAAATGTTTGTCGCCGATTCACGCTTTAACGCATTTACCGTTCTTAACCAAACTTTCGCACATCTTTGGTATTGGTCCATACATGAATCCTGTGAAGTTTGGTCAAAATTGGACAAAGAGGCGGGGCACCTCCCATACAAAAAAAACATTCAAAATCTTATATCTCGAAAACTGCCGAATTGATTGAGTCAAAATTTACAGAAAATCTTAGGTATTGGCCCAGGAGTGTTGCTTTGAAGATTAGTCAAAATTGGACAAAGGGGCGTGGCACCGCCCATAAAAAAAAACATAATCTTATATCTTGAAAACCGCCGAATTGATTGAGTTTAAACTTACAGACAATCTTAGGTATTGGCCCAGAAGTGTTGCTATGAAGATTGGTAAAAATTGGACAAAGGGGCGTGGCACCCCCCATACAAAAAATATCTTGAAAACCGCCGAATCGATTGAGTTGAAACTTACATACAATTTTAGGTATGGGCTTAGGAGTATTGGTGTTAGGTTTGTCAAAATTGGACAAAAGGGCGTGGCACCGCCCATACAAAGAACATCTTCTATGGGGTGAAACTCGATGACGTTATAACTCAATAACCGCTGAGCCGATTTTCATGATTCTTTTTTTGTTTTGTTCGTATTGCTGTATTGTAGTTTACGCAGAAAGAAAATTCCAGAAAATCGATTTATTCTCATTTTTCGCATTTTACGAAAGAACATTATTATCTAAGATCTACAGTACAATCCCGATAAATCGTAATACCAAGGGACCTAGAGTTTATTACGAATTATAGAGGTTTTCGAAATAGCGAGATTACGAATTATTGAAGACTTAAAAAATAAAAATTCGATTTACCGGGATAATAAGTTTTAGCAGTCAGTTTGTGAATACATGTGTGAAAATGACTAACAATACAACAGAAACAGCACCCAATTGTAGTAGTGGTCCCATTTTACTCACATTCTCAAGTGTGAGAGTTTTCCATCTCACTCTCTCTTGCTTTTCCAAGAACCAAATTCTTATTCTGTCTTTCCAATTAAACATAAACCTAACAAACGTGGTTTCTTACGAATAACCGGGATTTTTTCAAGGGACCAGCAGTTTATTTCGAATAAGCGGGGTTTACGAATTAACGGGGTACGAATTATCGAGATTATACTGTATAAGCAATACAATTTCTGTGCACGGGCAAAGCCGGGCGGGTACAGCTAGTTTTATATAATTTTTCGGGATTTCGTTTTTGGGATTCCTTTTTCTGGATTTTGGCTTTTCGGGATTTTGGATTTTCGGGATCGTGTTCCCAATCCTATACCTAAACTACATGGCAAAACAATTCTGACCAGAATGAATACATTGAAAGCTTGAGGTTTTCAAAATGACAGTTCCTCCGTTCTCCAATGGATTTGCAAACAAAAGTGTTTTAAAAAAACTGCTCATCTCTTGAAAACCCCATTTTCGATTTAGATAATGCTTACTCAGGGGGCTTATTCCCAAATGTGCGGCGGATCGCTTTTCATGGCGGATTTCTATTTTTGTATTTCCAAACGCGATTTGATCCAATCAAAAGCGATAGCTGTATAAGTGAGGGATTGCTGGCGGATTGTTTGCGGATAAAGAATAAACTAAATTCTTGTGACGGGAAAAAGCTGTCAAACTTTTGGGAAAATATATGAAAAATTGGAAGTCTAATTGGAAAAAACTTGAAAGCACAGTTCACATTTGAGAATAAGCAAAATCGAAGACGGTCGAAATCGAAGTATCGCTTTCAATACGATCCGCGGCGCATTTATGAATAACCTCCCAGTTATCAAATAAATATTTGAAGAACGTCACACTTTTCAAACCAAAAGTTGCAATAATTGCTATCATATCGGCCGCGTTCCATTGACCGCTAGCGGCATCCCAAACTGCATATAAAAAAAATGACATTTCAGCATTTGCGCTAGAGCTCTAGCACATTTTGTGAAGTATCGTTTTCTGGGAAATTTTTCAATCTTACGCAAAATGAACTGCTAGACTGAAAAAAAAAGAATAACGAACGAACGAGCCAAAATAAAAGTGAAAGTGCAGAAGTCAAATATTTCTAAATTGGTGCAAAATGGGAATTCAAACTTCTATGTAATTAATATACATTGTATTTGTTTATTTAACTTATAGTGTACATATTAATAAATATGCGGCACAAAATACATTTTTGACACTCATGAAGATGAAATAATACGGATTTGAATTGGTTCTAATATCACTTTGCCGTTCCTCCATCAGGGAATTATATGCTAGACGACTAGCGGTCAATGGAACGTGGCCATTGTTTGCATAATTTTACAAAAATCTGTTCTTGATTAATTTTGATTAAAATACATATTTGAAGCAAGATACTCGTATTTTAAATACATACTATACATAAGTTGTACTCGAAAAATGTAAATCAATATGTTTTAAATAGACTACCCAAATCCGTCTGTGTTCACACAAACAATATCTACATTTTTGTAAAGTTCAATACCCCGGTTCAAACAAATTTATGTACCTTCATCCAAAAGCAAACACTAAAAATTATTAAAAGCATTATGCGTTATGCCACAACCGCACTTCTATGGTGTGTTGTGGAGTGGTATGTGTAAATAATAGTCAATGCATTACTATTAATTCCGCCCGCCCGTTTCTTTTCTTTCAATAAAATTAAAATTTATTTGAATTATTATCAAGGCATGCGTTTGATTATATTTTTTCCTCTTTTTTAAGCTAAGAAAATATTTTATTTTTATTTTTTTTGTAAACAATATTTTGTTAGTGGGCGCAAGTATAAACGAATTACGACTGCAGCTAACACGCGAACATTATGTACCTGTCCATGTGAAAAATATGGCTGTCGGAAGTTCCGAAAATAGCTCCTATACCTACCCCAGTTTCCCCTTCCGTCACCCTCTCTCTAAGTAACCTAAATTATACTGATCCGGAAGATGTAGCCAGTATACGGCCAAATAGTTTCAGAGTTAGTCCCTACCACCCCTTTAACCTCTCACCATCACCCACATTACGTAACCCGTACTGATCCAGCCAAACTAACAGCTTTACGTGATAAACATTGAAAACAGATTGGTTAATTATATTTAATTATATTTATTTATTTATACGGAATCATATCGTTACACTTCCCGTACCGACAGGTCTCAAATATTATGTGGATATATGTGGATTTCAATTTATTTTACATATACATATTTTTCTCAATAATATTTTAAAATTATATCAAAACTTGCTTTTTGTTATGCTAATTGTTTTTCAATACATAAAGTTGGAGCATAAACGGCATTTCGGAAAACAGAATTTTGCATTTACAGCATTTTGAAATACAGAATTCTGAAATACAGAACTCAATATAATTCTGAAATACAGAATTCTGTTCATACAGTATTTTCAAAAAATAAATATACAGAATTTTGTCGATACAGAATTTTGAAACGCAGATTTATGACCAGCTCCCGCACACTGCAATCGAGAATACATTTTTTTTCGCACTTGGTCAAATAAGATAAGACTTGGTCAAACCAGAAAGATCCTAATAATTAAAAGCATTTCTTGATTTGACATACATAGAATTATGGTATAATGGCAAGTTAAGCGTAGTAAGGTCGAAATAGAAAAGTTGGTTTGAAAAGTTTTTCAACCCTTATAGGACGAATTTTGAAAAACGATGAATGAGGCATGTAATAATTTTGACTTATGTATCTATTAACATACAAACTTTCAAGTTCATACGGCTAACGGTTCTTGAGATCCCCCCCTACTCCCCGCGACCCCTTTACTCCTGAGCAATCATCACCTACCCTACGGCCTAAGTTGGCCACGCATCTATAAATTAGAAAAAAAATCATGAAAATCGGACGAATGGTTCTCGTGGTATGGAGAAACGAACAGACGGAGTAGTATGGATATGGATATAGAAGGAATAGTCACCAAAGAAATCAGCTAGTAGGTAGTCAGTGCTGCCTTTGTGTGTATTGAGGCAGACGACAAATATAGCTATCAAGTGATGAAGGGAAGTAAAATAATAGATAAACCCGCCTATAAGAAAGGCATTAAATATCAGAAGCAATTAGAAACACTTTTTATAATTTAAAAAATTGTTTGTCTGAAGTGACGCGCCTATTTCGTAGGTTTAAAAAGAATTTAGTACACACTGAAAATAAACTAAAAGCTTAAACGACGTAAATCGAGTTAATACAATATTGAAGCACTTTTAAACCGCGAAAATAAACAAGCAAAAACGTAACGTACCAGAAACAGCACCAAAAAAATGTAAACGCACTATTCACTCGGCTTACGTTGTTTAAACTGTATTTTTTTCTTCTTTACTAAAACTACTTTTATCAAACAATTTATTTGATTGTGGGTTGTATTACGAGGAATTTTACATTTTGTTATTCAACTGCTGACATTGTTGCCGAGAGCATTTAATCATGCAGGTAGGTTGGAACGCTATATTGCTTGAAGCCAACCCATACGATAACTAAGTAGATACTTTTTACTGGAACTGGCAACACTGATATACTGTCACGCTTACATGACATATTGAAGCCATGAAGTGTGGCAGGAAATTGAGGAATATAGCGCGCAACCATTTGAAATCTAAACCCCCGAGCATCATTTATTCTCATAAAACGTTGATTTCATACTCGTCCCCATCGCCGGGCGTCGCCGTAGGACGACCGACAAACGAACTCCCCACAAAATGTCACATCGTTCACGTTTCACTCATCATCAAGGAGCTGGTAAAAGAAACGTCATGCAAGCGGTAATTCACTTGCCAACCAAACCACCACTCCACCATAATCATCAACATGATGATGATGATGATGGGTTGGATCCTGGAACTGGGTTTAAATAAGTGATGCCTCTGAATGGCTTCAGTAGCTCACGGACTGTAGGTGTGTCCGGCAGGGGGTGTATTTTATTTGATTCGATTTTTGATACCAACTAGCTGTGACCATACCTACTACCAGATGATGATGATGATGATGATGTTGATGTTGATTATGATGCGATAGACTGGTAGCCTGGCCGTATACATATAACGGAGCACGCTCCTATGTACGCTACGTGATTATTTATTGTGCCTCGTTTCAGGTTATGGCTGTGGCTTAATTATCCGCTCATTTTTCTTATTAACAACTTGGGCTCGTTTTATTTTTTACTTTTGTCGGTTTCTTTTCGCGATGGTGGTGATTTCACGAGTCCTTGATTATAATCAAAGAGGTTGAGGCTGCGGGTGGGTGGGACATGTTTCCTTTTCTCTCTGTTTGTTTGTCCCCCCCACTGTGAATGGGTGCGGGTGAGACTTTGTTAACAGGTAGCTCTATGGAAGCTCTATAGAGAAATTTATTTTCTTATATAATGCATGTACGTGTGTATAGCAGGTGTATTCCTAAAGAAAATAAAACATCTACAACAAGTGAAATATGAAATATCGATCGAATTATGATTTAAGTCACGAGGCAGTAGCATGCGATGAGGAGAGAACAAGCGTACTGCTGATGGAAGATGGGTTTATATAGATTATGAAGAGATTGTAAAGTTTAATTGGCGCACTTACAGTGGTTCGCTATGTGCATATCCTTTTAATCCGTCGGTCAGAGAAAGACTCGCCACACTTAGTAAACAACAGTAATCACAAGATAAACACAAAGCACAACATCTATCCAAGGATACGGCAAAAGATCAACAAATAACCCACCTTAGGGGATTGAACACTTAAAAAAAAGAAAGCAATGAGAACACTCGCGAAGGCCACACGAACGTACCCGACTTATTGTTATTATTATTTAATATATCCTTTACGCTGCTGACTCAAGTGTTATTTATTTATTTGTGTGAGCTGTGGTGTTTATTCGACGAACGCGGCACGAATAAAAATCAATCAGACGTGATTTATAGGGAAACAGACACAGCCAGGATATGTGTCCTGTTGTGCGTTGTACTACTAGAGCAACACTGTATAGCATTGAGGAGGACACAACAGTTTGGCAGTGCGAGGAAAACAACAACTTTCTGGATTCTATATTTTGCCGCCTATTTCTTCTGATGCTACTGCTGCTGATGCTGATATCGGGGTTGGTTTGGTAGCGACAATCTCTGCCAATCCCTCGTCGCTCCACTCACTCAGTCACTGACGGTATACCCTGGCGATACTATGGCAGTGGGTACTGGTAGTTGCTCCTTTTAACCACCCACTGTTTGAGTCTGTACTATATTCGCTATGGCAGGCAGGGATTTCCCCTATACCACCCGCTGGTGCTGGGTTGCCTTGCTCTACCTTCGTTGTGTGTCGCTTCGGTATCCTTGTGTCCTTGGAGGGAGGCCATGCAAAGCTTCTCTTCTAGCAAGGATATATTGTGTACATTTTGCTATGGTGATACTTGATGCTTTATTTTTCTTTTACATTTTTTCTTTGTTTTCTGTTTTTTTTTTTTTTTTTTTTTTTTTTTTTTTTCACTTTTCAGTCATGCCACCAGCGACGCACACTTTCTTGGGTATTTGTCCTTTTTCTCTCCCACTTTAGTTCTATGACTGCTTCTCGGAGAAAGTACATATTCCCAGGTCTCCTGCCCAGTACCACCCAATCTGTTTCTTGTGTTCTATTTTATAAGACGGAAGATTTATATGAGCGTTTCTTCTCGCTTCTTAAAGTCCTTAAGGGAAGAGGTGTGAGTTTGACAATATGGAATATATCCTCGCTGTTGTTGATGTTGTACACTTGGGTTTGATTTTGCATTAATATGATTTTTTTTAAGAAAATCTCTGTGCACCACCACAGAACAGGAGGACTGATACACTTTTGGATGTTTGAAAAAACATCATTTGGGCAATAAATGACGATTGGATTATGAGCTTTCACTCCATCAAGCAGTCCGCAACGCACGTTTAATTGGGGTAAATGGACCATGAAATGGGATGAATTTGGAAACACTTTTCGCACGATTGTAAGAGGAAAATGGGGTAAATGGCCTCACATCTAAAAGCTAGCAGTTGTAGTTTTAGAGTCAAGAGTTTTCAGTGACAATCTTTATTTGAATTTATTTAGCGTTTGTGTGTGTGTGGCACACTTAATTTTTCATTCACAATTGAATCTTGGAGAAATCGCTTTAGTCGTGGCGCTACGGAATATATAACAGATAAAATGTCATTCGCTTGAAGATGAATTTAGGCTTAAAAATTGCACATTCAGCTTTCCACTGGGTTAAGTGCCAAACCCCATACTTGATGATGAACTAAGGAACAATGGCGCTCATTACACATACACACCCGAGTAGTCTTGCTGATGAAGAGTAGGTAAAGTTATTTGAGCAAAAGTTGCACAGATTCGCCAACCTTTTTTTTTGGGTCAGAAGTCAATAATATCTTCACAAATACTGGAGGATTGGTAAAACTCATTACTACTAGGCCCAATGTTAACCTAAGAACTTGACTATCCATGTAGAAGCGCTGGTACCAGGCCTTAGATTTCAATGTACGTAGTGTTGTTCCATACAGCGACCACAGTAACTTTTCCAAATACACAACCTACAAAATAGATATATAATCCATACACAAAATCAAATTGTAGAAAATGTTCCAAATGTCTGGTTCTATTTAACGCTGATTACTATACGACATGCACCAGTGCCACCTTAAATCAGTTATTTGCCTATTATCCAAACGTCATTAGGTCAACCAAGTTTGATGGATCTTGTTTTTCTCATTAACCGGGTCATTTTTACTTATGTCAATCTAGCCATCAAAATGTTCGGCAGTGATTTTACCGACCTTTATGGAGAAGTGAGAGTTCGCCGACATCATCCCTGTCAAAGCCAACCTTAAAATCGATGAATTGGTGGGGGCTGTAGGCTTGTTATTCTTAGGTCATTCTCAAGAACTGTCGCAGTATGTACAAAATGTTTCGGTATGCTGGACTTTCCGAGCCCAAATTCACGCATTGATATGGGGACCTATCAGATTGTTGAAAATCGACTTTAGGTGGACAGAGTATTGAGTAGTTGACGCAATCAAAAGGATCTCCATTTGTCGGGAAATGCTTAGGTACATTTGGCCCAATTTTACAGTTGACTTGCTGCATGCTTTCTAACGTTTTTTTTTTTTAACTCTCGCTACTTTATTGGATTTAAGTAAGACTAGCTGTACCCGCCCAGCTTTGCCCGTGCACAGGAATTGTATTGCTTAGGTCTTAGATAATAATGTTCTTTTGTAAAATGCGCAAAATAAGAATAAATCTATTTTCTGGAATTTTGTTTCTGCCTAAACCTGAAATATACAGCAATACGAAAAAAACAAAAAAAGAATCATGAAAATCATATAAGATGTTTTTTGTATGGGATGTATCACCCCCGTTTGTCCAATTTTGGCGTGGCGATATCGATAATGGATGTAATGTATTGGATATATAATGTGCACCCTCTTCATCGCCCTCCCTCTCATTCATCATGCTACTTGTTTGTAATGCTGTATTTCCTTTCCTTTGTTTCCCTCTTCCTATGGAATCCGAACAACTACCTACCCCAACCCTGCACTGTTACCATACACCATATCGAATGAAATTCTGAAATGAAACCTGTTTTGTATTATACCATAGACACATAATTACATAATAATAATGTGTCTATGATTATACCTATGTACGTCTCTTCTCTTATGAAGATTATTAATACTATACGTACCTATACCCCATGCCATACTGCCGCACGCACCCCATCCCATACATACCTACATATACAACTGACCACTGCGAAAACAAATAGTGTTGTTTTGTTTGTCCTGTCGCATCTCACGATCGTAAAAGTACAAACATCCATTTGTAGCAAGGTATATGTGTATGTATATATTTTCACTTCAAAAAATTGATACGTCATATCAGAATGAAATTCCTACTGCGTTGCGTGGCGATATGCGATAATGGGTGTAATGTATGGGATACATAATGTGCACCCTCTGCATCGCCCACCCTCTCCTTGATCTTGCTACTTGTTTATAATACTGCATTTCCTTTCCTTTCCTTTGTTCCCTCTTCCTATGGAATCCAAACAACTACCTACCCCAACCCTACACTGTTACCATAAGTACCACATATCAGAATGAACGTCTGTACCGTACCTATCTTCTCTTCTGAATATTATTAATATACCGCATGCCATACTATACATATACCTACAACTGACCATAGCACTCACTGCGAAAACAAATCAACCCTTTTTGAATGCGAGGTATAGGACGTATGGTAGTGTGGTTTTGTTTTTGTTTGTCGTGTCGCACGATCGCAAAAGTATAAACATCCATTTGTAGCAAGGTATATGTGTATGTATATATTTTCACTTCAGAAAATACATTTTTGCTAAAAACTGTTCCTAAGGACGTGGCTATAAACGCCATAGCCTATAGCAGTCTTACAGTCTTAAGGAACATTTAAAAAAAAGTTTCATCGAAATCTGTCCAGTAGTTTTTGAGTTTTTAGCTGACAAAGAAAAGTCCTACAGTTTTATTATATGTATGTATAGATTACATTTGAGGCTTCCATCATTTCGTTTCGATTAATAGTACTAACGACAGGATAACAGGTACCGGTTAATCGGCCTCCGGGTACGTTTGAAATGGGCCTTACACAAGCCGACCCGTAGAGGGGCCGATTAGCCGAAATATCGCCGGCTACTCTCATTGAAATGCCGGGCTGCAGGAAACATATAACCGGTTCTCAAATTAGTATAGTGGATATATAGAAAACAAATTGCATCTTCACACATGCCTAAATAAATTGCCGTGTGTGTGTGCGTGATAGCAAACATTTTTTTTTAAAAAACGTAACCGGTCACCTAACGTTGGCGATATTAATGCAAATGCGGTTTTTCACTAGGCGTTTGTATTTAAATCATTATCGAAATAGACGAATAGCTTCTGCTTCTTGTAGCTGTCGTCGTATAATACGTGACAGTTTTTCAAACTCGTTTTATGCGGCCAATTCCATCGCATTCTTTAGATGACGGAGATATCATTGGGTGGTATGCATAAAAAAAAAGTATTTACTTCAAGTAAAAGGTTTAAGTAAATACTGAAAGGTAGAAGTGGAAGTAGTAGTAGAATTTGAAGTAGAAGCTCCGATTTTCAGTATTTACTTCGTTTCATTTACTGAAAAAAAATGTTTTTACTTGATTGCAAATACTAAAAGCATTTACTATCTTTTATGCATACCACCCATTATCTTACATCAATCTTCAGCATTTCAAGCGTGGCGTGGCGTTACAGCTCCCAGCTTAATATTGTTAAAAGCCTCTTCAATATCTACGAAGGCTCTAATACTATAGTAAATTTATTATCTGTGGTTTAACTGTCAAAACTTCTATATTGACTTGAAAAACATATTCCTCTTTCTAACCCTCTAACCTCAATAATTCAAGCTCAAGTGTTGAACTACCTCCGATTGATCCCTGAGCTGTAGATCATCCTTTATGCCTCAGTGGTCTGATGTTCTCTTCATGATAAATAATATAAATTTAAAATATTTTTCAATATAATTATCCAGCCGCTACATCATCACAGTGTGTGTGCTCTCTGTACGCCTTTTTTTCCTTTATCGTGAATTGGTGCAAAATGCAACATATTAGTCGCCTTTAAAGGACACTGTAGTCTGGTTCACCGAGAATCAATATTCATAATTTATTGTTTTAAATTTTTAATTAAATTTTCTTCTTTTTTCCTCGGAATGTCAATGAAATTTTCTTCTTTAATTATCCACAAACAAAGCAATGAAAAAAAAAAAACAGAACAACAGAAAATGGGAAAGTTTTAAGGAGTACGCCTTGTGCTTTCCTCTTTTTCCAAATCATTAGATCCAACAAGAAAGGGGATGCTGTCTTGACACATTCGGCGGTGTTTTTACCCCCAAATCGGCTTTCATCGGCAACAACTGTTGTTTTAGTAACTTTACGTTCGTGGTTTTGTAGGGATTCTCGTGTGAAAAGCGCGCAGGAACATTATTTTTGGTTTTTCACTTTTTACCATCATCAACATCATCATCAGTCTATATGTACGATGGATATGGTATATGCCTCTCGTCCTCGTCCCCCTGAAGCAATTTTCCGTTCGGTATTGTGGTTTTCTATGTTCAGCATCCATCCATCCCCGCTCTCGAGGGCACTGTGTTCGAATTGTCAACTTGTCGACTTTATTTATATCCAAACCTCATTCTCTTTTCTGTTGGCAATCCCCTTTGGGACGCCCAATTTCGTGCGACTTTAGTTTGCTCTCATGTAGAGGGTTTCTATGTTGTTTCTTTTTTATGTTCGTGATTGTAGATGATGGCAAAAGGAGGTGGGGTATTTCGACAGTTTGTATAGTGCAGAGAGAATCCTTGTGCTGTACGGGAGTCATTAGGGTTTGCTGTTTTGCTGGTTGGCACATAATAACAAGGAAATGATTTCATGGCTAAATGAGTCTCCTTCTCGATGGTTTTGTTATGATTATTAGTTGGTTAATGATTGTTGCGTGTCAATTTCATTTCATATCTCAATTGGGTGGGCAAATGGGCTAACCAAAAAGGGGTTGGGGGTCGGATAAGCATTTCTTTTCATTCTTGTCGTTTGATGGAGTGTTCTGTTCTTTTGGAATGGTTGCTAGAGTATCACTAATTACAGACGATATCTGGGGGAGAGATGTTATAATTATTTAATTGGGTTCTGAGATTTCCTTCTTGATGCGGTCATGGTCAATTTGAAGTGGATATATTTATGCATTGCTTAGTAGGAAATTCTGGTATATTTGAGATGCATTTAAGTCTATTACAACTTGAAACTTATTGTGTTGATTAAACGTGGTAATTGGAAAGCTTTATGAATGGTCCATTCATTCGTCAAACCCTGATATTTAAATAAATTACTTCAATTGGACCACTGTGCCTCAGTTGGACCATAAGTCGTGTGTTCATTTTCTCTATGTTATGGCCAGATATTCCTAGTACTACAGCTATAAAAGGCAGACGTTTTTCACGATCTATAGAAATTGAGAAAAGATACCTTTATAATTGGGCCGATCTTTTCCGCTTAGTGGAAGCTCGGTAACCATTTAAAGCTGTTTAACCTCTAACTTCATTCCACTTATTTTATTATGTTGATTTGATGTCTTCCATTTTTTGCCATTAAGTCAAGATAATGACCATTCGGGCCTGATTTATGGCATTTTCCACATTATGGGCGTACCTATATATTACCTGTTGGAGACAGCCTTACGCAAATTGAGGGCGGGACTGAATTAATGTGAAGCGGGGCATCTTTCATAGAGCAAAGATAGTCAAAGAGGGAAAGCATTTTTTTTATTGATCAATAGATTGATCTGGCCTATAATCTGGGAAAACTGTCATGAAATCCAGTTTTCGATGCTCCCCTCTATAGTATAAGTATAAGATTTTGGCTATGGCACAGCTCTGAAAGCGTACAATATAATTATTTGGGACGAGTGCAATACTATGGCTCACAAACAGTCTTTTAAAGAACCCCGATGAGAACTTTTGCCAGTACGTACACTGGGTGGCTTATGGTCGACAACTTTCTTTGGATATTGTAGCATACATACGAGTAATTCCGCCTTTCGTGTAGCGTGTGTCTTGTCGTTCATTTTAAAATGCCCGATTTTGTCGATAATGATTTTATTAAGGACTGTAGCAGTAGGAAATGATGCAGACCTCACTTCTATAAATACATTTTTGATTTCGCCCCACATCGATGGTTGGATCTTAAAATTCCCCAGTCCGTACGAGGTATCAGTATCATACCCGGAAAGGTATGAATGGTAAAGGGATAGAGTAATTAAGCAATGCGAAATTGCAGTCTATATAGACCGCTCAAAAACAACGACAGGCACTGGAGCTGGAATCTATCCCGTAGATCGCTATATTGAAAGCCAATGTCGTCTTAAAAAAAAATTGCAACGTACATATCGTAGATAGATATATTGGGGTCACTCGGAACGTTAATATTGAATTTGGTTATCCTTGTTGCATTCTCTTCCTCTTAATAACCATTCACATGGGAGCGAACGAACGAATTGATGAAATGCGAACAAACCACTTTTTGTGCATTTATAAACAGAAAATTGAACAATCGTGAAGTCCAATTTTCGACAACTTTATCGAGCAACTGGGGCCGTATATCAGCAATAACACGGCGAATGTTCACTTCCAAAACGACCACCATCTCTGGTTTATCGGAATAGACTAGTGACTTCACATACACCCGAAGAAAGTAATCTAAAGGTCTGAGACCACAGGATCGTGGGGTCCAGTTCACAGGTCAATTACGCGAAATTATGCCCTCAGCAAATGTTTCCCGCAATGAATTGATGGTGTCGCGCGGCTACGACGCGTAGATATAATCAAAATGATCACGCAGTTTTAACTCTTGCACAAGCTGAATCTTATAAGCTTTTAAGCCAAGATCTTTCTGTAAAATATTCCATAAAGTGGATGGGTAATGGGCATAGCTCCAATTGCTATGCACGATGGCGAATCGCTCCACAACGGCAATAACTTCTTTTGTCCGCACTGTTTGTCGCATTTGGGGATGCGTATTATCCACTAGGACTAGAGTGTACGTGGTGCTAAAATGATTCATCGTGTTCCGAATAACTTCAGATGGACGATTATGTCGACTGTAAAATGGACGTAGCGTAACGATAAGTTTGGCGAACCGAACCATGGTTTTCAAAATAAGCTTGCACAATTTGCACGCGTTGTTCTGGCGTTTAGCTATTTATCGTAAAATGACAAAACGTACTAACCACAAATCAACCCTCAACTGTCAAATTGACAATCTGTAGAAACAGTGTGGCCAGTTTAAAAACTAAACCTCTAAAAAAAAACACACTTTACTTAAAAAAATTGACAAGCTGATTACATTGGCTCTTGGAATTGGTACGCTGCTGCAGATGAGTGTAGCAATCGGTTTTCACTTCATCAGTCCGAATTTAAGGAAATTAAATAAGCGCCAACATCGTGACGGCCGTCAACTTAAAAAACACTCAGTTCTGCCAATTAATAATACAAATGAATTGCAGACAGGTCTTTCTACATTTTATTTAATACCTAAATATTGCACGTTTCAAACATGATGTAACTTTATTACTGCAAAATGTAACTTTTGTTTTTGTAACATAATGCTACCTCTCGAGCGGGAAACTGTACGATTTCAACAATTAAATTATGTTTGCCCAACTAATGTGTTCGTATATAGAATTTTTTTTGTATTTTTAACACCAATAACTAACACTGCAACTTATCATAACATTTTTGTTAAACTTTATTCATTATATGCTAACTCAATTACATGGATCTAAATCTAATTCAACTCGCTGTTAATCATTAAAGTGGTAAAGTGTTATTCATATTGTACACATCTATACGTATACATATTTGTATCATAAAATCCATAATTTGTGTTTATGTTAAGCTTACTTTAAATATCTTCGCTAAGTAAATAATGACTAAAATACCCATTTTTATTATTTCAGGTCTTGACGCTTTAGTACGCGAACTCAAGTCTGGCAAGGTAACGCTGCGTCGCAATCGAAGAAAAACCCGGACAAACGAAGCCCTTCAGGAAATGTTCCAAGTCTTAGAGATAAGCCAACAACGAAATCGGAACTCCCAAATTATAATCGATATACATACATGATGACCATTTTTGAAAAATGGTCTCAAAAAGCCTTCTTGCAATTTGCATTCTATATTTATACTTCATATACTTCATAAACTTATTCTTACCATGAAACTAATAACTGCCTTAATGCTTGTCAAGCGACAATACACTTTTATTATCTTTGCAGCTAGATTAGTGCGAATTAAAATATTTAAGTGCTTATAGTTACTTTAGTAAATGCTACCTCAGTTAACTGTGGAACTGATGTACTAAAAGAAAAAACATGAAACGGACATGTCTTCCATTTAATATAATTTTTATAAACTTTTTTTCTTAAACGTTAAGGACTTTTCGATGTTCTTCTTAAATACAATTTATGTACCTACGCGTGCAATTTTTATTATATAGTTTACTTTTAAATTGTTATTATTATTACTATGTTTATTCATATACTAAATTACATTTTTTACTGTATCAATAAAGCATGACAAACCCGCAAAATGTGTATAAGTTTAATGTTTAACTCTGATAACAAGTATAAGGAACAAGTTTTGTTCCGAAATGGATATCTCGAAAGCAATTTGAGTTCCGAAGAGAATTGACTTTCAGATCCCTCTTAGTGTCAGAGAATCCCGAGATCTTTTAGCCCTGTTTGTTTCTTTTAGTACCAGCTAACAATATAATATAGGTATGCTATTAAAACAAATGAGATTATCTGCTCTTATTAATATTTTATTATGTACAAGTTTATGCAGGACAAGTAATGGCATTCCATCCATTACTTAAGTTCGTCATTTGTTGGATGTAGTCCTCTAGACTCACTGAATAGAGAGCTGTATTAATTGAATTAGTAATATAGCCTGAAAAGTCCTTATTTATGGCATCACGTCTTGTTTGCACATAAAGCATGAGAGTGTCTTGGACCAATCTATGGTAGTAATTACTAACAGCCACACTATGATAGTCATTGGAAGTGAGTGAGACCACATCCCCAAGTTGCACATATGTAACAACGTCGGATACGAGAACTCCACCAACTGAATTCGTATCAACGGTGAAGGCTCCATTGAACCGAAGTTCCTTAAGTTGCAGATTTATCAAGCCGATCATGTTGACCACCAGTGGATAGCCAGCTAAGTTAGCATTAACATTGAGGTTGTAATCGCCTAAATATTGGATATCTTTGAAGAGGATATCGTAGGATGTGCGGCCACTTTTTGTATCTGTACTCAGTTCGATAACAAGGAAATCACCAAGTCCGGCCAAAACGAAGTTTTTAATGCTGCCCTTTAAACTGAAAGAAAATTTTCAAATTAGTATAATTGCAGCTGGAATGTTATAAACTGATTTACGCCAAAGACTCTTGATTGACATCCACATCGATATGATCCACCCTAAAAGGTTCCAGCACAGGAAAGCCCGTTAATTCGTCACCACATGGAATGATATGTTTGAACGATGTAAGGACTTCGTTTATTGCCGCGGCAACGTCTGGTTTGGCTTTGGATCCATGATGATGATGTTCCAAGAATGAAAGAATAGTTTTATACAAATTGTCGCTATGTGGAGCGCAATTGATTGCGGAAATGCCCAAGGTGGCCACCAACA
Source organism: Cheilosia scutellata (assembly GCA_955612985.1). Taxonomy (NCBI): domain Eukaryota; kingdom Metazoa; phylum Arthropoda; class Insecta; order Diptera; family Syrphidae; genus Cheilosia; species Cheilosia scutellata. Next base: position 50,669,975 of record OY015312.1, on the reverse strand, counting down.
AGAAAATCAATGATCCCTTCATTTTCTCTTTACCTCTAGTGTTAGTTTCGAGGTTTTGTGTCTGCTTTTATATCAAATTACTATCTTGTATCGCGGTTCAAGCACGAACGGTTTAGATTACTAAAAAGATCAATTTTATTTGACAGCAGCACATTTGTTATCGCAGTTGATAAATTAAATTAAAACTTGTTTATTTTGCAATTTGAGAATGTCTTGTAAAATGGTTGGAAAATGTACATGATTGTAAAAACCGTTAACATAGTGGATGCTTTGCAGCTAGTTCTTATTTTATTAGTTTTGGAAAAGAGAGTTGTAATTCGTGTATGCACTTCAGAAAATGTTTCATAATTAGCCGAACCTTGTCAAAAAGCCGTTAAAATTTTAAATTTCAGTTACACCACCCGTTTTTGGCCAACAATTGTATGCACGATTTTAAGCCAGTGCCACTCGGAATGCTTTTTCCACCCTCCCACTTGGGCGCTATTTGCGTTCTATTTGCGTCGTTCACTTCCTTATCAAAGATTTCCAATTTTGACTACAGTTCTAAATTATCGAGTGATTTTACTCTATTACATTTTTTTTTTTAATTATATATTTTAGGTTGGCCTAATAGGATCCATCGCTACCCCTGGGGAAAACATGTACCTATGTACATATAAACTTGCAGAAGTATAAATTTGAACAAAAACTTGAAAAAATAAACTTACCAACAACCTACGCTTGAAGTGCAGGTATGACAGGATACAAAATTACAAACTAATATTAATCAGCCGTATTCATTAGATTCACTTAATCTGTTAATTATCAGTGTCTCAGCTAATTCATGTCAATTGCGAAAATGTCATTTTAATTAAGACTTAAAAAATGTTTATTCATAGAGCGGCCCTATTTCATCGCAAACAACAAACGTCAACTACTGTGTGCAAATGACACTTGTCTTTACAAATATATATTAATCGATTGGTGTTTAATACTGGTAGATGAGCGATAAACTTAAATTTCGAAAGTAAAAGCTCTGTCTTCCTCTTTATCAGTAACCCTTCACGGTAAATCAACAAATGTCAGTTTATAAGATTGGACTTAAAATTGTCAGAAAAGTAGGTACACAAAATAATCAAAATCAGATCTAACGGCAGCGTTCTTCTATCAGGTATATTATGTGTCTATCTAGTGGTCAATTGATCGCTGCCAATGTTTACATTTCATTAAAGTACGGTCTTTGGGAACTTACCTATAACAAATCTTTTTATTATCTGTTATTAGGTAGGTAGTGTACAATTTCAACTACTCGAAGATTGGGAGTCTCGCGCATTGATTGGCGCACGCTTTCCATGTTTTCCTCATGGCAGCTTAATGGTCTTGATCACCTTGATAAGTCCGAATGTGGTGACGAATTTGGCAATGATTGCGAAATTTTCGCCACGCAATAATAATGGCAGAATTATTGTTTTTGTAAAACTCTCGCAAAAATTACTTTTGGGACACCCGCGCTCAAGCGACAAATTTTCTTAATTCAATCTTTCCGATTGAGCATAAGTAAATGCTATGAGGACCTGTTGCGCCAACTACTTATTTATAAGCCCGCGCGAGGGACATTTTAAGTTTCCTTCTTAAGTTAGACTAATTTTTGTTGCTCTTCTTTGCAATATTGCAACTGTCAATGGTTGGTGTTTTTTTTAGAAAGAGAGAATAGATGGAAGAGTGAAGAGACCAATAATTTGTTATCCAATCCGAATAAGCTTACACCCTGCCCTGAGGCCTGAGCTAACCCACTAATGATTGGGTGAATTAAATTTTGAGTCGTAAAATGTATTTTGTTTTTTTTGGCATATTTTGGGGAACGGTAGCGAACAGCTAATGACAATTTGAATTGCCATCGGTGTTTCGATCTAAAGAGCTAGCTCTCCGAACTCCGAGTCGATTTAAATCTAATAATGTGAGTCGAATTTGGCTTTCCTAGAATTCCTACTCTTACCACCCAGCAAGTCATTATTATAATTGATGAGTCCATCTACCAATTCACAAATTATCTTTTAAGCTCACAAGCTGATGAGGTTGTCTAGATAATGAAGGCTCCTTTTCAGCCTCATATATACCTATAACTAATAATCAAACTAATTACGTTATGCTGAAATTGCCGTCGACTGCATAATGGAATTTCCGTTCCACCTTTACTATAGATATCAAAACAAATACTTAATCAATCACGGTCATATATGTTTGATTTTCAAATTAAAAGACATTTATAGATCTACACCAGCTTTTAGAGATAAGAATCTTTTCGCACCAACAACATATACCTATACGAGTAGGTACCCATGTATTGGGCTAGATTGGAATACTTTTCTATAGGAAAATAGGAAGCGAATTGTGCCAATCTTACTAATTCCCTATATTCTGTTTTTGATTACATTTTAAGTAAGTTTTGAATAAAGCATTCGCTAAAATTGAATTTAACATCTTTATATACCTAGATTAACTAATAAGTTTACATAAACAAATACGAGTATTGCCTCATTTTCAAATTGCATACATACAGCAATAGACATTTTTCGCAGACGCAATCGGAGCTGTTAAAAGTTGAAATACATATAAATACAATAGTGCACAGCATACTCAAAGAGGCGTATGGTAGCAGACGCTGCTGGAGCGAAAGGAAAGCCGTAAAAGTTTTAATTTTGAACATATCAAAGGGTACGTTAATTCCACAGCCATAGTTCTCTTAGTAAAGGCACGCACCCTTTTTACAGGAGCCAACTCAGACTGCTTTCGACTCCCTTCTAACTTCAAAATCAATTGAGTCAAAAACTTTAAACTTGGAGCATTTGTTAAGCTAATTAAAAGGGTTCAACTCACAAAATTTCAGAATATGTAGAATTAGTGATTCTAGACAAACAGATCATCAAGATTATAAAGCACTTACTCCTATTCTAGAATCGTGAAATTTGGCATAATGGGAGATCCTATGATGCATATACTGGTGTTAATTATTATTTATTTGGGCCACTTCCGATTATCGTAAAGAGTCAAAATTTGTATAGGACTTGCAGTGCACAGAAAGGAAAAAAATCTAAATCTTATGATCTCCATTCAGGAGGCGTGGTATTCGCCCAAGGTTCCATCTTCTATGTTCAATATTAAATAGATTGGTAGGTTTACTTGGCAAGTTTTTTTTTATAACTTCCTTAGGTATATTATTTAATATTATTTTATAAGAATTCGAAAACTTCAACAATTTTAGCACTGAACCTTCTTTTTTTAAGCTAAGAACTTGGCGTATACATTTAGATTTCATTACTTTTCGTGGCTGACAAGTTTACAAAAGTTTTTTGTTCTATATAAGAGAACTTGATTTTTTTTAATTTTGCACTTGTCCATAATATGTTCCATTCGTCCGAAAAATAAAACTCACACAAACGAATGGTTGTGAGAAGCTAGGTGTATACTAGCCTGTTGCGCCAACAATTTTTTTTTTGTGTGATTCATATTTCAAAAAGCCAAACGAAGTTTCACTTCGAAATTTTTAAGTGCCATTTTTTTGGGGCCAATAACACAACTATCTTTGAGTCCATTGCTCAGGGACAACGGAGCAGAAAAAGACCTTACCTCAGATGACTGGCAAAATTGGAGAACGACATCAAACATAACTAATCGTAAGCTAGCTAGGGACCGAGCTAGTTGGTTGAAGTCGCATGTAACACCCCGGACTTTAAGCGTCATCTAAAATAAAGTAAAGCGTTGTATTTGCCCCGAGGGCTAGGTATGTATAGCTTAAGGCTGTTCGAAATGGCGTCATAAGTGTGCTACCAGTTTAGGGTATATGGCGTTTAATATATTTAAAATAAATAATAATTCTCATACAAACAACATAAACCAACTTTGCGTTGTTGACACACGAACTCGACAGATATCTTCAGGCTAATTAGTCGAAAGCATAACTGATAGTGAACTCTTGCTGACAGTTAAAATTGATCTGCATTTCATAATCTAGTATCTAAGACAACTACGCTACTACGCTAAAATAGATAACAAAAGTTAATTTGATATAAAAACGGACCCAAAACTCGCATCTATAGTCAGAAAAAATAACAAAGCGAAAATGAAGGCAACATTGGTATACTTGTTGGTGGCCAACTTAGGCATTGCTGCAGTAAATTGTGCTCCTTGGAGCCCCACACCAGACTTGGCCCAAGGAATAAATGGTGTCCTATCCTCATTCAAGAACATGATCCCATGTGGTGACCCGTCAATGGGCATTCCAGTGTTGGAACCATACAGAGTGCCACATATCGATGTGGATGTAGATCAGCAGTTGTTGGTGTAAGTACATACATGCTGTATGTTATTCTTGTCCCGCAGATATTAACGAAAATTTTCATTTCAGTTTAAAGGGCAAAATCGATAACCTACTTTTGACTGGACTTGGTGATTTTATTGTAATCGAGTTGAAAACCAATTCAACCAATAACCGCACATCCTACGATATTTTATTCAAAGATCTTCAAGTTTTAGGCGAATACGAACTCTACATCAATGCTGATCTAGGTGGTTACCAGTTCGCCGAAAATATGGTCGGTTTACTGAATATACAACTGCAGGACCTCCGTTTCACTGGAGGTTTCACCATTGGTACAAACGCAATTGGAGGAGTTCTCGAATATGATTTCGTGACCTATGTGGAGCTTGGAAATGTTGTCGCGCTTACATCGAATTACAACCACAGTGTGGCTGTTAGTAATTACTACCGTAACTTGATTCAAGATTCGCTGTTGCTATACGTCCAAGAACAACGTGAATTCATCAACACAGTCCTGTCAAGCTATAATGCCGATCAATTCAATGCACTTCTTTACACTGTCACCCCAAGTGAAAACATTGAAGCAATGGTTAATATAAGCAACCAATGGAATGCCATTAATTGCTATGCATAAATAATTGCTTAATAAAATGTATTTAGTAGATACTTAATCCGAGTAGAGCAACATCAATTCAATTAACTGCAAATTTATCATTGATTTAAAAAGTGTAAGTACAATTATGTATGGAATAGCATAACGGGTAATTGGAATAACTGCTGGCTATACGTATCTACGTACGATTGTCGAATTTTCGAAGTCGTGGTCGCTTTTTAGCATAAACCTTAGACTTAAAAAAATCTGCACAACAATTAAAGCGCATTGTTCTTATTTAATAAACCGTCAACTGACACGCTGTATTTTTAACGTTTTTTTTTTTTTTTTTTTTTTCAGGCACCATTTACTGGCATAGCGACATATCTCCGCCCATACGTTTTTCGAGCGGAATTATGTCGTTTTTTTTCTGGAGGAGTTATGACGTTTTAAAACGACATATCTCCGCGCGGAGATATGACGTTTTCGCGGAGATATGACGTTTTCATATCTCCGCCGAACTAAGAACGACATATCTCCGCGCGGAGATATGTCGTTTTAAAACGTCATAACTCCGCGCGGAGATATGTCGTTCTTAGTTTGGCGGAGATATGACGTTTTCAAAACACAGATTAGTGCATGTATTTTTATTGACTAAAATTATTATACCTACTGCTAAATACCCCAGAGTAAATATAATTAAACTTTAGCTCCAGGCGCCTGCCAGACAGTTGTTGACATACCCTTAGTGCAAGGATCGAAACGCTTTTTGGAAATACAAAAATACCAATCCACCATGAAAAGCGATCCGCCGCGCATTTGGGAATAAGCCCCCAGGTCTAGGGCCACTGCTATTGCTAGAGTTTGATGTAGTACTCTTACTATATTATTATATTCTGGGTATTAAGGAAATTAGGATAAAGAGATAGCTGATTCCCATGCATATTGCTTTTGAACATCTGCCAGCATTTTGAGCCGCTTTTGAAGTCTTATTGGTTCCCACAAAATCTACAAATAAAAGACAAGTTTTTGTAAATATTTTAAGCGATTTTTATTAAACTTAAAAATCTTTGGCCAACACATAATTATTATTAATAAACCTTATAATTGACACGTAATTGCGCTTTTGTCATCTTAGTCAACAAAATAGTATTTATTTGATTGTGTATATAATTATGTATAAATCTGTGTATATGTAGAAGTGTATAAGAACAAAGTAAATATCAAATCTTGTATCCTACATTTGCTTGGTGTACTTGTGCGCTTTGACATGCATTTAAAGAACAACCAAACTACTAAGAGGATAAAATAAAACACCTTTTACACTGAACAACGTTAGAACATAGTAAATTTTAAACAAATAGAAATGTATACATGTATATATAAAAAAAAGTGGCACTTGTGTTTTATTTTTATGTACGTTATAATATTGTTTTCTTCTAAATAATGTGTGGTTTATGAACAGTTTGAATGTTTTTGTTTTATATGAATACTGCGCAGTAAGTTCTCATTTAGAGTAATATATAAGTAGTCGCAATATCAACATTGAGTACATTCTTTTAAAAATCTATACAAAAAATATTAAACAAACATAAAACAAGTAAAAAATAATAAAATTTAGTTAACTACTAAAACTAGTTAATGTCATTATCATTTCGTGTTTCCATTGCTGAAGCTTTGTACGTAAACTATATTTGCTTTTGTTTTTGTTTTACAAACGGAACGAAAACGGAAGACTATTATATCTTTGATTCTTGAAAAGCCGTAAAAACTTATAGCTAAACACTTGTTTCGCTTTTGTTTACTAAATTAAAATAGTATTTGGCGTTTGCAATCGATTCCCATCATCTCGGTCAGCAATTGATGAACTAGAAGAGAAATGTCTCTCTCTATCTTTCATTCGTGGGGGCGTGTGCGAGAGCGTGCAGTTGATTTTCATTTAAAAATTATTGTCATATTTTGGTGAGTAGATTGTTGCACACTATGGAATGTGTTTACTATTTCTTGACGGTTTTGGTGGCGGAGTTGGTGGTCTTCGCTTGTCGTCTGTTAGAATGAAATTCTTTGCCTCAACATATTCGTATGTTGAATTCATAATACTGGTGGGGCTCATTGCGACAAAGCCGGCATGTGTCGTCCAGTCAATTGTTCCGCTTAGACTGCTAAAGTCAGAGGAGTCACGCGTTTTGGCCGGTAGTGGCGGTGGAACAAGATCCTCTTCAGAAGTCGAATCGGTTGTGTCGACAAGATCTAGGAGGAAGGTGAAAAATTTCAAAAGTCGGAAGAAAATCCAACGCTTTGTGAACTTACCAATTGAATTGCGGTTGCTACTATCACCGCCCGATAGGGAATGAGTGTCTGCGATGGAGAAGCCTTTCATGCTCGATGTGGGGGTTGCTATGCTCGCCGGTCGGGAGAGACGTCTTTCCTTCTCTTTTTCCGAACGAAGTGGACGCTTTGGTGTAAGCTGAAAGGAAAAATTATGATATAACTGGTATATATTATAATTTGACCAGTTTTTTTGTATGTAGAATAAATAAGTATAAAAAAAGGACTCATGTATGGCAGACAAACTGTCCTTTAAGCAGATGCCACACTGTGGAAAACTTCCTCTCAAATCAAACACACACAACGAAATCAAATGTGCTGAGTTGGTTAGAAGGTAGAAACCAACTACATTAACCCCAATAATGCTATGGATCCACCCAACTGAAGTGGCACAATTCCTAGTACTTGAAACCAGAGATGAATTGACGAATGACGAATGAAGCTGCTACTACAACAACAACAACGAAATCAAATGCTTACCTCTTCAGTTAATACTCTTGGATCTTGATTTGTTTTCGAAAGCGATGTATTTGATGCTGTTGTTAATGATACGGCATCTTTCTCCGGTGTTGAGGTAATTGTCGATAACGGCGATGTATACCACTGACTACTGGCTACCGGTAGACTCAGTGTTTCTCTATCAAGCTATACAAAAGAAACAATTAACATACAAAGCTGTTTGTCATAACAATTGTTTTACCTTTTTCAGGGACCTTCTCTTAGTGGGAGTCTTTTCTTTGGTTTTGCTCTTAACACTCGGCGAATGTCCCAACGTAGTTCTATGGTTAACCAAATCAAACACAAAATAACGATAACAAAATGAAAACGTAAAGGAAAAATAAAACAAAAGCGTAATGAACTCAAAAACGGAAACGGAACTTAAAGTTATAACAGATGTGCGGAAAAGATATCAAATCTACAGAGGTGATTACAGTTAGGAGAGTGATTTTATAAGTTATTGATTGCTACGGCACCTGGATGTATTGAAATTAAAGCTAGCAAACGTTGATTTGATTGAGCTTGTTTGTGCCCGTGTAGAGAATGTTGATTTAGATAGGCCGCTGCTGTAAATTTTAAAGTTGTATTTTTTTTAGTATACAATAGTCGCTTATTTCTGTTTAACTTACTCTGAGGAGCCCATGCTGGTCTCTGACAAACGATTGTTGCCATCAAGGAGTGGTTGCATTATGGAGCCATTTCGTCGTAATATAACAAATGAGTCGCGTTCGAATTTCAGGTCGCATGACTGCAAAAAAATATAAAAAATAGAATTACTCGTTCGTTTAAAGCACAATGAATAGAAACACACCTTCTTTCCGTATTTGCCTTCGACATTTGCTTGCATTTCGCTGAAGCACTTCTCCATACGCTCGTGGAACGGCTTGAGGCTGTCGGGAGCTTTTAATTTGTGCACCGAAATTGCTAGAAGAAAGACATTGAAGCAAACGAATTTATAGTTTCATTTAATACAGCAAACTAACAGAGATGTTGCAAAAATATGCTTGTTCAGGTAGACAAGTCGAATGATGACAAAACTAGCTAACTTACCAATTTCCAAAAGAGGAATCTGCAATGCAATCAAATCCTTAAGCCTATCAACCAATTCCTCATCATCGGGGTGTTCTTCGAGATAGTCTGGAGTAAGAAACGCTTCCTCATACTTTCCAAATCCACCCATAACAGCTGGATCCACAACACCGTTGATTTTCATACTCAACGGATTGATTGGTATATTCTCGTCGTTTCTATGCGCAATTATCAGATCACGTATGGCTTTGTTCGTTGCCTCCATTGTTTCGACCGCCAGCTCAATGGGAGATATCTGGGATATAAAATGCGAATAAAATTAAAAACTCAATCACACGGATGTGCTATCTACTCACCTTGAACTTTTCCGAATTCACCACAGGGAACCACCTCAGAATACCGGGAAGGGCAAAACTTATCGTAATCACAGTTCTCTCTAGCCACAGACCACGCACATCATCGCCACCACCATCTTTCTCTCGGTAGGGTCGCGAAAATTTGAATTTTTGCACATTGTTCGACGTGTAATACTTGACAATCTCGTTCGAGATCACATTATCATTGAACTTGCTGAAAGCCTCGTCCATTATCGGCTCCACACTGTTGATCTGAATAAACTGTCCATCGGCTTGGGTGATTTCAGGCCCTGGCATTGTCAGAGTTTGCATTAACTCCGCCGTTGGGTGTTGGACCAGTATTCGAGTGCAGAACTCACTCAACCTTTCATACTCCTTACCGCGGAACACGAACACTTTGTTCTGAAGGAATCGGGGAAATTTCAATCCATAGAATCCCACACGGAAGTACTCAGACGTGTGGCGCATCTCCTTCAGAATCTTCTCGAAGAACTGAGCCATTTTTTTGTACATCTCAGCCAACTTGAGGTAATCGAATGTAACCTCCTCGTACTGCTTTGCCAGGACCTTGCACATGTCTATTGCACACTCCCACATCTTCCCCTTGTCAAAGTAATCGATGATCTCAAAGTACAGGGCTTCCTTTAGCTCTCTGTGCGTTCGGCATATTCCGTGTCGATGTGACCGCAACAGAGGCGACAATTCTGTGTCGTCCCACTGCAACAGATTCGTGTGGAGCTTCAAAGTGAACGCAGCCTCAGTGTAGTTATCGAACTCCATATGCAGATCGCACAGTTTATACACATACCGAATGTACATCTCTTTGCGATTCACCTCCAAGTAGAACTGCAGAATGCTGAAGGTACATGCCATGCGGTTCTCTTTGCTCTCGTCCTGAATTATGCAGCGATACTCGAGCAGTCGTTCCATCAATTTTGTTACCATATTCACAAATTTAGTGCCCTCCACATTGAGAATATTGTGTGCCAAGCAGTTCTCCAACATTATCTCCTGGAACAGCTCCTTGAACGCATGATCTCCCTTGCCCGCTCCAATCAGTACATCCAGCTTCTCAATCATTTCCGTTTCGAATTCATTGAAATTCGCCTTGTAGTGAGCGTTATTTCGCTTCGTGTCGCCATAGCTTTCTATCAAAAGCCTCGAACTGTAGTACTCGCACTGCATCATATCAAAGAAGATCGGTATGGTGGCCTTTCGGAGTTCCACTTCAGGTATCATGCTCATTTCTAGAATTTGTTCCACCAATTGTGGTACAAATTGTGGCTTATGCTCACCCAGTTGGAACCACATTTTGCGAATCTCATTTGCCGTCTCCTTACGAATGTCGCGATACCGTTCAAATATCGTTGCTCGTTTGTTGTCCGTAAAGTCATTCAATTGGAGGGGTGACTGAATGAGAAACGCAATGGAACACTGGAAATAGTTGGACCACACTTGCTTCTCGAATGGCTCAAAGAACGAGTCAATTATCACAGTGGACAACTGCTGTAGACTGCCCAGTATCACCGTATTCTGATGCATTATCATGTCCATCCAGTCCTTGGGGAAAACCGGTTTCGGATGCGGTGACACAAGCTCTTGAAACACCAACAACAGCTCGATGATGAAACTTTGTAAATCGTATGTATTGCTGAAATTACGCACAAACACATTATAGTGGTAGCTAGTCATGCTTCGCAGAATTCCCAACATAATGGCAACTAAATTTCCAACAAGCGGATTCTCACGATCCATGGCATGAGAGGTTTTGATCACAGTACGAAGTAGGATTATCATCACCTCCTTAATGTCCTCTTCGGTGGACCCAATGTCATCACGGAAGAGCAGTTTTAGAATGTTGTTCATAATATTGATGCACTCGTTCACCTAGGGAAGTATTGTGAATTATTAAAATTTAATTTTTGCATCCTACAGTGAAGGACTAAATATTGCTGAATTTGCGAAAGAAAAGTAATAACTTTCAGTCTTGCTTGGGATTGACAAAGTCTTAGAATTCCTAACATTTTTCACGAATGACCAAAATTGTTTGTTACCAATGGCTATTGGAAACAGAAGTTTATATTCGTGAGAAGAATTTGCAGTTTTACGGACACCTCGAAACATTTTCCAGTTTTTTTGGGTTGGATTTGCTTTATAAGACTGAAAGCTTAATTCTCTCTATCTAATAGCTCCAAGAACTTTCCAATTGGATTTCTCGTATTGGCATACAGATTTTTGGGAGTTAATTTTTGAACTGAGTGGTTATAAGAGATGTACAAGAATTTAGTTCAAATGACCAATGGTTCGGGATTTAGGAAAAACGACAACTTAGATCAATAGAGCATTTTTAACATTGACTGTCAGAATTCAACTTAAAGTTAAGAAGTAGTGGTGTTCGGTAAACGTGTAATTCAAACCGAGCTGCTATGTCGCTTTAAACTTGCAAATATAATATTGCAAACTTATTTCAAAAGTGAGTGCTGTGTTGCATACAAAGTGCGTTGATTGTAAACAAATTGTGACCAAAATGAACACCCACTTTACCGGGTGCGTGAACTTAGCACCCCAAAGTTTAAAAAATACTTATTTTTTTAGAGTTCTGGATAGCTCGAAAGGAGTTCTAGAGTTCCTGATAAAAATGTTGAAAAGTTCTGCGCATTTACCCCCAGTTTAACACTGAAAGTTTAAACTAAAGTTCAACTGAACCTGAACGTGAGTTTAAATTTGAAGTTCAACTCGTCCGGTTTCACAATATAATCTAAACTTCAGTTCAATTGAACTCAGTTCAACTAAATTTGATGAATGAATTTGATAGTATTGTACAGTACTTATACGACTTTTCCAAAATCGTTCCTTGTCTTTTCTTTCAAAGAATACGCAAAACAACGTCAAATATTTATGTGTATTTGACAATCGGTTGATCTGAGGTTTAAACGGCAGAGTACTGTAGTTTAACTTTTTAGAATGAACTCTGTTCAAGGTTTAAACGAAATTCTGAAACAGAACTAATTGTTGAACTAAGGTTTAAACTAAAAGTGTAGTTTAAACTCCAACTGTGAAACTGGGGGTTAATGTAATGCATCGTGAACTTAGCACCCCATTTGTAAACATTTTGGATTTTTCTTTTTTTTTTCCAAAATAAGCCAGCACATTTTCATAAAAGTACATTTTTTTACAAAATTAATGCACGACACCAAGATTTCTGGAGTTCCCTAAACAAGAATTTTTTTTCTGAACAAAAACAAAAAAGTTATAGAACTGTGAAAATTGTCAAAAATTGCGCAAATATTTTTTCGGAGATCCGAAGAGTTGTGATTAGAGTTCTGGAAAGTACTTTTGAAACTCAACAAAATTTCCGTATAAAATAATCTTCAAAGCCCAAACATTTTTTTTAATTCGTAAATTTTTTAAATTCGTAAACATGTTGTTTCCTGTAAATTTCGAAATGCTGTGCTTGCATTGTTGGACTTTTTGAATAATCACCCTTCATTCGAGTGGCGTAGGCGTTTCATTTTACAAAATCCATAACTTCCACGACAGGGAACGACGTAGGTAATTCACATTCCACATACGATGTAAACGAACTGGTGCCTGTAACTCAACGCGACAAGTAGTTGTAGGACAAGTGAATTTCGACAACTTGTAAAAATGTGTGTAACACAAAACGACAAGTCCGCGAACACTTCGATAATTGTCCCGATGAAAGATGACAAGTGGGGAATTATATAATTTGTCTCTTTCTGTAACAGAACACGTCAAGTCAAGTGTTAATGTGGTGGTTCAATGAGAACGGGTGATTTGAATATTGTCAAAAGCTGACAAGTGCCTAATATTTAATAGTATACAGTGATGCCAATGGTAAAAAAGATAACAATGTTACAGCTGACAGTTCGGGGTTAGTAAAAATGGAGCGCTATATGAAAGAACCACGCATTTTCATTGTTGAGCAATATTTTTAAAATAATTAATTTGTCAGCTACTGTCCGCAATTTTCGAAAAAAAATCATCTTCATTGATGAAGCTCATTTTCATCTTGATGGTTCGTTAATCGTCAAAATTGTCGCATTTTGGGGTTCAGAAAACCCACGAGTAATTGTTGAGAAACAAATGCATCCACAACGCTGTTTGATATGGTGCGGATTTTGGGATCAGTAATTATCGGACCATTCTTCTTCCAGTTTTTAGTGCCTAAATTACAAGATATGGATGTGACCAACAGTGGTTTCGAGAAGACAGGTGCCACATGCCATACAGCCAGAGAAAAAATTATTCAATTACTGCATGAGTCATTTCCTAATCGTGTAATCGGCCGTTTTTGCGATCAGAACTGGCGATCCAGATCTTGCGATTTAACGCCATTGGACTTTTTTCTTTGGGGTTTTTTTAAGTCAAAGGTCTATGCAAACAATCCCACGACCACCAATGCCTTGAAAGAGGAAATTGGGATACATACATACAGTCTTATTTTAAGCTGTATGTATTCATTTTGAACAACTGGACCAAACGAACAAGTGGGATCATAACATGCAGTTCATGTAACAAAAAATATTTTTTTGTAATTTACAAATCGAGTAATGGGTACTGTGAACTGCATGTAGGGGTACCCTAAAAAAATATGTTTACCCTATCAACATTACTCGCGTCTTCTGTCCGGTTTATGGATAATTTTTGTTTGAGAATTTGAAATACTTTTCTAAACACAGAAAAATGAAAATTGTCGATAAATGCATCTAACCAAAACTGCCGCGAATTGTAGCGTCGAAAGTAAATGTAAACTGAAAAGTTATTATTTCACTTGCAAATTCACAGTCGTAGGAGTATAATTTTAAATTGAAACTGAAAATAAATATAAACAAGCCAAGCTTACTCAAAAAAAAAAAAAAAAATAATAATAATAATAAATAAATAACAATAATTATATGTAAATAAATAAATAGACTCACATCAAAGATATATTTCTGTTAAATTTTGTTCAACTTAAAACAACAAACCGCAAATAGATTTTATTTTTTTATTTTTGTTTGTTTAATTAAATAAAAGGTTACCTTTAACTTAGCCGTAGTTTCACGTGTGTGCAGTTGTGATTTTAATTGCCCCAAAACTTTAGCTGCTTTTGTAAGATTCTTTTCTTGTTGCCATATATCGGATTTGCAGTCACCCTAAGTTTTTCATTATACATACATGTAGAGACGAAATATTTCTTTTTTGTTTTGTTTTGTGTTTGGAAAAATTATTGGTGTACGTATGTGAATAACAAACAAATAGTAGTTTACACATTCTATAGTGATTATGATCGTTTCTAGTTATAAAATATGAAATTGAAGAACTATTTATTTTCTAAGTGAAGTGGAAGCTTGTCAGTGTTACAAGTTTCCCAAAAGTTACATTCCAAAATGATTTCATGATAACAAGAAATAGGGTTAGGTGCCTACGAGAATTAAGTGCACCAAATTGAACAATGAATAATGAATGTGATGAAGTGAACAATTAAAACTAAACTGTGAACATGATTAAATGTAATGTGTGAAGTGAGATGCGATTGTGGACCAGTTTATGAACGTGCAATAAATATGATTTTTTTGTTTGTACTTAACTTTTGTATACTTAATGTAAATAAATATAAATAAATAATTGGCGCAAAAGGTCCGTATAGGCACCTAGCGTCTCACAACCATTCGTAGGTGTGAGTTGTTTTTATTTTTGGGGCAAATGTAAGGAACCTATAATTTTATGCTAAACGGCTGAATTGAGAAAAACTTTTCCAGTTATAGTCTCGGATGTTTGTCAAGAAAAAAACCTTAAGATGCAATTTGTGTTTTTCTAGGAATCGAATCTAAGACCTTTCACGCAGTATTAAGTTAGCCAAATTTGGTTATTAATACAGAGATAAGTGGAGCGTTACGAATTTAGAAAACAAATTTTAGTAGAAATAACGAATAAGTTTTTTGAAGAAATTCGTAAGTTGGGCATGCGAAATGATAAAGTCTGTGCGGGTTAACCCGCCTTAACCTGAATAAAACTGAAAACGATTTAATTCGCGGTACAAATAATCATTTTTAGTGTCCAGGTTAGGTTTTACAATCTCCTAGTAACTATTTTTGTTTATATTTAAAATTATCTACATATTGTGACCTATGTACAACAAACCTAAACTGAACGTTAAAAATGATTATAAGTATGGTTAGGCTAGGGTGGCAAGCTGCAGCAAGTTAAGCTTCACTTAGGCCAGAAGAGGCAGGATCCCACAGGATCTAATGATCTCACAACTACCCGTTGAACCAGTAGGAACTGAGAATGAAGCGTTGGAGGCAACTTATGTTTATACTAGCGAGTTCGCCGAGATTGTCGAAGAAGTATTTTTCCGGATATAGTTTTCTACGAGTTGAGAGGGCTGGGCTCTGCGCACGTGCACAGGAAGTGAAGAATAGTCTCTTCCTCATCCTCGTCCATGCAGCTTCTACAGAAATCGTTGGCAGGGAGGCCCAACCTCAGAGCGTGCCTGCCAATAATACAGTGTCCCGTAATGACACCTACAATGTGCTTATATTGAATCTTTTTAGTAATACAAGATTGTTGGATCCAGCATGGGCCAGATTCTGTTTCATGATAGAGCACGTGGTGCAGTTTGACCACCTTCGATTAGTGGCGCTCATCGCATTTTGTTTAATTAAAAGTTTGCACGTAACGAGAGGCATATAGAGATTCTCCTTTTCCAGTAGAATCGACAAAGTTGTACCATACCTTGCGAGTTCGTCGGCCTTGCAATTCCCTTTAATGTCCCTACGGCCCGGAACGGCACTCATATAAGGTGAATTTTAAATTGTTTCGCAATATCGTTAAGAGATACGTGCCAATTGGGGTTAGGTTATAGTTATAAGCAAGGCCCAATGAATTTTTTTTTGAATTTGAAAAAGAAACTTTAGCTTTTATATATGTAGGAGCCTTGGGTGTACATTCAACGCCGAACTATGGTTGGAGACAAGTTTATAGGAGTCGGAATAGGAGTGACACTAAGTCTACGTTTTTTAAAGAAATGTTTGATTTAAAATTTAAATTATATGGTGCTCAGACACTTGTCTGTCTAAATTAAAAGGGCCGTAGAAACTCTAACGTGGTGTATTTTAAAAGCAAAGCAATGTTTTAAATACCAATTTACCAATACCAAAACACAGGAGTAATGAAAAGTTAAAACAATAAAAACAATAAAGTTCACGAAGTGTCTATTCGGCCGTTGAGTTTGTACTGACTGACGTTTATCGATGTTCGGGACAGGGCTGTAATCAAAGTAAAGTAATCATATGTTCATTAAAAACTGTTTATAAAGATAAAAGTTGGTTCCTAAACGTACAGCATAATGTCCGAAAATGATTATACTGATGTTTAAAGCCTTTGTCGCGAGCGAAGCGAGCCACATACCCCAACTTTAGGTACGCAATAAAAACTTTGACATTTCGTTACGTAGTCGTGTCCTAAACAACGGCCGAATAGCAACATCATAAATTGCAGTTACGTATAGAATAACCTAAAATAAACAATAATGATTTACATAAATGATTTGATGGTTAGGAAACAGTGTGCGTTTATGAATGATTCCTATATGCCTACGAAGATAAAATGAATCACGGTAGTCTCTAAATTGTACTCTGTTGTTTATACTTCTCTACAAATAATTTCATTCCCCAGTCTAATTTATGGACAAACACAGTTTAATAAAAATACACAAAACAGTCAATTCAACTTATAGTATGTATTCTCAAATAGAACAGTGTCTTTAAGTATCGTTCCAATGCAAGTGCTATGCATACACATTTATTTTCGATTTAAAAAATCCAATTTGGCATTGTATTAAATTTATTATCTACATGCAGTCAACTACAAGAACATTTGTTTTTTTATTGTATCAAGACACATTACAACAACTAAACATAAAACAACAATTAAAACACACAACATGCTAAACCGTGAATTTAAATAAAACATAATGCAAATGAAAGGTCGCTTCAAATAATAATAAAGAAAATAACCAAAAACTAAATAAATAAATATAACATGGGTCAAGTTGGGAAGGTGTTTTTAAACCTTTTATAATATTGAAATCATATATGGGCCACGGTGGTACATAGACTACGAATGTATCTGTTATTCGGGTCCATGTAAAGTTGGAGCTTTGCATAAATTAAGTATTAGAGCTTTTGGTTCTAGGAGGAATATCCTACCCACAAGTTTTTTCTTTGCTTTGCTTAGCGGTCAGATGAATAAAATGTGTATAAGCCTAGCTTTCCTTATCTACTTATTTATTTTATTTTTTAAGGGGAATCCAAGTCATGGAAAATTCAGACTCGAATACCGGGCCATGGGACAAACAAAACCCATTTTGTTGCTGTAGTGGTAGAGAAACTTTGATATTAGGTTTGTTTTATTGATTACTAGCTATGCCCGCGGCTCCGCCCGCAGGTTTCTTTTCTTTTAAATAAAACTAACATATATTTGAGTTATCATTGTACGTTTGTTTATAATATATTTTCCTCTTGTTTAAGCTTACAAAATATTTTATCGCAATCCATTTTTGTAAACTATACACGTTATTTTTTTAGTGGGCGCAAGCTCACACGCGAACATGCAACATATAGCTGTCCGTGTGAAAAACATGGCTGTCGGAGTCCAACTCCAGCAATGGCCGAGTAGTTCCGAAGATAGCCCCTATAGCCCCTTTTCCCCTTCCCCCATCCTCTCCCAAAGTAACCTACACTGATCCGGAGGATGTAGCCAGTACAATGTTGAAAATGTTTTTTAAATCGGCCAAATAGTTCCACAGTTAGTCCCTACCACCCCTTTACCCCTCCCCAGTAAATGAAATATTATGTCCATTATGTGGTCACAGTATGATTTGATTATTTATACTACGCGATCATATCGTTACAATTTTCATAGCTGCAGATCTCAAATATATGTACGATTATGCATTATGCACCGCACATATGTACATAGTTCGTTTTATGCATATCCATTCCCTTCATCAAATTCAACTACGCCATTCATGAGCATTTACAATGTGCATTCTGAATGCACGTCGTGCGAGTAATCATTCTATTTTTATAACGCAATATAAAACTACCCCTGAGCACAACTGCAATCGATAAAGCAAATTTTTTGCACTTGGTCAAATAAGATCTATTTTCAATTTATTTTGTCTCACTCTCATGGATGGACCAGAAAGATGAATGTTAGCTCAAAATACTCGGTGAAGTGTTGCCTAACTGTTAAAAGCATATCTTGAATTGACATACATAGATTTATGAGTATATTGGCAAGTTAAGCGTAGTAAGGTCGAAATAGAAAAGTTTGTTTGAAAAGTTTTTCAACCCTTATAGGACGAATTATGAAAAACGATGAATGAGGCATGTAATAGTTTTGACTTATCTATCAACATACAAACTTTCAAGTTCATACGGCTAACGGTTCGTGAGGCCCCCTTTACTTCTCGCGACTCCTTTACTCCTGAGCAATTCTCACCCACCCTACGGACTAAGTGGGCCACACATCTATAAATCAGAAAAAAAATCACGAAAATCGGACGAATGGTTCTCGAGTTATGGAGAAACGAACAGACGGACGTTGCATTTTATAAGTAGTACATACATATATGGATATGGATATATGGATATGGATATGGAAGTACATATATGGATATATGGATATGGATGGATATGGAATTATGGATGTAATACCTATGTAAACAGCTGGATTTCTGTTGAAGTGGTGACGAAATTAACGCTGAACTGGCGTGATCGACTTCTTATTTCGGACGAAACTGTTGTAGGCAAAAACACCGTGCTCTACCGTCCACGGCCTTATGATGGCTTCAACTGGTAAAAATATGCTAAGACCTCGCAAACCTACTGTTGCCTGCCATACAGCTGTCGTCCCAAAAGGGTGGAAGTGCTAGCCATTTAGAAACGTCTGACCTTTCTGCCACTCTCTGTATCTGTGAATCCCGGAAGTGTAGTTGTAGGATTCTACTTTATTTGAGTTTGCATTCCACATCACACAGTTTCATCTTTCATGATATATGAGTATAGATAGCCAATGTACAAAGCGAGGTAGGAAGCCGCACTTCTCATCAATAGTTTTCTTAAAACTAAAGAGAGCTGCGGTTGCTGTCTTTATGCTGACCTTTTAGTTTGATTCGCTGTCTAATAGAAGAGCCAGATAATAGGGGGAACGTCTATCGGAATGCTTTTGTGCCATAGTGAATAGGACTTGTTGGACCGATCCGAGTGAACATCATAGATTCAGGCAACTACTTGATTGTAGCAGAGTACGGATGCGGATGTCAACTACGACACAACATTCAGCGGAAGCTGTAAAAACATTTGGCATTGCAAGGCTACTAACGAAAATCGTTATGTTATGTTAGGTTTAGCGAAGAGTATACTGTCTGACACACTCATGTCAATACTGACCAATTCTGATGACCGTGGATGGGAAGAGGTTGTCCCTTACCCATTAAACCTATCTATAAAAGCTATAATCAAGCAGCACAGTACCTACTAGTACCTACAAACCATCCTGAGGAATTGATGAGTTTAATTACCTTGTCTGTAGATATGCTGGTATGTTAGTGTAGGTCTTGGAAGAATTACCTACTTTGTGTGTTGGAGACCTGGGTAGTGACATTGTATGTGGTGCATGAGATGACTTGGTAAGAAGCACGCTCCAACTTATCTGTACAATTTGGTCGAATGAAAGTATGACCGACAAATGGACCAGGCACAATGATTGTCTCCGGTCTGATGTTTTTGGAATCAATTTCGTTTATCATTGACGGACACAATCAGATTTGTAAAAACCGCTGGTTGATTTCAGTAGGCCAACTTCATCGAAATAAAATTTAAAGGAGTTTGGTAAAGTATTTTATGCCTGTTTTTGGTAATGAGCGATCACAATGACCTAAAAGGCCTTATGAAAGCAAAGCACATGCTGTGCACTTCCCTTTTGACCTAACCTGAAAGTTATCATCGAAGTGCTGCTAAATTTAAGCTCAACCTGTTATATGTTTTCTGTGCCTATATTTAATGTAATTGAAATAGTGTTTAGAAGATATTTATGTAGGTACGTGACGTGAGTACACCCATGTTAAGAGTTATTAATTTGTATACCATGAGATGGTACCATGCGTAATTTGTTTATTATTTCATTATGCTTAATTAAATCGTATTATTTACCACAAATGAAATGACCTAGATTTTTTACACGTTATTTGATTTGATTGTATAGATTATTACCCAACACTTGACCAATGTTATATGTATGATAATAGAAACAAGAGTTTGTTAAAAAAAAAACTTACCTCCTCACTGCTTTCGAGACGATCTTTTATGTGTTTGCAAAAGACCGGCAAGAGTATGGCTCTGCATTCGGGATAGTGAAATAGTTTCGAATCGACAAAGTCCTTGATGCAAACCATTTTCGATTGGGTCAGTCGACCCGGTGGGAACTTCATTAAAATCTTCACGATGCTATTGCTGTAAGGGCGGAATTGGTCTTAGATGATAAGACTATTTTCCAAAAGCGTTTTGTACAACTTACCTCAATTCTACTTTATCGTAGACTTGCAGAAGATCTGTGGCTATGACATGAAGGTTCTTTAGTAGAGCGCCTTCTGATTTGAGAAGATCTGTCGGACAATCAATCATCTCGATGAACATTTTCAATAGCTCTAAAAAGAAAGGGATAAACAGTTGTTCTCGTTAGAAATATCACTTAAGTTATGTAAAGGTAATTCACAATAACATTCCCAAAAGCTTCGTACATTCCTTCAAATTTGCCACTTGCCCGAACGCATTATAAGAACAACTTTTACCATCAGCTGTATCCTTGCGCTAAGAAGGCGATTTCATAGTAGAACCGGACCCTCTTTTTAACAACTAAGAAGACTATGTATAAGACCTCAATAATCCTACTCTTGCTATGCGGGTCTAAGGAATGGGCGCGGAAAAGATATTCGCTTCTGTTTGCGTTGATAGGTTTTTGAAGAGACGAATCAATGACAAAGTGTACGAGCTGTACAGCAGCAACGAACTAGGCATTGGACGTGTGAGATGGCTATAACATGTAGAACGTATAAACATCAAAGGTCCGGCTCATAGAGTCTTTGTTTCTAATCCAGAGGTTAGACCAAAACCTTATACCCCAAAAATAATATCTTCCTTGCGTCTACATATTTAAACCAAAAGTAAAAACTCACCTTCAAGTTTATTTTCAAAGTCTTCCACATTCGAATTGTCATTCAAAGCTGCAAACAGTAATCGTGACCGAATGATAAACTTCATAACGTAATGTAGATATTTCGTAGTTTTATATAATCGTTTGACTTCGACTTTTTCTTCATCGGCTTCGTAAATGTCCACAGAGTAATCCAGGCTTCCTGCATTGATAGCCTCACGTATGTGGTCTTGTAAAACGTCCATTAATTTGCTAGAAAGAAACAATAACTTTACGAAGGCCTCAAACATAAGAGAATATTAAATTTTACTTGTAAGCCAAAGTCGCTGAAAAGCTTTCGTTGATGTACACATCCAAGACGGACAAAAAGTGTTGATACTTTAAATCTGAAACCGTTTCCACTAGATGTATGATACTCATAAAGACTAGATTGTCGTATCGTCCGGGGTTATCGTTTTCCACCTAGATTAGTTTGCATTTAAAAATAAAAGTAGCTGGCATAGAGAAAAACTTACCAAAATATTGAAGAGAGCGTCAAGAATATCTTGCAAGAATTTCACAACCTCTTCACCAGGTACTGTGGCCAGAGCTTTCAGGGACTCTTCTAGGGATTCCTTGTGCGCGGACCAGTTTAATAAGCCAAGTAAACTCACTGAAATAGAATAATAATATGATGTAGGGCAGAGTATTTGGAAAAATTATTGTTCAATGGTCTCGCTATTAGTGGAAACACACCTCAGATGGAGGACAAGTGTTCGATAGAGATTCGAGTTTCCCTATGTTCATTATGCCATAGCTTTCCACATTTTGGCGTTTAATGTCGTCGTGCAAAGAGGCGCTAACAACGGTTTCGAAGGAACCGCCTTCGCCGAACTCCAGCACCGCTATAAAAAGTACGTTTAAGCAAAGCAGTGGAGAGTTAAATTGGATGAGAAAATACTTGTAGGTACGCAAATGGAAGAAGTAGCAGCCTGGGAAAAAAAACACCTAGGCTGCATGGTATTACCAAAGTGACGGCGTATACATATACAACACATGCTTTTGAGCAATAAATAAAAACAAAGCTTGTTACAAATTCCCAAATGAAACCAAAAGTTCCCACAACATCTGTCGTCAAACCGATGGCTTTGCATACTGGACAGAGAAAGAAGAATAGAGCGGTTCGGCGGCAGGCTGTAGACTGAAATTGAAAATACAGGATGACTATCAGCTTCCGGAAGGCTAGTTCAAAAATCGACGCCATCAAAACAATTGTTACCACTGCAGATAAGGCAGAGTGAAGAGTGAACTGAACCCCCTCCTATGGATGATGACATTCTCAGAGTAGATATACCAGAAGCTGTTAAGGTGATACGTTTTACGGATGACATAGTCATAGTAGTGCTGCCAAACTGCTAGAAACTGCTAGAGAAAGTGGTTCAAATTAGCAATGACGCCATCCATACTCTTTATAGCTGACTAGAGAAACCGTTGGGCTAAAATTGTAAGCAGCACTTTTTCCAACAACTTCCTCTGGGTCATTACAAGAATAACGCCAACAGACATACTGGCCAAAGAAGTTCAAAGAAAATACAGAAAGACACACCAGGAAGGTAACACGGAATTTAGCGCTGTGTTGGAATTTGTCAATCAAAGGTCAATTCGAAACTTTGATACGAAGCAAACATGGGCGAGTAAACTTTTGCGTAACGCCGGTTTTAACAGGATATGTCTGTTTCCCATCATATCTCTATCGATTCAAGCACGAGGACTACTCATTATGGCAATACTGCGCAGTTGTGAAACATGTTTTCTGTATTTAGTGCCCACGGTTCAACACCCAACGGGATATGGTTATAGGGGAACTGAAAGGAATACCAACCTCGGAAAACTGATATGCGGATATACCAGTCAAAGCAAAGTGGAATCCTGTGTACATTTTCGCCTGAACCAATAATATAGTGCTGAGACGAGAAGTGATCTCCGAACAAAGCTTAAGCGGTAATTATATTTCCTTGCAGAAAGCCAGTAGCCAAAAAAATCAAGAGAGCCACTATTGAATCTAATTAAGTAGTAGCTCGGCTCCAGTATTACTTACCGCTTTGTGTCAGCTTTGTACTGCATAGATTGACGCCAATCGATAGGCTATCCTTTGAAAGAAGTGTCAGTCCTAACGTTGACGGTTTTGTGCCACTTGGTATTTCCGATACGGTCGACGGTAGATCCATATACGATATGATTACGTTTTTGTCGAACTTCTTATGGTCGA
This sequence comes from Cheilosia scutellata, assembly GCA_955612985.1. Lineage (NCBI taxonomy): Eukaryota > Metazoa > Arthropoda > Insecta > Diptera > Syrphidae > Cheilosia > Cheilosia scutellata. The sequence goes on along the minus strand of OY015312.1, from coordinate 50,646,402 downwards.
TTTTGTAGACTATCATGTTATGTTGTCCTTGCTGTAAAATACACACATCAAGCAATAACTCAATATTAACCCGCGATGCTATCCCAACTCACAGTGATTGTTGTTCCATTATCTTGCATCAGCTTAATATACGACAAGCCAAAAGGTTTCTCTAGACGATCCTTTTGTTCATTCGAGCTTCGATGTTTATACAAGAACTTTAAATGACACTGTTTGAATTCATCAATTGGCACATGAATCTGCAAAAATTAAAACATGAATTCGCATGCTGCTCAGTTGACGCTCACGCTACTCACTTTAAAAGTCTCCAACCACTTTGGCTTGTCTTCGTGGTAGTAGACCACCGATTTATACTCATCGATTGGAGAATGACCAGCTCCGATACTCATGACGCCCGGCACAACTTCACCCTTTTCGTTGCAAACGTACACAGTTACCTCAACGTTCTTGTCACTGCTCTTGGCACTTCGCGAAAACTCTCCTCCCATTAGCGTGAGGTAGAGATCATTGCGTACATCCCCTGGCAGTATGACTTCGGGGAAGCCCATTTTCCGAGCAAATGGCACATTTCCATGAACTAGATGCGGGAATTCCTCTTTGATCTGCAAGAAGACTCACGTCAGACACACGTTTAGATATGAACAACAACTCACCTGTTTAATATCACCTTGCAACACTTCTATGTCGACGGCTAACTTCGAGTCGATCTTGCCAATGTCCTTGTTTGCCACCAGCTTCTTAAGAGTCGCATCAAAGTTCTCCTTTTCGCACATAATGAACGGCAGGTCCAAATTGCTTTTGAAATCATCTGGCTTTCGAATAATTGGCGTTAGATCCTTACACGCTACTCCAAATGGTCTGCGCATGTGATCCGTGCCACCCGACGAGCTATTCGAGTTAATTGACAACTGGGAGCTCTTTTTGCTCGCCGCATTCAGTACAGAGTTCGATAGACTCGCCCTTTTCGAGTCGTTCTCCTTCATCTCCATCGATCCAATTCGTATTGCATAACAAACCAAGTACAGCTTGCTGATGTTCAGGTCGTTTGTACTTAGATCGGTGAAGAGGACGCGATTATTGTCAAATTGATCTATGTCACGGGCAATTCCCAGTCGACCCCATTTCACGACATAGTTCTCTGTGATTGGCTTGTGTGTCTCACCATCATACAGGGTGAAAAGCAGGTCAGAATCCTCTTGAAATTTGCAAACGAACGCGTGCACTGTCAGCAGGACGTTGTGGGAATATTTGTTCATTGCACGTGAGGCACGATGTTTCGCTGGGGGATTCTACAATCAAACAAAATAGAACTGATTAGCCTGCAAATAGAAACTATAGCCGAATGGCAGAACAGACAACATACATTCGCCCTTCTGATACGATCACAGGCGTTTAAGTGATGTTCATACAACTCAGTTGTACACGTAGCATTTGTGTCGAGCATATTGCCGCCTTCGTCGCGAACAACCATGTCCAACCCCAACAGACTGTTTCCTGTGTCTATCTGCGATGTGGCCAGCAATTTAATTTGACGCATTTCATCCACGGGCAGATTGCCGGATATTAGCATCGCCCTAAGATGAGCCAATTCGAACATTTTCCGTCGAATTGCACTGTAGTTGTGGTGTTTCGTCTAGGGGGAAGATAGAAGCAATCAGTTTACCTTGGTCGCAACACATGTTGATTAGCGTATACTTACCAGAAAGTATCTCCTTAGTATCGAGCCCCATTCTAGTATCACTTTCGTTATTTCATCGACAATTTCCGACCGCTTAATGTAGTATTCGCCTTTAAGGAGAACCCATTCGACCGACTGGATATATGACTTTGGAAAGATTCCAAGTCGGTCTTTGTTTCTGCAAATAAATTATTAAAAGCATAGTTTAATTATATGTTTGCACATGTTAGTTGTCGTCAAATTAAGCATCACGCAGTAGACCTCGTGATCGTCACTCTGACTAGCCAGGCGTTAACATTTTAATTTATTTTAATTGCGATAATAAGGCAAATGGACACTGGTCCTACAAGCTAGGGGGTAATCGAATACTTTTTTGAAAAATTCGGTGTATTTTTCATGAATAGGATGTTCTAACAACCCAAATATGTATCTAATCGTCTATGCCCTTAAGTAGTATTGGCATTTCAAGAATAACTTGAATTCCAATCCACCGAACATAGTTTTAAATGAAGGTTCGCTCATCGCACCGATAATCAGTGAACAAAAGTTATGCGGAGGACCAGACGCTGACACACCGAAATACGATGGAAATTAAAGACCTTGACGAGGTCACCACCAAGAGCGATATCTGCGAGGCCATTAAATCGCAGTTCCAACTGAATGAGGTATACGAAACAAACATCTCGAGCTTAAGGCAGGCCTACGGAGGCACTCAAATCGCGACGGAAGGCTGTGTTCTCTAAAGCAATGACAGTGACGTTCATGGGACCCACGGTTTAGAGTTCGAAATCGTTTCTTATAAGTATCGAAATAGTTTCCTCTATAACAGAAACAAATCTACTGTTGACGCAGTTTCATAATGGCACATAAGACATTCCACAAAACCACAACAAAAGTGTTTCATGCCACTTTCATTATACGCGTTTCATTTCAAAAACATTGCATTCTTTTCTAAATTAATTGTTGACATTGCTTTTATGTCTCAAATGGAACTGAAATTCGCATGTTACTTCATGATTATTGTGCTGCATGCGGTCTACTTGTGGCACAAATTTGTTACACAACGCAGCCGTACGGTGGACTTTTTGAACCAGCTCAAAAACTGTCTCAGAAAAACTGAAAAACTATCTCAAAAAGCCATTCCCATTCCCCTTGCTGTGTATATTTCCTTTTTATGGAAGGTGTCAATAATACTGGGGTTAACTTTATTTTGTGCAACATTGGGTAATCACGACATTTTGATATATTTTGGCTGCATTTATGCATTTTACTCAATATTTCCTATATATCTACGAAGTTTTTCAACTTTACTACAAATTTCTTATATATTGGAAATGATTGTGGTCTTGAATGATTTTATGAACGATGTATTATTGCGACTAGAAAACCGACAGGCTCTTCTTTGGAATTGCTGCTTCGATTACACGTCAAAATGTCAACAGAGTTTAACAGAAATCTTCTCCGTATATAAAAGTGTTGAAAACATTCAACAGTTTGTGTACAGGCGACGCGATTATAATTGTGTTATTCGCTGTGCTACCTCTTTCATTGGGTATCAGCGGCAGTGCAGTGTTTGTTTTATTGTTCATTGGATACATCTGGGATATGGTGTTTTTAATAGCTGCCTATCAGAAGATTCATTCCGAATTGACGCGATTTCGAGTTATCGCTGGAATGTATAAGTTAAAACGAGACTCCAGTTGGGACAAGAAGGTATAATATGTCGCTACAAATGACTAACTAATAGTTCATACAATTAATCGTCTGCGTTTACAGATTGATGACTTACTTTTGAACGTGTCAATAAGAGAAATAAATTTGAGCTCGCAGTCAAAAATTGTGAAGGAAGTGCGAATGCTTAAAACTAGTTATTGTTTATCGCGGAAGTCGGCCTGTTTTATGTCGATTTTCTTTGGGCTTTTACCGTTTTGCTCTCAATCTCAGATTTTTCCTGCCCCAATCGAACATGAAATGAGATCAATTTTTTTTTGCATTTGTGTTGGTGTGTGATTTGACAGTCAGCTGTTTTTAAATTCCAATTTGTGTTTATAAAATTGGATTGTTATTTGCTAGTTTTTTACTTGTACTTGTACAAAACTACTTATTTGTTTTGTTTTGAATTAGAACTTCGTCCTTCCCCATGAAAACAACCCCATTGGCATTTTCTACGACGGTCCATTAATATCCATTTTCAATTTTCAAGTTTATTCCACAACAGGTAGGAGAGACTGGGGCACATTGAACACTTTTTGCTTTGGGGTTTCATAAAATCCTATTTGTTTAATTTATTAGACTGTAAAGTATTCTCACTTTAAGAAATGCAAATAAACTTAAATTTGGACATATAACTACGTAAATTTAGTAAGGGCGTATAATTTATTTAAAAACGAAATAGGTCCTTATGTTCAAAGGTACCCCCCATGTGGGCAGTTTTGAACTATGTAGGCTGGGCACTTTTGAAGTTACTAGGTACAAGGTTTGTATTTTTTTAATAAAATAAATTAACTTTATTATTTTAATCAAGAAAATAAAAACGACTTAGCAAAAGCAAACTGAAATTTTGAAATTATTGAAATATTTTACAAATGACTGAAGAAACTTTATAAAAACAAAAATGAGTTATTTTATTAACCGAACAGAAATTTTGAAAAAATGAAGACAAAAATTATCACCGGAGCGTTAATTGGTGGTGGTAGCTAGCTTTTAGTTCAATGCCACTTACAGACCCCTTGTTCAAATGTGCCGCGACTGTTTTGTTCAAACCTGCCCCAATAAGTCAAGCGACAGAAAAATGTGTGCAAATATTTATATTTTTCATATTTGTCAAAAAACGTACCTTTATACGTTTTCAAATGAAGTTGCGCCTTAAAAATATATTTTACACAAAAAGAAAAGCTCACTATAAAATTTATAGATTCAAATAAGCCTCACGTTGAAATGTGCCCCAGTCTCCCCTAACAATAACTACCTAACCTCAAAGTTTGACAAATGTCACTTGTTTTGGTATTGGTGAAAGTACGTGCGAATCTCTCTTTCGAATCGAGATTCGCAAAAGTAATCTGAATCTTAAAAAAAGTGCTTTTTTTTGCCCAAAGAAAATTGATTTTGACAGACAGCTGATTTCTAGAGAAGAAAAACTGCTCTGAATCTTAAAAAAAGTGCTTTTTTTTGCCCAAAGAAAATCGACATTAGATATCTCTCAATAAAATAATAATTATGACAGAAAAAGGGAAAACTAAAATAAAGTGTAGGGTGTTGCTATTCGGCCGTTTTTCGGGACACGACTACGTAACGAAATGTCAAAGTTTATATTGCGTCAAGTTGGGGTATGTGTACGGTGACCATATTTGTCAAAGGAAAATAAAGGACAATCATTTTTCAAATTACAAACTGTTGGTATTTATTGAAAAAAAATAAAAACTTAAAAATTAATAATACATAATAAGATAGCAAAAAACATGAACATTACTAATACATAGTAAATAGTTCTATAAAAAAAAAATATTGGATTGACATTCACTTATATAGCCGTATATATTAGCAACTAACCAACTAGGAACTGTCAATAAGCAGCTTTATTTTAACCTATTTTCACATCGAAGCAACATTATTGCCTGGCATTTTTAGCACAAAAATCGTATTGAGAATGGATTACTTCCAGAAAAGAGGAATGGTGAAACCGTGAGTTTCACAGATGGATCCATGGTGGATGGCGGAGCAGGGACCGGTATCTTTTCAGAAGATCTTGAACTAGCCCGTCACATTAGCCTCGGGAAACACACTTCAGTATAACAGGCTGAAATGATTGCTTTGCTGCATGCGTTGGACTACTTGCTTGAGAGTCAGGTGGATGGGAGAAATATCCTTATAGCACTGGACAATCAGGCGGTGACATCATCATTGGCACTGGAATGTGTATTCAAGCTCAATAAGTGTTCATCTAAAAATCAGGTAACACTGTCTTGGGTATGAGGACACATAAGGATCGACGGCAACTAAAAGTCGGACTCCCTTGCAAAACAGGAAAGTTGCTGGGACCAGAACCATTCTTTTCAATTGGTAGAGGAATGGTAGAACACCTCATTCACAAGTAGATCACGGCAAAACACTTGAGAAGGTGGTCAACAGTGGAACAAACAATAGACAAGCTAAAATCGCAATAAAATAGCCGACCTGCTCCACTCAAGGAAGGGTTTCCAAGCATGAGTCGAGGAACATTGAAATGGGTGGTGGGGTTAACTACAGGTCATGGTAATTTCGGGTATAATTTAAGGAAGATGTGACTTAGAAAGGATGATACTTGTAAACTATGCCTGGAGGAATCTGAGACAGCGGCACAGCTTTGGCTGACAAAAGAATAAGGATATTGGGACAACATTGGGTAGAGACCCATTGGTTTAAACAGATTTCACATAAACAGATTCTCTCTGGGTAAGGTTTATAGTGGTAGAGATACGAAATGAGACTCGACAATGGTGGTCTGATTCGAATATCCCTCGAAATCTATATAATAATAATATAATACTCGCTTGATATGATGAACAAAAATGTTCCTTATGCAGACTGAATCCTCATTTTCCAGTCACTAATAACTCGGGCCATAGGCAAAATTTCCAAAATCAGGAAAACTATTTTATATTGGTATTTCTTATATACATAGAGTAGGTACACAAACGTGTTTGAAGTCAATCGCATGAAAATTTGAATTTTCCGATAAAAACTTTTCCCCTTTTGGAGTTCGAATTTCTCCAAATCGCTTCTAGTAATTACTTTGGCCATACAAGGAAATTTGTTTCAAAATTTTTGCTTCCTAGTTCTTACCGTTTGGGTTGGGCGTTGATCAACAAAAGTCAGGACAAATATATGATATCGAAAAGTTGTACGCCATTTAAAAATAAGCCTGTTTTTTCTGAGAAATAAATGGTAGATTTTCTCAATACTTGGCCAATCCGGTGTTTCACGAAATAAGACCCTCTCAAGGACTTCTACGTCCAAAAATATAGAATTCTATTGGCAAATGTATTGTTGACATGAATTTCATAACATTACAGTACATGTTTCGATACCTCGTAGAGTTCAATTGCCCAAAAATTAATTCTCTATGCTATGCATAACATTTTTTTTTTTAGTTTTTAAAGGACAGTTTCAAAAATAAAGGACAAAATCCGTCCTTTATTGAAAATAAAAAAATACAGGACAGAGGTTAAAAAGAAAGGACTGTCCTTTTAAATAAAGGACGGATGGTCAGCGTAGGTATGTGGCAAAGACTTTAAACTCCAGTATAATCATTTTCGGACATTATGCTGTACGTTTAGGACTCAACTTTTATCTTAATAAACAGTTCTTAATGTAGATATGTTTACGTTACGATGATTACAAGGGCCGAATAGACACTCCGTAAAGAGTAACGAATAGTTCTAACAAATCATGGAATTTATTCTGGTGTGTATCAATAAATTTGATAATTATGCTGGCAAAATTTACTGGCATTTTTTTTTTTTTTTTTTTTTAAGAAAAAACTGAGTATTATGGGACCTTACGCAAGGCGCGCACCGAAGTGGCGATGCAGTGGTTTGGTGACCAAGTGGCAGGTGGAATGGCTAAAAGGATTCAACGAACTATTTAAAACGAATAAATGGTCAATAGTAGAATATGTTGGCCTAAACCTGCTTTGAAATTCCTTTAGCAAATTGTTTTCTCCTATCCACTGATTAAGTCGGCTATGCATTATTGCTGTGAATATTTTATAAGCTGCATTTAGAAAATGAATTGCTTCTTGAATCTGTAGTCTTTTTTATGGATAGGAATATTAGAGATTACTAAAATCGTTGCTGTGGTACTTCTGACTCTAAGATGGTGTTAACAAAGAGATAATCCTGAGGTGCAGCTCATTGATACCATGCTTGTAAAATTCATCCTGCAACTTTACCATCCTTTAAGGTTCTACGCACTGAACTGAATAAATTCATGAAGTGAGATTTGTCTGTCTGGTACGCTGGTTGGGCATATTACAAGTGTATGAGACTATCAGATCGGCTTAATAGCCTTTTAAAATGATCTGAGAGGATATTCGGATAGAGATCGTTACACATACCATACTTTCCACCATTGAGTTTTCTTGCCAGCGTTCCTGTTAGTTTTGCCACTTGTAACAAATGTTGGTAATATAAGTCTAGCTCCATTCCAAAGCCGAAGTGGATTTAATATCTATTATAGAGTTATCGGGATTGCAGTTTGAAATGAAGCAAGTGTGTGGAATTTAGTTCTCTACTAAGTAGGTCTACCTAAAAAGTAATTAAATAATTGATTTGCCATTTTGCAAAAGTTATACTTGCAAGTATACCGCTTTTTTGGGGAGTAAAACATTCAATGTAATTTGTTTTACTAAACGCTTAATCTAAAGCAAAGCGCGCATTGACACAGTGGTAACCAAGTGGCAGGTGGCGTGGGGATAGAATGGCGGCGGGAAAGTGATTTAAGAGTTTCTCAACAGAGTAAAAAACTCTACACATTCTTTGTGGATTTCAAGGCAGCCTTTGATACGGTAGACCTCAACTCCTTGTTTTACAAACTCTACAACATGGGTATGTCATTGAAATATGGACGTGTTATTCAGAGCCACTATATGGGCTCTATAATATAATATATACTCTAGAACAGGTGGTTGGAACGGTACGTATTATCGGAATGTTTTGAATCGTGATCTGGAGTAAGACAGGGTTGCTCTTTAAGTCCAAGTCTTTTCGCACTCTTCATAGAGGACATAATTGAATTCTTGCCAGGAGGAATAGTGTATGCAGAAGTGCTGGTCATGGGCAAGCCCTCTTATTCGTAGATGGCATAGTGGCTATTAGCCTACACACTACCAGAAGCTTGTGATCAATAGTCTTAGTAATTATAGATAATTAGTCAATTTGGATAAATCGAAGATGATGGTATTTAAAAAAGGAGAAGGCAGAACCAGTGCAAATGAGAAATGGTATAATAGAGGCGAAACAATTGAAGTTGTGAAGAAATATAAATAATTGAAAGTACGAGCACTTGGTACCAACAATTTTATTTATGAATGCTAACTCGAGGATTTTAATGTCGCATGAAGGAGATGCTTTAATAATAACTACATTGTGCATAGTGCTAAATAAAGAGTGTCTCATAATTCACGCAAAATTTGAATTTCGCGCCATTTAATAGTAGGTAGGTATCTACCTACAGTGATGCCAACGGAAAAAAAGATAACAATGTGACAGCTGACAGTTCGGGGTTAGTAAAAATGGAGCGCTGCTCCATTCTCAAAAAATGAAACGACAGTCCGAATAACGACTGTTTTATTGAAGCGAAAAAAGTAAAAAGTTAAAAACAGACACCGACCGATCAAGGAATTTGGTATTTTTCATGACGTTCAATATTTGAAAACGATTTCGGGTATACAAACAGTCCACCACGAAACTGGTGTCTGCCATTTTGGACACCACACACTATGTATTTTATTTTTAAATACGTAAATTGTATTTATTTGGATTTGAATTTTAAATTGAACTGAAACTAAGGACATTTTTCGAGCTTGAAGTGCCGATTCATTGACGAATCCAGTCAAGAAGTTCAATGCGATCTGGGAAATAGAAACTTGGGTACTTAAGAAAACAGAGATGACCGAACCCAAAGAGAAATCCACAAAACCCCAACAAAAACATTCCTAAAATGCCCCAAACCTACGAGCTCTGACAAAGAACCTATCGATTTATTGATTTGATAAATAATTTACCGAGCAAATTCAATTAAAACTATGCCTAAGTGAAAAACATTTGTCAATTGAGTTCCTTTACCCAAGTTGATAACATATATCTTGTGTCAAACCTCCATTTAGTAGTAATCTAACCTTCAACTTCATAAAAATATGAACAAAATATTTTACTTCTACTACCTGTGCGCAACTCTGCGTCTAACTGATTTCAATTTTGACATGAAAACAAAGTGTTTCATGCCACTTTCATTATACGCGTTTCGTTTCAAAAACATTGCATTCTTTTCTAAATTAATCTTTGACATTGCTTTCATGGCTCGATTGGAACTTAAAATCGCATGTTACTTCATGATTATTGTGTTGCATGCGGTCTACTTGTGGCACAAATTTGTTACACAACGCAGCCGTACGGTGGACTTTTTGAACCAGCTCAAAAACTGTCTAAGAAAAACTGAAAAACTATCTCAAAAAGCCATTCCCATTCCCATTGCTGTGTATATTTCCTTGTTATGGAAGGTGTCAATAACACTGGGGTTAACTTTACATTGTGCAACATTGGATAATCACGACATTTTGATATATCTTGTCTGTATTTATGGATTTTACACAATATTTCCTATTTATCTAAGAAGTTTTTCAACTTTACTACAAATTTCTTATATATTGGAAATGATTGTGGTCTTGAATGATTTTATGAATGATGTATTATTGCGGCTAGAAAACCGACAGGCTCTTCTTTGGAATTGCTACTTCGATTACACGTCAAAATGTCAGCAGAGTTTAACGGAAATGTTCTCCATATATAAAAGTCTTTTAAAATTGTTGAAAACATTCAACAGTTTGTGTACGGGCGACGCGATTATAATTGTGTTATTCGCTGCGTTACCTCTTTTATTGGGTAACACGGGACAATTTTATGAAATAAGCGGCACTACATTGTTTGTTTTATTGTTCATTGGATACATCGGGGATATGGTGTTCTTAATAGCTGCATATCAGAAGATTCATTCTGAATTGACGCGATTTCGAGTTATCGCTGGAATGTATAAGTTAAAACGAGACTCCAGTTGGGACAAGAAGGTATAATATGTCGCTACAAATGACTAACTAATAGTTCATACAATTAATCGTCTGCGTTTACAGATTGATGACTTACTTTTGAACGTGTCAATAAGGGAAATAAATTTGAGCTCGCAGTCAAAAATTGTGAAGGAAGTCTTATGCGAATGCTTAAAACTAGTTATTGTTTATCACGGAAGTCGGCCTATTTTAGATATGTCACAATAAAATAATTATGAAAATGACAGATGTGTATTGTATAGGCGTAGGTATCCGGTGGCGCTGTTTAAATCGATATAAATTGCGGAAAGTCTATAACAAGTTCTCATCAAAAATGACAGAAAAAGTAACAACTAGCAAAATAAGTAGTAACGAGTAGTTCTACTGTTTCAAATCAAACAGCTCAGAGAATTTATTCCAGTACTAGAACTAGCTGTACCCGCGCCTCGTGCCCGTGCACAGGAATTGTACCTATTGCTTTCGATTGGTATTGGTATTGGTTTTCGATAATGTTTTTTCGTAAAATACGAAAAATAAGAATAAATCAAATTGATATTCTGTAATTTTCTTTCAGCCTAAACCTGAAAAATACCAATACGAACAAAACAAAAAAGATTCATGAAAATCGGCCCAGCGGTTATCGAGTTATAAAGTCATCGAGTTTCACCCCAAAGAAGATGTTTTTTGTATGGGTGCCACGCCCTTTTGTCCAATTTTGACAAATCTTCCCAGGAAAACTCCTGGAGCACATCTCTGCCAAACTTGTCCGTTTGTGCAGGATGACAATGGAGAATGCACGCTGCTCCATCATCAAGTTCGGTAAAGAACTCACTAAGACCTTCGATGACAAAAAAGGATTTAGACAAGGCGATGCGCTGTCATGTGTCTTCTTCAACACTAGAGGCACTATCTTTCAAAAGTCCGTCCATCTACTCGCCTACGCCGACGACATCGACATAATCGAAAGAACGCAGCGTAGTGTCACTGGCGCGTTCGTGAGTATTGACAAGGAAGCGGCGAAGAAGCCAATCGCTGTTTCTTTGGACTAAGAAAGCAACTGATTGGCAAAGCAATATCTCCAACAACTAAAGTGACCCTTCAATAAGACCCTAATCATTCCAGTCCTTCTCTATGGTGCAGAGGCATGGACTCTGTCATAAGCGGATGAGGTTACTCTTGGCTGTTTCGAGAGAAAAACTCTTCGAGTACTTTTCGGTCCCGTTTGCATAGACGGTGAATTGAGGAGGAAATACAACGACGAACTGTACGGGCTGTATGTACACGCACAGCGACATCGAAGTCGCCAGAAGAGTGAAGGTCCAACGACTGAGGTGCCAGGGTCATGATGTAGAGTACTAACAGGAACGGTTAATCAGAAGTCGTTTTTATCCAACGCACTTCGATAATGCCTACCGATATGCGGTTTGAACTTAAGTTATTGCAATTTTCGATGCGCTTAGCTGTAACTATTAATAAAAAGCGATACATATAGACAAGTGATGTGTTACATAAAAGAGCATACACTCTAAGAAAAAATCGTGTAATTTGACTATCATTAAGAGAGGAATCTACTTGCCTACCATAATTGCAGTAATTTTACGCACGTATCAATTTTAAATATTTAATGCGTAAATGTTAAACCTTTGTTGTGTAAATTCACACAAAGATTTTAAATATAAATGCGTATTTCTACACTTAAGGTGTTAAAATTAAATTTACATTTACATAATTAATGTTTAAAATCCAACAGAATTTCAGAAAGAAATGTTTATAAATCAACATAAAATGTGTAAATTTAAACCTTTTATGTTTAAATTTGTAGCAAAATTCGACATACGATGTGTAAAATCCAACAAAATTGTGTATGAAGAAGCTTAAAATTAGACTTTTTTATGTAATTTTGCTTAAATTCAATATTTAATGTGTACAATTAAACAAAATTGTACATCGTCAGAAAGTATATTGAAAACAATTCAAAAACAAGTAAAAGTGTTATCATCGGCCTCGATATCCTCCACTGCAGTGAACCTGTCTAAACGAAATAAAACAATCCAAAAACGCTTAAGATATTTATTCAAAATTATTCGATTTAACAAAAAAAAAACTTCCGCAAAAAAAGTAAAAAACACTTCTTTCACTAAAAGATGCGCAAAAGCTTCAACCGCTTCATTCAAAGGTCTGATCACGTATGAGCTCGCAAATGCACCGTCACTCACAATCGAATTGCAAAATTACACATAAAATGTGTAACTTTCATCAGATTGGTTTAATGGGTGTTGGTCTTTAAACACTGTGTGTGTAAATTTCATAAGGTGTTTATATTTAAACAAAATTTGTTTATTTATAAACATTTTGAGAGTAAAGTTTAAACAATAATAGAATATTATTGAACAAAAGTTGTTGAAAAGTACACAAAAGGAGTACATTTGCAACAAATGTTTGTAATATCTAACATTATGTGTTTAAATTTTTTTTTTACCTATTGTCGTGTGTATAAACACGCAACTTGCCTATTTTTACATTAAAAATTACATACATTTTCATAGTAATTTTACACGCATTTTTTAGAGTGTAGCTGTGCTGATAATCACCCCTATCGTGGAATCCGCCGGGGGGAATTATTCACGGAAAAGAATATTTTTGTATCGTCAAAATCGCAAAATGAACAATTTCCCCTTCGGGAAAAATTCGATTTGAACGTTTTTAACGTTACAGTGAAACTCCTACACATTACCCACACGGGAAACTGTTCACTTTGCGATTTTGACGATACCAAAATATTCTTTTCCGTGAATAATTCCCCCCGGCGGATTCCACGATAGGGGTGAATATGTAGTTTGTACCTCCCTTAGTTTGTTGCTCGTCTAGAGGAACATAGCTTTAACATTCGCTACAGCTAGCTTTATTTACAAAAGATAAAAACGATTGAAGTTTAATCGTGTCATTAAATCGAAATAACAAATTACAACAAGGTAAGAGATTCGAATAAAAAAATAGGTTATCGGCGCAACAGACGTCAGAATTCGACAAATCGGATTTCTCCGATTGCTTTTAAAAGTTGTAGCATCGTTGTGGATCATGAAGTCCCTGCGCACATTCAAAACCCAGTCGACATTGACTCCATCCGATACCATATCTATAGCGATTGTTTATATGTACAGGTCCTCTACAAATACCAGCTACACTCAAGCCGGATAACACCAAATGCTTCCGTTTTGGCTTCACAACAAACATTATCCCATGTCACGGATGCCAACATTTTGTGCAATTTCAACAAATCTACTGTCAAATGTTTATTTCCCGACATCGATCGTAAACTGCACGACGAAAGGCAAACAAAACTAACAAAATATAATCCAAAGTGGTCTTATCTCGTCCATTTGATGCGTCGCTCAAACAAAATCCCCTCACCGTCAGACACACCGTCACATTCTGAAAATCGTTATCTTCTTTGCATATTGACCTCCAGGGTAAAAAAAAAAAAACATAATTGACCCAATGAAAGGGAAACGATAAAATAACGAATCAATTCCAAATAATTCAATATCGCGCGATTGATAAATACATTTTACGGTTTTATCAGAGTTGATTGGCTCCTCTTCATAGTTGTAATTTATTATTTTTGTTATCGCGCACAATATTTCTCACGATCGATAAGCAAATATATTTTAATGAATTACTCACTTTTTATTGTAGCCGAAGTACCAGTGCGTAGTCTCCTTCAGGATCACCACCGAGTCACCAACATCCAGAGTCAATCTGTGGGGCTTATCTTCCTCATCGAAATTGTCTTTGGCTGAAAGAGGATATGAGAGGAAAATAAAAATGTAGTCTCCGCTCCGTGAGAATTGCAACACTATTATCAGGTAAGAAGTGTGCGATGATAAGCGCTCAGCTTGGCTACTATTCAAACACGTTCCCGGGGCAACTAGTTATGAGGAACAACCACAATGTTTATATTTGCTCCATTTGGCATTCGGGGCTATTTTTTTTGCTAGGGGGAGCTTAATAGCAAATGAAACAAGCGTTTTAAGCACGGATAGATGGATAGAGAGAGAGCAGCTGCTGCGAATGTGTAGATGATTTGTGTGTGTGTTTTTTTTTCTCCTCGTTATCAAGTTACTTCCTACAGATGTTGGTCGTGGTCCCCTTGTCGTCTATCAACACTGTGGTGGAGCACTACCCCCGATAGCATGTTTGATATGAGGTTAATTGTTTTTAATGTCACATACTCGCAGTTTATGACATGAGCACATACAGTCATTGGTTTGGTTTCAGCTTGTTTTTTTCTTCTTCTTTTTTTTTTAATTGGTGCAGTTGTAACTGGAAATGTGTGTGCTTTTCTTTGAATGAAATCTTTAACAGGAACTGAATCATCAGAAACGTGTCCACTTTTTATAGATTAAATCTGGAGGAAACCAAAGGACGCAATGGGGTAGTGAATTGGAAAATAAAGTGATGCAGGTGCTGCTGTAAAAAGGCGAAGAAATCTGGGGTCTGGTCTGGTATCAGTGTAATCGTGTGAACTATTACATCCTTCGATTGTATCACCACGATGGGAAGTAGATTGGATACTGGTTTTAATCCCATGTACTGAGAATAGTGTATTTTAATTTATCTGACGGCATTTGTCAATATATTGATGGGCACAGAAACGTTCCAAGATTGGCACATCGATGAAAAATCTGGTCAAGAAATTCCTGTCTATAGGAGTAGGTATTCAGTTGACGTTTAGGTGTGTCAATGTTTTTCTCTCTCAAACTCTCAGTTGTGAAGTTAACAAAACATGGCTATTGGAGGATTTCGCTCTCAATTTTCATTGCATAGTCCCCGTTAAGACGAATTTTCCCGTAGCCAAACAAAAAAATGCCAAATCACCAAATCTCGAAATTGCGCTAGCTTTTAGCGCAATAAAGCCAAAATTTGGTCTTTTTGGAACCACATATCGCGTAGATCGAAATATTCAATTTCTGGTAATAATGTGTAGTATAAGACAAGTCCAGAGTCTGAGATCGCATCGATTAATTTTATTTAGCCACACTTTCACTGACAGCAGCGATATTTTACATCGAGCGAGAGCAGCTACAATTTGAGATGTTTAGGTACTGTCTACCTCGAGCCCGCTATAAACACCTCAGCAAAAGTCGAAAACGAAGATTTGCACTTGCCAACCGCTGTTTCTTTGGCCTAAGAAGGCAACATAGTAATAGTAAGGTCTTGTCAAGAAACACTATAAGGACTAAGGAGAATAGTAAGGTACTGTCAAGAAACACTAAGAACTAAGGAGACTCTATATAAGACCCTCATCATCCCAGTCCTTCTTTATGGCGAGGATGATTATATCGATCTTGATCTCTATTGCGTTTATAAATCAGCAAAAGTGTCAATGATTGGTCGATTATGTTTATGACAGACATTGTCTTGTATGCGATGTTGGCGAGACCTATATCACAGTGGCCCAATGGTTAGTGTGGTGGACTTTTAACCCACGAAAAAACGCAAATTACATCATACGTAAGTATCTTCTCACTGCGCATGGAAATTCTTTAAGTTAAGGTCTAATCACGTAAATTTCCAGACGATCGTCGCGTCGTGGCAATGAATCATGTCTAAAAATATAATCTTACTTAAGACAATGGTTTTGTTGCAAAATCATGTCAATTTGCCACGAGAAAACCCGATAATTCAGGCTTATAGTGCCTAAATGCCTGACAGTCCTCATCTCGGTTAAACTATCTGGAGAAGTGATTCTTCCAAATTCTCTGCACCTACGACTCTATCACACTTAGATTTATTGCGATGCCCTAGATCTTATTACTTCTATGTTTCCCCGTTCATATTTGGTTGAAGCTTTGCAGCCTTAGCATGTCTTTTCGAACTTTTGGAGCAAATGTGCAAGCCTCATAAGTGTAGAAGTTTGTGTTGCTCTTTTCTTTTCTGACCTAAGCCTCGTTGGCAGCGTTGCGAATTATAGATGCTGCTGGGGTTCGCAGAGACTCGTTATCAAACCATGAATTTCTTCTTGGTTGCCTGCTGAAATCTAGCATATCAATGGTGTTGCTTCTGATGACTATCCGGCATTAGCATTGGACAATATTCATAGGTTTCGTCTCTATACTACGTACGCATATTATGATTTTCATTCGCGAGTTAAGCTTTTTAATGCGTGGTGTGAGTGTGATTGAGCATCTAAAACTAGGCACAGTCTTTTAACAAAAGCCCAATCAACCGCTACTTCTTTTGTCCATTTCATCACACAACACATTTTGGTGTCTACGTTTTAAGTCTCAAAATTTTCGCTGACAGAATTCTAATAGCATCTGCAATTTTGGTACTTATATAGAACAGATTGTAGATGAAACGTTCAATATAAGGACTGAAATTAACCACCGAAGCAGACATGTGTACGCTTATTTCGAAACTGAACCCTTTACTCGTAAACAGAACAACGTCAATTAAAATATTCCATTTAAAAGCAATTCTATACACAAACAGCATCAACCCAATTAGCTTTGTGTTACAAGGGTTGCATATTAGAACCCATTAACCCCTTTGCTTTTATCCTCCATGGCTCCTTTTCATAGAGTCATTCACATCCCTCCTTGTGTCGTTTACAAAGTCAACAAATAAACAAATTCCAACAGGCTGACTCGAGTGAGCACGTGCTAGATGCACGTCTCTATTCACAACCCTTAATAAATCAGCAGACAAAACATTTCTCGACTCTATTCAATTCCGTTTCAATTGTGTGGTTATGTGAGGTACTTAGACAAACCACGTTGCATGCGGTAAACGGTTGTCGGGGTCGACCCTCATTAGAGTTTCATTTAGATAAAAGTACAAAGCGCCCTTAAAAAAACGTTACTCTATCATCACGCTTACGCTGCCTAATATGCACTCAATCTTAGTGCATAAGATGCGATTATCTACTCGTATCTCATGCGCTTGTTAATTACGCGTTAGAGCGTGGCATACTTGTAAATATTTATTCAACGCAAATATACACACGGCGACGAGGAGAGGTGACGTCGTGCATAGACCCTCACAGGTGCATCATAGCGTTGTTCCGCCCGTCCTTACCTGTACGGCAACCTATATAAAGCCAAAGCCAGCTGGAATATAATAACGCAACTGCATGCACTTTGTCACTTGATTTGCTTTCCGTTGCAAGTTTACGCACAAAAGTGCAAAAACGAGTACAAACAAATGCGCGACTCTCCTTCAACATCACTTTCGTCATAGACAATCATGGGACACATCGACTTGAACTGAGTAAGCGTATTGAATTTGTGCTGAAAGTAGTGATTGCGTGCCGCAACTTTTAAGTAGAAAAATCATGAGTAATATCTCATTCGAAAGAAGAAATCGCCACAGACATGAAGAAATAACCCAAATGCGAGAGTAAGCGTTGGGCGACAAGACAATAATAACAAAAATGCCACAATAAGCAAAAATGCTTGGAATGGGAGAGAACGAACTGAAAAAAAGTACAAACGAACGAAATTATAGTCGAAACAATATAGTCAGAGTGTGACATTAAAATTCATAATTTGATCTGTCTTCGGAATCTATTTTGGGTGGAGAACAAAATGGGGTAGGTCGAACACTGGAGTGAGAAAGGAAAGAACAGACTTTGTTTTCTATTATTTGTCGGTAGTGCGAAGTCCCGAAATTTGACAGAATTCTGTCTAATGCAGATCGGTAATGCTCCACCTGTTAGTCCCGTTTCATTACAAATTTGTACGATTTCGTAGGAGATTTTACTGCGCAGTAGCGCAGTGGTTAGTGTGCTGGACTACTGTGCGAGGGATCCCAGGTTCGATCCCCGGAAAAACACAAATTACATCTTAAGGTTTTTTATACTGCGCCACCTCTCGCGAACGTCTGACAAACATCCGAGAGTATGGCCCTTATTGTGATTGTCGATCAGCGATCGTCATGACATATTGTCGATTGCGTCGATTGATTTTAGCTATTCGTACGCACAAAATTGTTTCACTTCCAAGAGAAAGCATCGACCAAACATTTGTAATCGACTACAAGCGACTGTCAAATCGACAAATATCAATCGCAATTGACAATCACAGTTGTCGATCAACGATCAATTATCGACACTCACAATAGGGGCCTATGACTGTCCTGAAAAAGCTTCTCAATTAAGCCGTTCGGACTCGGCATAAAATTGTAGGTCCCTTCCATTCGTCCCAAAAATAGAAACTCACACAAACGAATGGTTGCGAGAAACTAGGCCTAGGGTGTCTACCTGCCTTTTGCGCCACCTATTCATTTTTTTTAACAAAACAAATAGTTGTCTTAACAGGTCCGGGTCCCGATAGAACCGTAGTCGTATCTTCTTACAACAAGTTCATTTGTGTGAGTTTTGCTATGTTTGGGGAACAGTTGTAAAAACTTGTCAAATGCCTTGACAGGTGACAGATGATTTGAAATTCTTGTTTGTCGTTTTTAATTTGTTTTTCTGCGGCCACAAATGGGCTTATTGTGATTTCTTCCAATTAGAGTTCGCTCTTTATTTAATTCCAAAACAATTGTCTGGATGGACTGGCTTAGATTTGTCGTCATTGTCAGATGTGACCATAAAGGCGTTAATCATGGCTTCTTTCTGTATCTGAAGAAGAATAAAGGGTGAAAGGTTAGGATAACTTCCAATGGCGGAGTGGATGTTATTCTCATTACTCTCGCAATGCATACTCAAACTATAGTCTATTGAGCACGTCTTGTGCTGACTCTTGACACCGTTTTATGCAGCCATGCGGATGCTGCATATTTGACAATTGATCTGGATATGCATGTGTAAAGTCATAGAATTCTGCTGGTCCATAGGAAGATCATGTTCTTTATGGGGTTGACGTTTTGCGTCCAGTCAGTTTTGCACCAGTCAGCAACGAGGTTAAGACCTCTAGGGGAGTTCTGAGATTGTTTCTTCGTTTTTTGATTATGACCAGAATGTCTGGCGTTCTTGACGACTTCGCGTATATTTTTAATTAAATAAAGGTTCTCATGAAGACACATTTAGAGAATGGAAAGCCTTTCGTTTTCATTCATTTCGATAATCATTTATGACTGCAGAAAGGTTTTTCTATTTATGAACCCAGTTTTAAAATGAGCTTAATACACGTTGCTGTCAGAGTTCTACAAGCGAAGAGCAGCGATGCGAGTTGTTCATTTAGACTGCTGCTATTATCGTGGCGAAAGAATGGCTTCAATTGGAAACAGAACAGGAATTGAATTGGTTATAGATTGTTTATAAAAATTAACAAAAGTGTAAGCCCATTTTCAATATCAACCTGACAAACGTAGAAAGATGTCCTCTCACAAAATTTCATTCGTTTGGACGCTATCGTGTTTTCAACAGACAGACGGACATTGCTAAATCGATTCAGAATTTGATCCCGAAATACATACATAATAATGCTTTTAGGGGTCTCCTTGGCGTTACATATAGTAATGAAATTACCGTCAGACGCAAAACTGACGTTTGGAAAATACGAGTGCTAGCATTTATATTTATTTCCAACAATGTATGCTAGTTGCATTGATAGTATTGATACTCTAGTGGACTTAGCCACGATTTGAAAAATTTAGTTCAAATTTACAAGTCACACGATTCATGCGTTATTTATTTAATGAGATACCTACATTCTATATGAGACATTTTTTCATCGCGTTAGGTATCAATTTCGGTACATAACAGTGTTATGGTCAAATTATTTCCAAGTTGACTCGTTGTACAATGTACATATTACCATGACTTGCCCCGCAGTGAAATTGTTCTGTGTCATAGAACAGGACAGAAATGTCGCAATAATGACTATTCTCAGAACTGTACCTACTCATGTTTGATGATCTTTTTAAAATAGCCTTTTGTGGTATCGTATTTTCCCCTATGTAACATGGACACAAATGAGCGACGTACATACATATTGCAAGCCGATTACCAGGCCATTTACAGTGCGAACTGTTATCGTACAGAGCTTGAAAATCGTTGTCGGGTCGGCAACAGATAGTTTAATTCGTTTAATTCGAGGGCAAGTTTTTTCATCAACCAATACTTTTTCTAAACGAATTTCCTTTGCTGTCCCGTACTACCTTAAGATTCTCTAAAGAATTGTAGCAACTCATAAGAAATCTGACAAAAAATAGGTGAACATAGGCGGTGGGTGATCCAACATGAACTGTAGCGACACATCATTCTACAGTAAAACTGTACATGAGTATTGAGTACCTAGTCACCCGTACTCTTGTCGCGGGAAATCTGTCCACGTTCTGCAGTTTAAAGTGGGGAATAGCGACATGCTCATCATACCGACATGGGGTGCCCCGTTTTTCAATCGTTGTATAAAATGGCACGTAGGTACCAATATATAATGTGGTTGCTTAAAAATAGACCAGAAATATTTTTAGGAGTTTTTTGATTTAAATTGTCAATTGGACATAATTATTGTTTAGAAATGAAAACAGTGACCCTTGTACACGCATGCATGACTCCAACGCACTCAATTCCTCTCATAATCCTAGACAATCTACTTTGTTTTCTAGTTCATCATAATCGAAATCGACAACTAATGTTGATTTCGATTCGCAATCTCAGATTTTTATTTCAGATGTCAGATTTCGGCTGCCCAATCGAACAAAAAAATTGCTCTGAGCTGGGGGTCTAGCACGTAACTTGATACAATCGAGTTCAGTCGATACAATCGAGCTCTGGCAGCACCTAATTTGTCTCAATCGACTGTTCTTTGTTGGTGTTGGTGGTGTAGCTGCCACATTTTGGTGTGAAGATTTTTTTTTCGTAGAGTGGTTGCAACTTGCAAGTTTTACATACATTTTCAAATAATTATAAAAGATATCTCATAATTATATATTCCGAATCCGAATATGTGTTCACCACTAAACGCGATGCTTTTCCTCCCTTACAAATAATAAATACTGCAACTGGAGAAATTGCTGGTATGAAGAAGACGAACCAGTATTATCCCAAGACGACGACGAGGATTATGAAGATGTGGCACATCATGAATATGAAAATAACATATCTATTATTTCTTCCATATTTATCCAAATTTTGGTTTAAATTATTTATTTTAATATGCTTTTTCACTAGTTCTAACTTTGTCGGTCAAAGACCATCCGTAAAACGTAAACAAACCAACGCCTAATGTCATTTGTAGGTGTATTGGTAAATCTCGAGCGACTCTGAGAAAAAATCTAGATTCGCAAAAGTGCTCTCGAATCTGAAAAAGATTGCTTTTTTTTGTACGAATCGAACGAAAAAAGTGATCTCGGGCAAGAAAAAGTGATTTTTTCTGGCGAATCGAAATCAACATAATTGTATTGCAATCGCTCCAATCGTCTAAACTCAGAAATTCTTAATGAAAACGAACGCCCTAATTGGAAAATCCACTCAACAAAGCAAAGTGTTGTGTATCTTTTATTCTCTAGTGTTATAGCGTCTTGTGTGCGCGGAGGGGGCGCTTTTTTGTAATCAGTTTCTCCCGTTCTTATTCTAATCGACGACTTTTTTTTCATTTATTAATTGTTCGTTTGTATGCTTTTTGGGAGTGTAAATCGAAGAAAACAGCAAATGTAACGAAATTTTCAGCACATCCGTGGAAGAAATTTTATTTTCTCGTCACCATACAGCTAGCTATTCTATTTTCACTTTCAATTCGACACTGGGAATAGACAGTATTGCCTTAAATAAGGAAATCATTTCGATTTTCAATTGCACTACTATTTCAATCCCAAGCAACAAGTTACACCCTAGGAGGTCGTTCCTCATAATTCTAGTCAAGGGTATTTCATGGAAAAATAAAACATTGAAAAAAAACCAACACTCAAGTGTGTTGCAAAGCTGTCGATGAATGTGATGATGAATAATTTTTCATCAAACAATAAACGACGATGATGAGATTTGTTCGCATTTTTTTCACTACGCTTACCAATTCCGAACCGATGTTGGCTGTCCGTATCCTGCCACACACTCATTTTGAAAGCTATTTTTAAGGAAACTATTGTTCCTTGGCACAAACATAAAATTCACAAAAACACACACGAATTGTTTTTACAAGGGAAACACGGGAAATTTAGTCACTTTTTTGTCAACAAAAAATTGGGAGGCTCTCGCGGCCCCACGGACATTTTTTTCGAAAATAAAAATTCAACTGATTACGACTCTACGACGCATACACATATGAGAGAGAAGACGTCGACAGTATATGCTTGGGGAGAGGCTGATATGAAAAAGCAACAACGAATTCACACCTACTGAGGATTTTGACAGTTGGATTGTTGATGGTGTGTGCAGATATTCAGCTATGGCGCTTGGCTGCTGAATGTAGGATAGGGGAATAGAGGGAAAAATGAGCCTTTATCTTTTAAAACTAAAAAATATGCAGCGAGAAAAACATATTTATGATTTATGCTGGAATTGGTCCCGCATTTAATGGTTCTGCTTATGTAAATGCTATGAGCTTGTAAAACTGTGCCCACAAAGAACTTGCATGCCTTTTGGATTGTCGCTCCTCCATAATATCAAATTGATGCTGTCCCCATCACTTCATCCTATTTATGTACGAGTTATTGGTATTTTTTTTAAATTGATTAATACGAAGCTTAAACGAAACTAGATTTTAGTTGCTCTTCAATTTTTCTCTCCAAACATTAGCTATAAATAACCCTTGCCAAATTTTGACATGGAGTGCGTTGTGGATAAAAGCATCATAGAAAACAGCTGTTCGTTAAAAATTAATTCCTTCTAAAATTCATCGACAGGAAAAAATGTTTTATTTTCGTTCAATTGTTCAAATTGTCACTTTGAAGGGATTCCTCAGTGGTATTCATTGAAAAAACCTCATATTCGTTAATTATTCCGCAACACAAAAATACAACAGAAAAAAAACCGATCAGTCAAAATTTAGTTTGGGAAATTGTGCTGAACCATAAATACATTTTGACAGATACATGCAGTCTGGTTTTTTACCTGCAGATGCGTATTGCTCGGCTGAATTCAATTAAATTTAGTTTAACTCAATTTTGTATAGGAGCTAAAATTTAGATCGAGCAGCGTAGTAAGCTTTAAATAATAAGGAACTTTGTACTAATACGGTGGGCGCAGTAGCGCAGTGGTTAGTGTGCTGGACTACTGTGCGAGGGATCCCAGGTTCGATCCCCGGAAAAACATAAATTACATCTTAAGGTTTTTTCTACTGCGCCACCTCTCGCGAACGTCTGACAAACATCCGAGAGTATGACTGTCCTGAAAAAGCTTCTCAATTCAGCCGTTCGGACTCGGCATAAATTTGTAGGTCCCTTCCATTCGTTCCAAAAATAGAAACTCACACAAAAACGAATGGTTGCGAGAGGCTAGGCCTTGGGTGTCTACCGCCTGTACATACATTCCCATATAGGAGCTTCATGAGGATTGACTTATACTTACTTTAGCAAGAACATTTTTAATTATTGGCTTCTTGAATCATCAAACAATTTGCTATAACCATATTTATTGCGGCATTAGCCCGATAAGCTTCCACGCTTGTCTGCTTTAGGAGCTTTGTTAAATTATATTTAACAACATTTTAAATTTTATCAGCACCCACATGCCGAACAAAATTCCCTCAATATGCTTTGCGCGATAACGGTTGACTTATAACAAAACTGAACTTAAAATCTAAACATGGGAGAAATTATCTCTTTTCGTTGTGCAATTTCAGTAGGGATAACAATTATATATAAGAACTTTATTGTTAATCGTATGTATGTGAAAACTTCGTATTCGATTTTTTCGTTTTTTATTAAAAAAAAAAAGCTGTCAGAATACCTACAGCTAAAGTCGATTTCTGGAGGAAAAGTACTAGTTTTACTATGCTTTCACTGAATACACCCACTTGGCTTTGACTGGATACAGCAATTCAGCGCAAATTGCCGACACAAAAGAAAAAAGAAACTTCAAAAACGGTATAGCGCCATTTTTCAAGTTAAGTAGTTTCCTAAAAACGCGATTTTCGCTTTTCGCATTCGCAAGGATATTTCTCTCTTAAATTATTGTGCACATTTATCCTTGACAAGAAATGAATAAAAATATAAACTACAAATAAGTAAGGCATTCAAATATACTGCGCAGATATCAAACTTTTCTCGCGACGACAATAATTCTTGTGGTGTAATACCCTTGGCCCCCTCCCCGTTGGAAAAACGTCTATAGATTCCGTCGCTCGTGTGTTATTCACGCTTTTTTTGCCCATGAAGTTTTAACCATTTTCACAACTGGTGTAAATAAGAAAAATACAAAAGGAAATAGAAAGCAAAACATTAAATTAGTGAGAAGTGTTTTTTCGGGGAGAAGTAAAGGATAAGCGCAAACATGTTTGGTGGAACTAAACCTACGTTTGGCCAAACTTCCACAAGTGCCGGATTTGGCTTCAATAACACTCCAACTGCATCACCGTTTGGTCAGTCGACATTTGGGAAACCAGCGACTGGTGGTTTCGGACAAGCGCCTGCATTTGGACAACAACCAAACACTTCGTTATTTGGAGGAGCTCAAAATCCCAGTACGCTGTTCGGAGCAAGCACATCGTCGGCTTTTGGAACCACAACCACTGCACAGCCATCATTTGGAGGTAATTAATTGTTGTATTGTGATTAAGTTACATGTTACTTAAAGGAGCATATTTATCAATAATAGTGAAACAGAGAAGTTTATTTAAAGAGAGTGAATAGATTTCTTTGTTCAAATAATCTCTAAAGAGGCTGTTTAGTGGATACATCCTATATTGAGTGCATTTTTGTTGAGGCTCTAAATGCGTGTTTCGTTCATTGGCTTTGCACTTTTTTCAACAGCGATGTAGTACTACATTTTAATCTTATTGTTTGTACATCCATAATTCCATTTTGAACATTCGAGTGTACTAATGACGCATATCAATTTTACAAGTGTTTAACTGAACACTTGATATGACAAAGGCACGACCTAGTTTAGGTTTAAGAAGGTGCATGTAAAAAATGCACTGTTTTTTTACTTCTCTGATTCCATTTGAATGAACACATTGATATCGATAGCCCCGTAACTCAACCTAACCTAACTTCTGAACTTAAAATTTTACTTTACTTTACCACAAAGTGAACAAACAAATATCCCTATAACTAGGGAGTTGGAAATATTAATCTTTGTTATTATTTGCCTCAGTAGCTGTAGTACCTATACCTTTTCAGATTCACACTGTCGGCCTGTCTTCACTGGTCCTATTGCGAGCGTTGGTCTTCACCCAGCTCTTTAAAGTATTTACACCCTTTAAACAACTCAGGCTATTGTTAGCTATATGCCTACTTAGTTTAGATTGTATACGATCCCTTGTGCCGTTTTGTATATAACAATTCGTGTCTCAAAATTCCTTCTTTGTTTCTTTTTAAGGATTCTCGCAGCCTCAGCAGAATACATCGATTTTTGGCGCAGCTCAACCAACTGCCACGCAAACCTCACTCTTTGGACAATCGTCAACGTCCGCATTTGGCGCTGCTAAACCATCAGGCTTTGGATTCGGAGGGCAAACAGCAGCTCAGCCCAATACATCGTTGTTTGGACAAGCGCAACCTACAAGTACTACAGGTTTCGGATCATTTGGTCAAGCCAGCCAGCCCACAAATGCATTTGCAAGTGCTGCCACTGCATTTGGTCAGCCGACGGCTAGCGCGGGTAATGCCACGGGTACCATACTGGTTAAATATCAACCCACCATCGGAACTGATACACTCATGAAGGGTGGAACGCCAAACAATGTAAACACAAAACAGCACTGCATCACCGCCATGAAGGAATATGAAGCTAAATCTCTAGAAGAACTACGCATGGAGGACTATTTGGCGAACAGAAAAGGCCCACAGGCAGGAACCTCAGCCGGATTTAGTGGGTTCGGTCCAGCTCAGCCGGTAGCCAATACTGGAGGCCTCTTTGGCGCCAGCACACAGCAGACGACTGGTCTTTTCGGCCAACAGCCTGCACAACAACCGACCGAGAACAAAAACTTATTTGGAACGAGCATCTTTGGACAGCCAGCACCTGCGTTTGGAGCAACAGCTCAACCCACAAATAGTTTTCTCGCCAAACCGTTTTCCACACCCGCAACATCTAATACAGGATTTGCCTTTGGATCGGCTCCAGTAGACAACTCTGCAAATCCCTTTGGCGCAAAGACATTCGGTCAGACACAAGCGCCTAGTATGTTTGGCCAGCAAGCGCCTCAGAACACCGCAGCGCCCGCATTTGGTCAACAGAATCAAGCTGGTTTTGGTGGGTTCGGCGCCCCTGCTCAACAGAATTCAGTTTTCGGCGCTCCTGCTACCGACAACAAACCGTCATTTGGCTTGGCAGCATCTACTGCCAACACTGGTTTTGGTGGATTTGGAACGAATGTCAATACCAGTACTGCAGGCGGCGGGCTTTTTGGACAGAAACCGGCACCGACATTCGGAGCGAACACCTCAGCTTTTGGCACGACCACAGCTAATACCGGATTCGGCAGTTTCCAGCCCAATCAGTCCGGATCGTTGTTCAATACGGGCTTGAACAAGCCGCCTACAACTGGATTTGGTGGTTTTGGAACTCAAACCTCAGCTGCTCCGCTTACATTCAACACGGGCCAACCATCAATGTTTGGCAATACGGCTAATAAGCCTCTTTTTGGAAATACTATGCAACCGGGAGCATCGAGTGGCGGTCTCTTTGGCGGTGGTACAAGCATGTTCGGCAACAACAATACAATGGGTGCCTTTGGAGCGTCTACACTAGGAGGGTAAGTACCATAATGATTTCTGTCGATTGGAAAATGTTATGATTTTCTTTATCCCATAGAAACACAACACTTGGAGCGACTCAACAGCAGAGCACAATTCCAATTCATCAGCAAATTCTCTCAAAAGTCACATCGCCGTACGGAGACAATCCTATATTCAAGGATTTGAAGCGCAACGATGAAACCGATGCTCTGCGTGCCACCAATCCCGTGGCTCAGAAAGCCATCCTTGAATCCACCAACTCGCAGTTCAAGATATCCGCCAAACCGAGTTCCAATTCCATTAAAATCAAACCGATTGGCAGTGCCCTGACTAAGGTAAATTCACACATATGCGCATTTGAATGGAACACCTTCTAATCTATGTTAATTTGCAGAAAGCCCTGTTTGAGGGTCTGGAAGAATTCGATAGCAGCGTGGAGACATTTAGCTTGAAACCAAACGCCAAGCGATTGGTCATCAAGCCCAAGCAAACAAACACACCCAATGCTTCCCTGAACAGTGGTGGAACACCGCAAAGCGGCAAATCATCATCTGTCAATGCGGGGGAGAGCGGTAATAGAGCCGGAGGTTCTGGTGCCGGCGCGTTGCATCGTAACGAATCATTTTCGGGTGAAATTGCGCAAGAGAACATACCACCGGCCAGCAAAGAGGGCGATTCAAGTCGCCGCGAATCGTGGTTACATCCGAACAACTTGGAAAAAGTTCGTCAACAGAATGTCCACCACCAGTCGGAGTCTCTAATGAATAACACCCTAACCGAGCTGGTTCCACGAAAATCAGGTGAATTACCATTTAGTTCAGCCGACGAAGCGGCATCCGTAACACGCAAGGACTCGCTGAGCAAAACTGTGTCGTATGCTGAAACGGTAAGCGAAAGTTTTACCTCTAATCGTTCCTACACCGAGGATCGGAACGACGATTCGTCCTACATGACTATGGAACCACATCCTACTGGAATTGTACTCCGGCGAGTTGGGTAAGTCCGACTTAGTAGATATGTATATGGGGTATATTTTGGGATGCTGTAGGAGCCATGCTGGCAGCTTTCAGAATGGGAACTTTAATAAATAAGTTAGTGTAGCCTGCTGACCAGTGCAAGATATGGCCATAGGAAGTTCACGATTGTCTTCTGCTTCTTGATTCTGCGTTGCGTCCTCTCTGATCTAGTGTTTAAAGTCTAACGTACACTGATATATCCAACTCCTCCCCTGTATTCGTGTATATTCAACATTTAACAGCTGCTGCAAATTAAACTGAACGGCCTATGCTGTTATGAGGGTGATATTACATCAGATGATAGCAACAGATTCTCTTAACCTAATGCTAATGCATGCTTCTAATTTTTGCATTCTTGCTTTTATTTAACGTTGCCGTTCTCCTTTCTTACAGATACTATACAATACCATCGCTGGACGATTTAAAGTCATATCTTGCTGAAGATGGTTCTTGCGTCGTGCCCAACTTTACTATTGGCCGTGAAGGCTATGGCAATGTCTACTTTAACAAAGAAATGGACGTCGCCGGATTGAACTTGGACGAAATAGGTAAGTTGCAGGAGCCGAAAAAATCTCCTAGACCTTCACTAATTCGGCCAATTTTTTAGTACATTTCCGCAACAAAGAAGTGATCATATACCCCGACGATGACAATAAGCCGCCCATTGGTTCTGGACTCAATCGTGAGGCACAAATCACTCTCGATCAAGTTTGGCCGCATGATAAAACCAAACACGAACCGATTAAAGATCCACAACGCCTCGCCGAGATGGACTATGAGTCCAAGTTGCGTCGTGTCTGTGACAAGAATGATATTCGTTTTATTGAGTATCGTCCAGAGACTGGCAGTTGGGTGTTCAAAGCCAAACACTTTTCCAAATACGGCATAAATGACAGTGACGAAGAGGATGACATACCCGTTGATCCAAAGAAAGCTAAATTGAACATCAAAGAGGGCGATCCAGGAGCGGTTAAGGGTGCAAAGGTAGGCAGGCATTCAGTCACCTTACCATTGTGTGACAGCCAATTGATATATTTCTATTCAATTACATCTTTTTGTAGGTGGCCGATAAAATGGCTGGTGCTGTCGGTGGTGTATCTACGGGAAAACAAGATTCCAAGGGCGTTGGACTAAATATCGATGAAGCCGAATTCATGTTGATGGACAAGACTCGTAAGTATATTTGCGATAACGATTCTATCTTTCTCTCTACACACTCTCTCTTTTAGAATGTGTATAATTATCTCTACTCTTATGATTTGATGATAATCTACTCGATTTTATGTAGTAAACGAGGTTATTTTGGTTTGGGTGCTTAGTATGGAATTTAGCCAACCACTTAGTGATTATATGTAACCAGGCGATCGTATTATGTTAATCATACTTATTAAAGAATTATATGCTAAATGTTTATAAAACATCACAAAGAAACATTCGTTTGATTTAGGTTAAGTTTTATGGACTCGCTAGGCAGAGATTACCCACTCTGCTTGGTTATTCATATGTTATTGGAACAGGATTTCAGCTGTTGCGTAGGTATTTGTGAAACATATTCAATTTTTCTGGTTAAGCTGTATTTTGATAAGATAATTTTAAGGGTAGGCTTTTTTTTTACAGATAAACGCATTCTAGAGACAATTAAAATCAGTCCAATACTATGTTATTTATCAGTATGAGAAAAATCTAGTATAGTTCTATATTATCCAGTGACATAGTTTTATTCATTAAGCAAGGTCTCGGCAATGATACTCACAACTGTTGAACACATCTGTACGCTTAGTATTATTGTTGATTCTCAACCGATCACATCTATGACTTCTTTGTAGTGTGGATCGAGATTTAATGTTTGTTAGCTTGTTGAATTTTGAAATAAGCGTCATGAATACACGGTTCAAGCAACCCCCAAGAGTACTCTATACTTGGACGTCCCCGAGACATACTTACTTACTTACTTATCGGGCTCCCGACCCGTGAAGAGTCTCTGACTGAGACACTGCAGCCTTCCATCCTCTACGATCCCGGGCACGCTGCTTCCAGTTGTCCAGACCAATCGCTCTGGCATCCGCGATGGCTTGGTCTTTGAAACGGAGGTTCGGTCTTCCTTGTCTTCTCTAACCTGGGGGCTGGGATTCGAAGATCCTCTTAGCTGGAGCATTATTGTCCATTCGCTCGATGTGGCCAAGCCAATGTAGTCGACGTGTTTTGGCTATTTGGACTACATCCGCATCTTGGTACAGCTCATAGAGTTCGCGGTTATATCTTCTTCTCCATTCGCCCTCCTCGCACACAGGACCAAAAATCCGCCGAAGTATTTTTTTTTCGAAGGAGCCCAGTATCAGCTCTCCCTTCTTGCTTATCGTCCAGCACTCGGCGCCATAAAGCAGAACTGGCAGGATAAGGGTTTTGTAGAGCACACATATCGTCCTTCGAGTTAGGAGTTTTGAACCCAGTTATGTTTTGCCAAACCGAAATAGCAACGGTTTCCTAGGGTAATTCTTCGCCGGATCTCCACTAAGGTGTCATTCGTGGAGTTCATGTTTACTCCGAGGTAGGTGAACTCCTTAACTACCTCGAAGTTGTTGCTATCAATAGTGACGTTTTGTCCTAGGCGGTGGACAGATGCTTGTTTGTTTGTTGATAGCATGTATTTAGTCTTGTCCTCATTTACTTCAAGGCCAACGGATTTCGCCTGTTCTTCAATCGCCGTAAACGCTTCTATCACGGCACGCTGGGAGCGACCGATGATGTCAATATCGTCCGCATAGCCCAGCAGCTGGACGGATCTGTTGAAGATAGTGCCTTCCGTGTTGACACCCGAAATCCGGTGCAAGTTTGAAATAGATCGGAGGAGCTGCTTCCAAACTGCACGTTGCAGCGCGTGTTTTCCAGCGTCACGCGACACAGCTGAATCAGTTTTGTCGGGATTCCGAATTCGGCAATCGCCATATAGAGCTCCTGACGATGTATGCTGTCATACGCGGCTTTGAAGTCGATGAATAGGTGGTGAGTTTCGACTTGAAATTCGTTGGTCTTTTCCAGGATTTGTCTCAGTGTGAAAATTTGATCTATAGTCGGTCTGCCGGGCCGGAAGCCACACTGGTATGTGCCGATTAGTGTGTTGCAGAAAGGTTTAAGACGTTCACACAGTACGTTGGATAGGATCTTGTATGCGACATTAAGCAGGGATATGCCTCGATAGTTCTTGCAAGACATAGGATCGCCCTTTTTGTAGATGGGGCATATGGAGCTGATAGTCCAGTCATCGGGCATGTTTTCTTCCACCCATACTTGGTTGATGATTCGGTGCATGCTCCCTACCAAAACAGCACCACCGTATTTAAAGAGCTCCGCTGGTAAAC
Organism: Cheilosia scutellata; assembly: GCA_955612985.1. Classification (NCBI taxonomy): domain Eukaryota; kingdom Metazoa; phylum Arthropoda; class Insecta; order Diptera; family Syrphidae; genus Cheilosia; species Cheilosia scutellata. The sequence goes on along the minus strand of OY015312.1, from coordinate 50,614,758 downwards.
CATCAGAGCCTGCGGCTTTGTTGTTCTTAAGCTTTTTTATAGCTAGGCCAACTTCTTCTATACTAGGTGGTGGAACTAGTTCTTCATTGACTGGACGCGGGTTCTCTTCTTGCACTATCACTCTCTCTACATGATGCCCATTTAGCAGTTGCTGGAAATGCTGCTTAAACACATCTACTATTCCCTGCACTTCGGTGACTAGGTTTCCTTCGCTGTCTCGAAGAGCCTGCGTTCCGGTTTTTGTTCCTTCCTACGCAGGATCTTCTTTTCCTCTCTTCTCCTGGCTCGATACTCTTCTCTCGCTGCCCTTGTTTTGCGCTGCAGCGCTTTCTTGTGTGCATCTTCTGTCACCTTTTTGCTGTACACGCATTCATCATCATACCACGGGCTCTTTCTCTGGGGTGGCTGGTACCCTACAGTGGTTTCGGCTACCTCCTTGATGATGTCGCGGTACTGGCACCACTGATTGTTAGCGTCTGTGGTAGGTGAGTGCACAGAGGAGAGTTTCATGCTCAGGCGCTCGCTGTAGGCTCTGGCTACTCCAGGTGTGCTAAGGCGTGCAACGTCGAATTTCTTCTTCTGGGCGGTTCGCAGCTTCTTCTCGTTGGACAGCCGAGCTCTGAATTTTGCTGCGACAAGAAAATGGTCAGAGTCGACGTTTGCCCCTCGGAATGTGTGCACGTCGAGGATGTTGGATGCGTGCCTCGCACCGATTAGCACATGGTCGATTTGGTTGGCGGTTCGACCGTCTGGAGAGCGCCAGGTTGCTGTGTGGATCCTTAGCCTTGGAAACCTAGTGCTACTTATCACCGTATTACGAGCTGCTGCAAAATCGATTAGTCGGTAGCCGTTGTCTGTTGTCGTTTCGTGGATTCTGTGCTTACCAACTAACCCGCCAAAGATGTTTTCCTTTCCGACTTTAGCATTGAAGTCCCCGAGTACAACTTTTACATCGTACTCCGGACAGGCTCCGTAGGCTCCATCCAGGAGGTCATAAAACTCCTCCTTGATGGGATCTTCAGCCTCGTCGGTAGGGGCGTGTGCACATATTAGGCTTATGTTTTGGAAAGTAGCTTTGATGCGGATCACAGAAAGGCGATCACTTATCGGCTTGAAGTCAATAACTTTTGTCCTAAGCCGATTTCCCACGACGAATCCGCATCCTAATACATGCAGTCTTTTGTTGCAGCTGTAATAAATGTCGCAATCTTTTCTTTTCATCATGCCTGATCCTATCCATCGTATCTCCTGGATCGCGGTTATGTCTGCCTTGTACCGCGTGAGGACAGACTCAAGTTTTTGAGTAGCACCTGGGGTGTAGAGCGTTCGTACATTCCAGGTACATACTCTTAGATCGTAGTCCATTGACGTTCCGGGTCTTGTTGCCATTTGAGGAGTTCCATTATCCGAGGCTGGTTGCGTCTCTCATAACTAGTGTTTTTTTTCCATGGTCGGGGTGACGGCACAACCCCCAAACCTGGAGGGCCAGGCCCTTGTGTTAACCCTAGGACAGCGGGCCGGAAAAAAACCGATGTCAGTAACCCATTTTGGGATATGAGTGCTGCCGTTGACCCATTGAGGGCTCCTCCGCCACCAACTCTTTTCCAACACCCTGGCTCAGTATTGGAAGTCCCTATAGACCTGTTGTTCAAATATGTCGAAGCAGCTCATATAGGGATTACACTTACCAGTTCGACCTAACTGGAGCTGTAGGCGCCACCGTTGATTCCATCTAGGGAATTCCTCCGCTGTCGCCTGAGAGTAAGTGCCTTAGTGAGAGGACACTCCTCCCCCCTCTCTCGTTCGCTGCCACCAACGACCTTCCACAGGGATTGGTTACCCCATCTCCAGTCGAGGTACTAGGCACCCACCAGTCACCAACGTGGAGGTGAGAGTAGGAGTTGGTAGTGAGAGGCTAGAGTGAGAACGCTTGTGTTCTCATGTAATCGCATCACTACCCTTCAACCAGCCCCCGAGACATACAGCGAAATTAATATTAGCATTGAAATATACTGCATAATCTTTAACAAACGGTATAGAAATATGATCAAATCACAATCTCATAATAGCAAAAATTAACATTCAGTTGAAAGAAGTAACGAAAAAACATGAACAAATTGAATTGGATCTCTTCGAAAACCAAGAGATAAAAGACGGTTAAAAGAGAAATAAATGAGAGATTTACTCAAATGGGTGTAAACTAAATCGGAGAAGAAAGTATCAGTTCCAAATGGACAGATATTTAAGGATATATTACTGGATACAGGTAAAAAGCATTTAAACCACAGAGCTCAACAGATTTTGAGAAGCCAAGAATGGATACCTACAGTAACAATGTGTAACAATGATAGCTTTAATCTACATAAAAGAAATAGCTGGTAATGGAAGGAAAAAACAATTCGGTGTGATGAATGATAAAGAAGATAAGTTCTATTAAGTATTTTGACGTCAGCGAATGGTCCCAATGGCTACATGCCGGCTACATGTGCACTCTCTATTGACGTCAGAGCTACATACGTATGTGGCTTGCTACATGCCGTGTACTATCACTTTTATGAATAAAAATGAGCATTTAGTTTATACTCGATAATTTTCAGCAAATACTCCACGTGATATGAATAAAAATCCGAATCGCATGCTCCGGTAGAGTATGTACTCGTATGAGTAATGTTAATGTTAATAATAATAAAACATTGTTCATGCTATAGCAGCACAAGCAGAAATTAAAATTTATAACATTGCAAGGAATGATTTTCAGATGTTGGCATTACTTTTATGGTATGGCATAGAACCGTGGCCAATGGTGCCTTTGAGAAATATTAATACACCACAAGACTTATAAAAATTTATTCGCAAAGGAGCGTGTAACAATTCCAAGATGTTTTGGTCAACTAAAACAACGATTTCCGATGCTTTAATATTATTATTATTATTATATATTTATTAACAAAGTAATAAATTACAGTTTAATAAATTAAATTTAACGAGCTACTAGCTGCAAAGGCCTACCGCTCTATGATACTAAATTTAGTCTTAAAATTATCTTAATAATAAACTATTTATACATGTATGTCTGTTTTAGTTAGAAATTCATAGATTCTATCGATGTTGTTTTTGTTTGGATTTTTTAAAATTTCGATTACGTCTTCTCCTCCCAGTATACTGTGGATGAATGGTCTTGTTCGGAAACAGTGTTGAAGTAGGTGCCGTAGGTTTAAGGCGGTGTGACAGTTATCGCAGGTTGGTGGGGGCTCCTTATTCAGTAGGTAGAGGTGGGTGGCTGAAGTGTGTCCTAGTCGATGTCGAACGAATTTTAAGATCTTGGCTTTTGGAATATTTGTGGGATATAGTGGATGTGATTTTGTGGGGTTAGTATTTGCGTAGAAGTGTCGGTATAGACTCCAATCAGCTAATTCTTTTGTAAACATCCTCTTCTTTATGTGTTTGATAAGATCAGACTTAGTGTAAGCATTGAATAGGTACACTGGAGCTTTGTTTGCGAAGTTAGCAGCTTCGTCAGCCAACTCGTTACCACTAATCCCAACATGTCCGGGAGTCCACATAAGTTTTGTGGATTTTGAGGATTTAATTAATAAACTACGAATATTAGTTATCAGACCCGTGTTGTTGTTTGCGTTTGCGATAGCTTTTATGGCGGTGAGGCTATCGGTGCATATCACATGTTTTCTTCGTGTTTTAATGGTGGCCTGGATGGCTGTTAGGATAGCAAAGGTTTCCGCAGTAAATATGGATGCGAATTGTGGGAGAATCCCAAGCTTTAGCGTAGTGCCATCGTCAGATGTTACTGCAAAAGATGTGTTGTCCGGGGTTTTGGATCCATCCGTGAATATAAACTCCCAGCCTTTGGCTTTTAGTTCTTCAGAGATGCACAAGAATAACTTCCTGTATACTACGTTATTTGTGTCCGCTTTCTCGTATGGTGACAAATCCATTATAAAGGAGTCAGGATCAATAAGCCATGGGGGTTGTGAGGCTGTAGAGTTAATAAGGTCTCGTCTTGGGGGTAATAGGTCTGAATTAAAGTTTAATATATTTGAAATGGCAGAAGGGACTCTATTTAACCTTTTGCGTACCAGCGCTTGGTTGATTTCTTGATCGAGTATGGAGTTGTTTGTAAAGGTGAGTTTTGCGTAAAGCTTGGCAATTACTGCATCCTTTCTCTCTTCGATAGTAGGGAGACCGGCTTCAGCCAATATATTTCTAATGGGAGTAGTGCGAAAGGCCCCTATGCTGCATCTGGCTGCCTGATGGTAAATTGGCTTTATGATTTGAAGAGTTGATTTTGAGGTGTTTCCATAAATGTAGATGCCGTAATCGATTTTACTTAATATTAGCAGTCTAGTTATATTACAAAGGGTGTTAATATGTACACTACTTTTCTTACAAGATAAATACTTAACTATATTAGACCTTGCAGCAAGAGATTTTTTAAGCTCTAAACAATGGCTACTCCAATTGTATTTTTGATTAAATAATAGTCCTAGGATTCTTAAGTTTTTAACATTTTCTATTTCTACGTTATTTATTTTTATATCTAGCGGTGTACAAGATTGTTTGCGACAAACATGTAGAACCTTGCATTTTGGCAACGAGAGTTTGGCCCCAGAAGAGTTTGTCCATTCCAGGATGTCTTTAAGTGCGTTAGTCAAGTATATTTTTGTTTCGTTTATTTTTTGGCATTTGCTTAGTATGTATATATCATAAGCGTAAAGGCAGTGACTTAGATACTTGTGCTTTGATAATATATCAGCTATATCTTCAAATGCAACAGCAAAAAGGACAACGGATAGGGGTGATCCTTGGGGGATTCCGTTATGTAGAGGAAGGGTGGCAGAGTAGCAATTGTTTGCTTTAACACAAAACTTTCTATTGTTTAGAAATGCTTTTACATAATTAAACATTTTAGGGCCAATGCCCCATTTTTTAAGTTTAACTAAAACGACATGTGTTCCTATTCTGTCGAACGCTTTTTCGAAATCAAGGGTAAGTATGGACGCATGGTTTCTGGAGCTCAGTGCTTTTGAGACATAGTTGTCTATGTATAGTAGGGCGTCGGTGCAGCCTCGGTTTGCCTTGAATGCGACTTGGTTACGACTGAAGAGATTTTTTGTTTCTGCATACCAAGTTATTCGCTTGGCAATTATTTTTTCCAGTACTTTAGCGCAGCATGGAAGAAGAGAGACTGGTCGGTAACCTTCTACTGATAATTTGTCTTTATTGGGTTTAGGAATGGGAATTATGGAGGCTGTTTTCCAGCTTTGTGGGATGACAGCTGTGTTAAAGATGTTATTATAAAGGCTAAGAAGCCTTTGTTTAGCTTCTATCGGAAGGTTTTTGATCATGGGGTACGATATCCTATCCCTGCCGGGGGTCAAACCTTTCAGTTTACTTAGACATGATTCAAGTTCGATCAAGGAAATATTAATTTCGATGAGTTCAGCATGTGAATTGCTCGCTGACTCGACGGAGGAATTAATGGCTGCGTATTTTTGTGTAATGAAGATGTTTGTAAAATTTGAGTCGTCTGAGTAATTGGACCAGTAGTGGGCAATGTGATTGCCAATTTGAATTGGGTCAGAGAGTTTTTGGGTCGGTGTTTTAATGTAATTTATGGTATTCGAGACCGGGTTACCCGTTAAGTTTTTTATTTTGTTCCAAATTTTTGATGAGGAAGTGTCGGTGCTTTAGCGACTTTGAGCTGTCTCCGAAATTTGGCGTTCGATCTTTTGTATGCTATCAGGTTCTCTTGACTTATGTTCTTTTTGTATTTTTTCCAAGCTTCCATTTTAAGGTTCCGGAGGACAGCGAGTTCTTTGTTCCACCAGGGAACTACGCGTTTGTGGTGGTTAGGAGTCTTTTGAGGGATAGCTGTGTTGGCAGCAAACTTTATAGCTTTTTGGATAACAGCACTTTCTTTGTTAGGGTTGCTCGATATAGGCTTGTCATTTAAGAATTTTGTTATCTCACTTTCGAAAATTGCCCATTTTGCTGAGTCGACTTGGAATCTAATGAGGGGAGGGTTTTTCCTTGCATGTGGTTCTGTGTTTACGGTAGTAATGATTGGATAATGGTCGCTATTGTGCAGTTGATCGGAAACGCGCCAGTGTATTTTGGGAAGAAGGTCAGGGGAGGAACAGGTGATATCAATTTGCGTGAAGGAGTTATGGGTGGAAAAATGGGTAGGTGAGCCATCATTTAATATAGAGAGATTATAATCTGTAATGAAATTTTCAATAATCTTGCCCCTATTATTTGTTGTGGTAGAACCCCAAAGAATGTTCCACGAATTCGCATCACCTGCAAAAATAACTGGACGGCTAACTTGATTCAAAATCGATTCAAGTTCATTTTTCGAAAAGGATTGCGTTGGTGGGATATAAAACGAGATGGACATTTTTACCGGTATTAAGATTTCTATGGCTGCGCAAGCTATGCTGGAGTTGATAGGAATTTCTCTATGCGGAATATTTTCTTTAATTAACACAGCCACACCTTGCTTTGCAGTTGTATTGGAGGGGAGATTTTTAAAGTAAGGCTTGAATAGTTTCGGCGGAATAGGAGTGGACTTAAATGGGCAATGGGTTTCTTGCAGGCATATAACACTGGGTAATTGGTCATTAATAAGTAGGTTAAGCTCATCGTAATTGTTTACGTAGCCTTTAAGGTTCCACTGCAGAATCTTAAGTTGAGCTTTATTATTGGTAAGAGGGGTCTTCTGCACAGTGTGCTGAGGCGCATACTGTGTAAAGCCGTTTTGGAATAAGTTTTTGGGTTGAACGTTTCGAGCCCGACGCCCATTGTCGGAGTCAAAGGAGCTCAATGACGAGCTCGGTTGACACAGGCAATGGGCGTCGGGGTCGGTTATAGGATATGTTTTATTTTTATGTGTCGTGTTCATCTATTTTTTCAGGTTGTTTAAGAAAGTATTTCTTTTGTTTTATTTGATCTTGAGTTAGTTTAGATATAGGCGAGCATGTTAATGTAGTATTATTAGGTTTTTGTATGTGTTGCGAGGTACTTGGGCACGATTGATGAGGGGGGATATTGTGTGAAACCTGGTTTGACTGGTGTGAAATTGTGTGGTTAGTAGACATTTGGGTACAGGAATCATCTTTAACTGTTACCAAAGGTGTATGAGCGGGATATTGCGGTTTTTCTTTTTGCATGTTGGTAGTTGTTGCAGGTACATGTTGATTTAGGAGTGAGGTTAGGTTAGTGGTTGTGGTGAAATTGTTTTCAATGTTGTTTTGCATGGGTTTGGTTAGGTTATTTGATGGTTCATTTTGGATTAACTGTTTTGCAACATCAGAATAGGTTAGATTTGATGGTGGAGGAGGATATTGTTCTTTCAGGACTTGTCTGGCTTCTGTCATGGTACATTTACGGATGGTTTTAATGTTAAGTACTTCCTTTTCTTGAATGAATTTGGGGCATTTTTTGAAAGACGATGGATGACTCTCAGAGCAATTGGCGCATAAGATGCGTGTACATTTATCCGGTGAGTGGGGAGGGAGGTTGCAGCCGTCGCATGAGGGACTGCCAGAGCAGCGTTTTGCAGTGTGACCAAGTTTTTGACAGTTGCGACACCTCATGGGATTCGGGTAATATTCATCTACTTTGATGTTGTACCAACCAACATTTACAGTAGTGGGGGGTCGGAAAAGGTCGAATGTGAAGAGAACTAGGCCAGATGGGCTTTGCTTACCATCAACAGTTTTATTAAATTTATATATTTCCCTTACGCCTTGTGAACTCATTTCTTCAACAATTTCTTTCTCAGGGACATTGATTAGGCATGGCGCGTATGCTGTACCCTTACACGTGTTAAGCTGGTCATGGAGTTTAACGGAAATATCACACACATTAGAGAGTTTCTTTTTAGATAGGAAGATTTTAGCAATTTTTTCTGTTTTTACCAGAATTAATAGGCTGCCATCACGCAGTTGGTTGATGCTCTCATATGAGGTGCTTATGCTGTCTATTGCCTTTTTGAGAAGAAACACGCTGAAGTTGGAGAGCGGTTTTGTTAGATCGGAGGGGGAGATAATTTTGGGTTAGAATCAGGAGTCAGGGGAGTAAGCTTTTCAAAAATCGGTCTTTTGCGTCTTTTATTTTTGGGTTCCAACAGCATTCCTTCAGAAAGAATGCTGAATGGATTGCCCTCTAGCACATCACGTGGCCCTTGGGCCATATTAGCTTGTATTACTTTTACCACTATACGTGTAAGTTTTTTTTTAACTTTATGGAAGAACTGAACGCGCGTTAGAGCGAGAGAATGCTATTGAGATAGCGGGAAGTGGAAAAACACCGACTTTAAATGAGCGAGAACACTGAGCAAGTACACTGACCGAGTAACAATGTTGTCGGCTCGAGAGATAGTCGATGACTCTTCTTTAATATAAAATTGGGATATCCATAGAAAAGTTGCAAAAATTATGATAATGTTGTCATATGTTATTCGTTACAGACTCAGGCAAGTTTGAAAATAAAATGACGAGTATCTACTTCTATGTACTGTACAGAATCATGTACGCTTCAAACTAAAAACTTTTTTATTCATATAAATTGGAGAACAAACTATCACTTCAGTTCAGGAGTACGTACTCCGATTTTAAACTCGGATATTAATTATTCTTATATAATGTGGGCGCAGTAGCGCAGTGGTTAGTGTGCTGGACTACTGTGCGAGGGATCCCAGCTTCTATCCCAGGAAAAACACAAATTACATCTTAAGGTTTTTTCTACTGCGCCACCTCTCGCGAACGTCTGACAAACATCCGAGAGTATAACTACGCTGACCATCCGTCCTTTATTTAAAAGGACAGTCCTTTCTTTTTAACCTCTGTCCTGTATTTTTTTATTTTCAATAAAGGACGGATTTTGTCCTTTATTTTTGAAACCGTCCTTTAAAAAATTGTATGCATACCATTTATTTCTCAGAAAAAACAGGCTTATTTTTAAATGGTGTACGACTTTTCGATATCATATAAATTTGTCCTGACTTATCAACGCCCAACCCAAACGGTAAGAACTAGGAAGCAAATATTTTGAAACAAAATTCCTTGTATGGCCAAAGTAAGCACTAGAAGCGATTTGGAGAAATTCGAACTCCAAAAGGGGAAAAGGTTGTATCGGAAAATTAATATTTTTCATGCGATTGACTGTTTATGTGAAATCTGTTTAACCCTCACATGGACAGTATATACCCGGGTACACATTTGAATTTTCAACTCTAAATATATCTTCGGTTTTTTATTAGATTTTAATGCAATTTCGAATCAGTGACTAAATTATTGTTTTATTGAAGATAATTATGAAAAAAATTTTGTGAGAAGGTCCTTTCTTACTATTTTTTAAGTTTTGTCTTTTTTTCTGTCTTACATGGACAGTATCTACCCAGGTAGATATTCGTTGAATTTGCATGCAAAATGTCGATACAAAAATATAATGTTTGCAGCAAGTAGAGCTTAAAAGTAAACTAAAGTATATTGTATGAGACATACAAAATTTCCGTAGCAAATAAAATAATAAAATACGATTTATTGCGAAATTGCTTTGAAGCGCCTCACCGATATCGTTGTTCGATAAAAGGGAGCGCTCAAAGCTGTGCCGCTGCCTTAGATTCCTCCAGGCATAGCTTACAAGTATCATCCTCTCTAAGTCACATCTTCCTTAAATTATACCAGAAATTACCATGACCTGTAGTTAAACCCACCACCCATTTCAATGTTCCTCGACTCATGCTTAGAACCCTTCCTTGAGTGGAGTAGGTCGGCTATTTTATTGCCATTTTAGCTTGTCTATACATTGTTTCACTGTTTCATGGTTGACCACCTTCTCAAATGCTTTGCCGTGATCTACTTGTGAATCAGGTGTTCTACCATTCCTCTACCAATTGAAGAGAATGGTTCTGGTCCCAGCAACTTTCCTGTTTTGCAAGGGAGTGCGCCTTTTCGTTGCCGTCGATCCCTATTTGTCCTCGTACCCAAGGCAGTATTACCTGATTTTTAGATGAACACTTATTGAGCTTGAATACACATTCCAGTGCCAATAATGTTGTGATGGTTGTCTGATCCATGCATCTAGTCACCGCCTGATTGTCCAGGGCTATAAGGATATTTCTTCCTTCCACCTGACTCTCAAGCAAGTAGTCCAACGCATGCAACAAAGCAATCATCTCAGCCTGGTATACTGAAGTGTGTTTCCCGAGGCTAATGTGACGGGCTTGTTCCAGATCTTCTGAAAATATACCGGTCCCTGCTGCGCCATCCCCGATGGATCCATCTGTGAAACTCACGGTTTCACCATTCCTCTTTTCTGGAAGTAATCAATTCTCAATACGAGTTTTGTGCTAAAAATGACAGGCTTTCCGTATTGCTTATTGACAGTTCCTGGTTGGTTAGTTGCTAATATATACGGCTATATAAGTGAATGACAATCCAATATTTTTTTTATAGAACTATATGTACTATGTATTAGTAATGTTCATGTTTTTTGCTATCTTATTATTATTAATTTTTTTTATGAAATACCTACAGTTTGTAAGTAGAAAAATTATTGTCCTTTATTTTCCTTTGACAAATATGGTCACCGTAAGTATAACTGGCCCGAAAAAGCTTCTCAATTCAGCCGTTCGGACTCGGCATACAATTGTAGGCCCCTTCCATTCGTCCTAAAAATAAAAACAAAAACTCACACAAACGAATGGTTGTGAGAAGCTAGGCCTAGGGTGTCTACACGACGCCAACTATTTATTTATTTTTTTATTAATTATACCATCCATTGTGCTGATTATAGAACAATAAGCTTAATGATCCACGCGCTCTAAAGACCTTCGATCATCCATAGAAGAATATTTCATAGTAAACTAGAAGAGAACATCAGCCCCTGTCAATTCAGTTTTAAAAGCGCTTTTGGTACGCGCAAATCATTCGCACCCAACATGCTGGCCCAACGGTGCTTAGAGGTGAGCAAAGACGTTTATGCATGCTTCTTAGGTTACAAAAAGGCATTTGACACACAACAAAATGTTAGAAATCCTCAACAGTAAAAAAATAGTTATGAATGCCAGAAGAAGAGCGATCGAAAATTGATATTAGCAAGTAACATAAACGAATTGAGTAGCATCATGATGAATAAGCTAAATGATGTAAGCAATAAATACAGACTAGGAAAAGACAACGCCAAAACAAAGTTTATAGTTCTTAACAAAACAGCAAATACACTGATCAACAATAAGTACTGCGACGAATTGGAACGAAAATAGAGTTTGAATACCTCGGACACATCTTAAGAAAAGGCAAATAAAAACTCTTGCAACATATTCTACAAGGGAAGATAGATGGAAGAAGAGCGGTTGGTAGACAAAGTTTGACAGTGGAAATATAAGGGGAGTAAAAAATAAACAAACTATCAAAACGATGATTTCCAACAGCGGAGACAAACTTTAAGAAGTAGAAGAATACATACCAAAATGTTAAAGAATACTATTGTTCGCTTTATTCTTAAATGATATAGCCACATACTTAATCTACACTGCTCGGCATAAGTATTTTGACAAAACTAAAGTTAATTCTACTCATAATTTGAACTTATTTCATGTACATTTTGGCATCAATGGAAAGGTCATTTAAATTCCGTTTGAATGATACAAAACTTTCCTTAGCCCATTAAGTACCCGATTTGGCTAATTTTGGTCTTATTTTGGCTGATCCGAATCAAAAAGAAGATTGATTTTTACATACATACATTAGATAAACGACAAACTTGCAAAGTAAACCTACCAACTTTTTTAACATTGAACCTTCTTAAAGTAAAAACTTGTCATACATATAGATCTCATTACTTTTCGTGGCTTACATTTTAAATTGTTCTGTATAAAAGAACTCGGCTCTTTTTTTACATTCATGTTTTTGGTGTGAATGAACTTACTTAAACCCTAAAAAAAAAAAACAAATTGGTGCCGCAAATTACGTGTTAGTGCACTTATCCTCATTTCTATTACATATTTCCATTTTGCGATTGGTCACTGTAACATTAAAGAAAGATCTATGCAAATCAGCTACTGAGAGCCCTTACATCGCCAATCCAAGGCTAGTAGAAGTAACTGTTTGACTGACAGAGCAAGATCCCGATTAGTTTCGTGTTGTAGTGACGGTGTAATGCTTCTTAACAATTCCTAGAAAGCAGATCAGTTAATTCTAATTTTTGCGCTACTAAATTATCTTTCCAAAATGTGCAAAATCATTTTTGTACCTATAATAGTTTAGAGGTTATAGCGTTTTAAGTGGTAACACCTCCAAATAAGAGGTCACATACTTTAAAACGGGAAATATGCGTCTGGCAGGGGGTTGGCCGCGTCTAAGACGTCTTCCACCCATATATTCGTGTTTGGGAGATCAAGCTCTTTATTTTGGCATAAGTCGCAAGTGGTTATACCAAAAATTCAAAAAACGGATTTTTTCCGTTTTTTAAGGACGTCTGGCAGGGGGTTGGCCGCGTCTAGGACGTCGTGCACCCATATATTCGTGTTTGGGGGGTCAAGCTCTACATTTTAGTGCCAAGCTTACATAATTGGTTATATCAATTAGCCCAAAAACGGGTTTCGAGTCGTACTATGAGCGCGTCTGGCAAGCGATTGGCCGCCTGCAAAACGTCTTGCACCCATGGATTCGTATTTAGGGAGTAATTTCCTTTATCTGGAGACTAGTTTCAAGTGGGCGCAGTAGCGCAGTGGTTAATGTGCTGGACTACTGTGCGAGGGATCCCAGGTTCGATCCCCGGAAAAACACAAATTACATCTAAAGGTTTTTTCTACTGCGACACCTCTCGCGAACGTCTGACAAACATCCGAGAGTATAACTGTCCTGAAAAAGCTTCTCAATTGAGCCGTTCGGACTCGGCATAAAATTGTAGGTCCCTTCCATTCGTTCCAAAAATAGAAACTCACACAAAACGAATGGTTGCGAGACGCTAGGCCTTGGGTGTCTACCGCCTGTTGCGCCGCCTATTTATTTTTTTTTTTTTTTAGTTTCAAGTGGTTATACCAATTATCCCAACTCTCAAAAAAATTGAGTTTTTAACATAGTATTACTCACTTGAGTATTACTCATCTTTTCTGGTTATCATCCACACCCAAAATTTGCAGCGGGCTCTTAGACTATAAAGTTCCGGAACTTAATATATGATCTGACCGGCTACGAACCGTCTTCTAAAGACAAACTGTTCTCTACGTAGATGAAGTATGACGTATTAGCTACAAGCCATCAAAATGCCAAAATGGAATCGGGTATGAGAGCTCTTAAAGCCATAGGACACGGCATCTAGCAAGCCACATACGTATGTAGCTCTGACGTCAACAGAGAGTGCCACATGTCGGACACATACTTATAAGTACCATGTATCATGTAGCCATTGCAACCATACACTGACGTATAAATTACGTCAGAGCTACATACGTATGTGGCTTGCTACATTCCGTGAACTATGTATGGCCTTCATTCATGGACCACATCACAATATCTCAATAGCAGTGCTCCCAGTCTACTACTACTACTACTAGAGGCGCATACGCCTATATACATAGATGATATTTTTTCTCAATACCTTTACATACATCTGAGACATAATGTTAAAATAGGTTTATGTTTTCCTTTCATTTGGAATCTCGGATGACGCACAGATATCTTTCTGCCCTGGATATAGGTCGGCCTTGCGATTGGCAAGAAAAGGATAACTAATTTAGAAGTTGTACTACAGTTGGGGTTGAACTAAAAAAACTAATGCGCACTGCGCTTGTGCTATTGAAATGCAATACATATTTCTTAACACGACGTATGCTATTCATTCAGCCGTATTCCCATTGGCGCTTGTCTCATGTGGCGTCTCCTGCTAAAATTCGTAAACATATTTTTTTTCTTGACTGTTGTTAACAATTTTATTTTTTGTTCACTATCATTTCATCGTTTGTCTCAAAAAGTCACAAACACCGTAGTCCCTTGTCGAGAAAGTCTGTCCCAGACCCCAGTGGAACACATTTGACTCTGATTTTTTTTTTTTTCAGAGTTTCTTCAAAACAGCGTTCAAATCGACTTCGATAATTCGCGGCGAAATGTCCTCACCAGCCCCACAGCGGTGCTTGCTAAAGGTACGGGTACCGATTCTCATAAACTACAATTAATGAAGGCTTCACTGTTCATCGACGACGACATGGACTACAAATCAAGTAGGTTTTCATTTAAATAAAGTCATGCACACAACGTTATATGTATTTTTTTCTTTAAGTTTCCCACGAGAAACTGGACGATTGTGATAGCACCGACATGAGCGCGAGCAACCGTTTGTTTCTGAACCGTGGCCATGATCAATACTCATCATCACAGTCTTTGTGGAAGGACGTTTATGGTAACTCGGGAGCATCAAGTCAAGTCGACTATCCAGCTAGTCAAAGTTCCGCCTACGAAACACTGAAAGACACGCACAAAGAATTTGATGTTTGTACTCCCTATGGCATGTCCTTGAAATGAAAAAATAATTTTACCTCAATTACAGTCACCAGCGGCAACAGTGGAGGCAGCGCCTCTGGTAAAATATCAGCCGTTAATCATAAAACCGAAAGTAGCCCAGGTTAAAGCGATGGCGTCTCAGGTTCCGTACGAGAAGTCTCTTGCCTTCCGATTGCAGGGTAAATGCGCCGCAGATTTAGGAATTTTCAACAGTCGTCGATTCAGGGTCGCCTTTGGCCCACAGAATACATTAATTTTGCCCGCAACGAAGAACTCTGCAGTTAGGAAGATCAAAAGTACGTATCAAAGGACCGACTATGTCAACGAGATTCTATATGCATAAATTTCTTTTCAGACGCTAGCCTCTTGGACTTAAAAGACATCTTTGCTGGCCGACAGTCAAACGACTATTCGCCAACAGCGCTGTATCAGCTGAGGATCTCCTCCACCATGCACATTGAAAAGTTCGATGAGAGTATTGTTGAACATTTGGAAATTCAGTTGAAGAACTCACTGCAAGTCGAAGTAGAGGACACCGACTGTCCCATGATTAAATCCAACGGCGGAACAGAGCTCATTGTCAAGCATTTAGATGAGGCGATTAAGCAACTAAATATGGGACCATTGCAGGAGTATGCTGTGTCGGTTTGGTCGCTTTGCTTGGCTCTGTGGGGTGAACATGACGAACTCGACGGTCGCGAGGCGGACAGTCATCTGGCGGTTATGTGTCGAAGAAATTTGCTGTCGCAGTGGCTGGAGAACACACTCACCGATAAGGATCTTCTGACGAAAACTGTTTCAAAAAATACATACATCGACCACCTCATGGAACTGATAATGTGCCATAAAGTGGTGGATGCGTGTGAATTGGCATTTAGGTACGACGATGCAAATTTGGCTTTGCTGTTGTCTCAGCTGTCATCGGGACCTGTAGTAAGGCAACTGATGGAAGATCAACTGGCTGCCTGGCACAAGGTGGAAGCGGATAAATTTATAAGCGTTGAACGCTTAAAGATATTTATGCTGGTGGCGGGAGTTGCATTGATGGACTCGTCACATGGGCCGGTAAACACCCTCGAGGGTATCGAGTGGATTAAGGTTTTGGCGGTGGGTTTCTTGAAAATGATTATCCTCTTTTTTGCTCTTCCTAATAGACCCACTATTCCTTTAGCTGCAACTGTGGTATCTCTGCTCGCCGACTTGTTCTATTACTGACGCTCTAATCACTTACGAGAAATCGTTTCAAGCCGATGAATTCTACGCAATGCCGCCATCGCCTCACTACACCGACTCGACTGGAAAGAGTGAAAAGCATCCACTGTCTGATCTGCGTTACCACATTCTGCAGTTGTACTCAAAACGTAGTCATCCGCTAGAGAATCTTCTTAATCCATTGAATCATACAGCCGATTTTATGGACTACAGGCTAAGGTGTGTAGCTATTAGTTTTTCGTTTAAGCTCGTTTTCATATGCAAATATCTGTCTGTCCATTTCACAGCTGGTTGTTGTTGCAAACATTCGAAGCACTCGGCTACCATCACTGTTCCGAACTGTATGAAAGCCAGTTGCATGTTGACTTTGCCTCGCAGTTGGAGAATTATGGTCTCTGGCAATGGTCGGTGTTTGCCCTTCTACATATAAAGGACAAAAATATACGCGAAATGCACATCCAGGACTATCTGTACCGATATGTGTCCGTGTCCAACGACGGTGCTATAACCGAGAATGAGAAATTCATAATCAACGTTTTGGGTGTGCCACAAAAGTGGTTAGATTGGGCAAAGGCGGTCAAAGCTGGTTCATTTGGCAACTATCACATGCAAGCCAGGTATTTGCTGAAAGCTCAGAAGTGGGCACAGGCACATGAAGTAATTTTCGAGCACATTGCACCGGATGCAGTCATCAATGGTGAGTTTTAACAAAATACGATTCCTTTTACTAATTTATATGTTTCTGTAGACAACATGGACTACCTGCACGACCTGCTGAGCCAGTTTGACAATCCGTCACTGAATAAGAACATTAAAGTGCCCAACTGGTCGAATCAGGGACAGATCTTCTTGGACTTTATCGATATCAACGAGAAGGTAAGCAGTACCTTCCCCCACCATCTAATGCGAATTACAAAACTCTCTTCTCTGTTTCAGTTTAAAAGTCTTAAAAACCTTCATGAGGGTGACATCGAAGCGCGCTGGGAAAACCTTAAACCACAACTGGCCGACCTGTGTTCCCGTATTAATCTCCTGCCTTGTCCAACGCCGAAACATCGATTGTGTCAAAGTGAAATCGCTCAGAGTTTGGCCTGTCTTGTGCGTGGTGTACTTCTTGTCTGTCCTGTCCTGAATCCCTGTCTAATCATCAAAATTGCTCTAGAGCGGTTACCTCTACCGCAAGAATTTGCGCAACAGGAGCTGCGAGCGTTGTTGGACACACTGGTTGCTGGTCTTTGTAAATCAAATGAACGAATTGATCTGAAATAACCCCGATAACTCGTTATTAAGTTTCCGCATATTTCCTTTTTATTTATAAACAAACAAAAAATTATCAGTCAAAAAATTATTAAAATAAAAAAAAAGTTTTGTTCAACTTTTTTATACGAGATGGTTCTTTAAAAAAGCATAAAAGTACACAGATTATAAGTCGTTAGATTTTTTTTATTTGTTTCTTAAGTTTAGTAAATTAAATTTAATAAAAAATAAAGTTCAAAATACACACCACACTAGTGTTTGTTTTATTGTTTGTCTTGGGTCAGAAAATAATTAAGTTCGCAACAATAAAAATAAAGGCCCTTTAGAATAACGATGTTGATGTTCCATTCATCAGTAAAACTTTCTTTCGTCCAAGTCTTGGAAATGAATAGGTGTATTTTCTCCACCAAGTCATCTCCTGCTGACTAATTGGTCTTAAAGGACGTGTTCAGCAGCTTTTTTGGACTTGACTTGAGTTAAGATGCCGCTATCATCAATTAATTTTGGTCAGGTGGCCGGAAATCCTGACTTTCATCGTCACCATTAAATGCCTGCCTGACAGCGGAATTTCGTCGTCTTTAACAGTCTGCAGAAATTAGTTAACGAAAATCCATTGCAGCCTTGTCGAGCATGAGCATAAGTTTTAATCACTTATCAAAGTTGGTAGACAAGGATTTGAAGGAAAATTAATCACCCTATTCTACGTAATGTTTATATTAAACGACAGCTGGCGTTTCTTGAGTCGAGCCGTAAGTGTCGTTTTAGTGGCGTTTGTAAATTTGTAATCGACAATAAATTAGCATTTTACGTGCTGTTTTTGGAACCAAAATTACTTAAACGACATAAAACGCCTAAAAACACGCCATATGTAATACCGATTTCAAAAAACGCTACGTTAGAATCGGCCCTAGCGAGGTATATGTGAATTACTTTTGCTCTGCCTTTTTTTAAGCGAAGGAAACAAAATGACAAACATCCGCGCGGAGATATGTCGTTCTTTGTTTGGCGGAGATATGCGTTTTCAAAACACAGAAAAGTGCATGTATTTTTATTGACTAAAAATATTATACCTACTGCTAAATACCCCAGAGTAAATATAATTAAACTTTAGCTCCAGGCGCCTGCCAGACAGTTGTTGACATACCCTTAGCGGAGCGACGAAGTCGCGTGAGCGGCTAAACCCTGCGAAAAAAAGGGTTAAAATCCTGTTAGCGAGCGAAGCGAGCCACACACCCCATACTTTAAATACACCAAACTTTCTTACAGACGCCTATCTCCGCGCGGAGATATGTCGTTCTTAGTTCGGCGGAGATATGTCGTTTTAAATGCGACATAGCTCCGCGCGGAGATATGACGTTTTCAAAACGACATAACTCCGCCAGAAAAAAAGCGACATAATTCCGCTCGAAAAATGTACTGGGCGGAGATATGTCGGCGGAGATATGTCGCTATGTCGCTTTATGAATGTTGGAGCCAACGATTCTTTGGTCCTGTCCTAGCCACGTAAAAAAAGCATGCCAAACTTAGCGTCAGGTGTTTGTATCGTACCCTTAAAAGAAATCAATTCTGAACGGTCCCATCTTTCCATGTCTGTCTTTCGCGTTTGTTCGAATGGCATCTATCAGTTTTTTGAATCCAAGGTTCGTTGAGACAGGCCATCATTGAGATTCATGACCGCTGCCGCTCCATAAAATCGTCAAACGACTACAAAATAAACACATCTACATCTCTCTCCTGACTCCCAGAATTTTCCTTATCCCCGTCTTCACGTCTGCAAAATTTGTATTTGGGTTTTGTCGCAGGAATGTCCAAAACCCAGAATTATCTTTTCCTGGGGTAGAATCAGCTAAGGTGATTTGTGATAGATAAGTGAAGGTCACAGTCGGTCTGCGTAAGATGTCGATCATACGACAAATCACATATTGGTGATTTTTGGTGATATTCTCGTGACAGCAGTTTAGTTGTGAAAACTTGATTGTCACAGTTATATTCACTGTGTCACTTAGGATGACAAACCACCTTAGTCCATTCCATCCCTGCGGGTATCTTTTGGAAAGTTATTTGTTCGTCACTGTATGAGGGCGAAGTTTGCAGATGATCTACTTTGAAATGAATATGAAATCAGATATATTTTCAGCCTCGTCATAACTTTTATATCACCTATCCAATCTGCAAATGAACAGACATTAAAAAAAAGTATTTGATTGACGGTTAACGTCCGATCAATCAAGCTGTTAACCTAATTGCTAATAGGAACATAGGATAAGGAAGATCTCCGCTGGAATTCGAACCTATACCGCTCTAAAATCAAAATGCATTATGTGCAGTTGGTTAGTGCTACTTTGATACAAGCTAAAGAAAGGAGGCTATCAGCTAGGTTCCAGAAATCGAGTGAAATCGAAATTGCAAATCGAGTGAATTCGTTTTCAGTGTTCTGCATTTCGAGCGATTCGGAAACTCTGAATTTATTCCGAAATCACAATTTTACTTTGTCTCAATACCGAAAATTTAAAAATCGAAATCGAATACAGTGAAATATAGAACACAAAAATTCATTTCCGATTTCATTTCGAGTGAAAGTGAAATGTGGAACCTAGCAGTATGGGTTAAAGTTGCTGTCTCGGGTTCGGTTTCAACTACAGTTCCTGTTACGCAACTCTTTTACAAAATACCAAAACCTCGTTACGATATCTTATCGCTGTGCAAAAGAAAACAAATCCGTCTACTAAGCCGTTGATAAAAAAAAGAAAAACAAACGAGTTATCATTGTTATTTATAAATATTTCATCATTCTTTTATTTTCATTCAAAACATTACCAACTAGCATTATATGTATGTATGTACCTTAATATCGAAAATTCTTTCCAGACTTTTATTTTAACCATAAAACAAAAGAAAACAACAAACATTATTAAAAATGGTAGAATATATTGCAGGAGTTTTGATAGATTTACCTACCAGCGGCATGTTTCAATCCAAAGAAGTAACACAGTGCTTGATGCTGTGTCTCGAGTATCAAAACCTGGAACTTAGTCAAGAACGATTAAAAATATTTTTAGATCTTCAAAATGTTTAGCATATTGGAGTGATCGCCGTTGCTTTGGGATTGCAATTGCCAGTTGCACTGAGCACATTAGTCAAACCTTTTTAAATTGTAATCCCGCCGCAACAGCTATCACTCCTTGGGCAGCCGGTTCTGATTCCAAACTCTTTTTGGAACGATACATTTTGTTTTACAAAAGACGCGGCGGATACGTGCTGAACCCAGTCATATGGTTGTGATAGAAGCGCTCTCATGTCTCTCACAAAGCTGAAATATTTGGACAAATGGAAAATAAACAAATTTCATTATAAACTGGGTTCGAGGTAAATTTTGCATTTCGCTTCTCAGAAACAATAACGTTCATTCTTAAATGCAAAACTTCCTCGAAGACTTTTTTTGTTGCTGAGACGGTTGGAGAACCCACCTTTAAAATCTTAATTTTTTTTTCTACTTTTAAGACGGAAACACATCGCATCCAGCGTCTGGAATGTTGAAAAGATTATAAGTGTAAGTTTTTTTTTTATATAACGTGATTCTATCAAACTCCTACAATAGATTAAATCAAAAATTAAAAAGCATTTTCGGAAAGAATTGTATCGATTAACAAATTTTAAGCTAATCCTTATAAACTACCATTTTGTTGGAGGAAGCTTTGTGCTCATTACCTCAGACAAACGCGTCCTCTATTTGAATATTTTCTGTGCAAGTGTATGCAGGATTTTAGTCGACGACCAGCAGCTGGTCGGGTACTGCATTGGAACGCTTTGCGTTTAGGTGACAACTGGAACAGTATTCGAGGGACAATTTTCCACTAGCAATGTGCGGGCACAGTCCACTGTCTTGCAACTGCTTTTTGACTTCATTTTGATTGTTAAAGTAATTATGTTCGCTGCTGATACTCTGCATTTCAAAGGGATTACCGCTAAGACAATAGCTGCTGTCCTCCTCGGCTAGGGGGCACTCATCCATACCCAGGAGCTGATCCCAATTTGTCTCGGTGTACGGTTCGTAGTTTGAATCTGTGAAGAAATTGAAATCATTGATGAAACCTTCTGATAGCAACATATCATCGAGAGGCAATGCACTACCATTATCGTCATTATAGTCGTAGTTGATTGCAAGCGGCTGCTCCAGACTGGAGGATGATCTATTTGAGCTGGTGGGTGAGCACGATGAAGCTTTCTGGTGGGAATCAGATTTTGTATTCCACACTGAAACCAAATTAAGAATATCCGATCGATTGGAAATTAGTCCCTTGTAGTATTGTTTTTCGTTTTCCAGTTTCTTAACCATTTTCATGTGTTTTCTCAGCAGTTTGTGCAGTTTCTTGTTCGAGTACTTCATGGTGTCCAGTTCTTTTTCAAGAGTTTCAACATAGGCCTTCTTCCTGCGACGATTTTCCCGTGCAAGAAGTGCATTGCGATTGCAAACGTTTGGATCGGGTCGACGAGTAGGTAGCCTTTGAAGTGTTTTATTTTGCTTTGCTGTAGTTTTCAAATTTTCTGATGATGAATTTTGACTAATGCTTCGGGAACTACTGAAGATATCAAAATCGGAATCCTCGCTGCTGCTACTGCTGGATAAATCGCTGATTGCTTTGGAGATTTCACAATTCTTTCGGGCGGCCATTTTCTCAGAAAGGTATTGCGTCGTAAGCGAACGTTATTTTTTTGTTGGTGAAAACACAAGGAAATTTGGTAAAATCTTGCTTTTTTCGCTGAGAGTTTAGTTGTTACTTACTTTGTTAATAAAAGTGTTAAATATAATTATGCTGAATTTACAATTTAACGCGGAAGCAAAAAATACTTTAGGGCAACTTTCGTTGGCAAAATTTTCTCTTGTGAAAAAATCAAATATGGCTATTGCGGTCGGCTAGGTTACAGTGAATTATTAGCGGGTTGATTTCGGTTGTTAACCATTCACAATCACAAATTCACAATAGTAATATTTACAGAATCCTTAGGGTATGTTTTCAACATGTTTTTTTTTCATGATTGCTAATTAGGTACCTACGTGATATAATATGTACGTAGTATTTTATTTTTAATTACGTCGCTCTCATTTCAAAATAAAATTAGACCTAGTAGGTCTGTTCCTTTACTTTTGTAGTAAAAATGGAAAAGACTGTCAAAATGGCTATGGTGGGGATAAATTTTCTCTCAAAGAGAAAAACTTAGATACGACAAAGTTAGGGAACGCTTTTGTAGTAATCATGGAAAATGACAGATGCATTTTGTTTTCCCATAAATTGCATGTGAGTATGAATCCAAGTATGTGGAAGAGTTTGAAGTGACTGAACTAAAATCATTCGAGAAGAGATAAAAGCTACATAATTTTCCCACCTTCTGATACCATTTTTACAACATTTTCCATGAAAATAAATAAAATATGTATTTTTCGATGTGTTTGTTATGTTTTTATTATGTAAATATTTATATTGTCAGATAATCGGCTCTAGCGAGGTATAGGTCGGAACGGAATATTTTCCGATTTCATACAAATCGGCCGATTTTTGTTTTGATGTATTCTTCCTAACAGATTTTTCATTTATGTAACGCGTACCAGCGTTTTTCGTTATGGTGGATTTGCATCACCACACCACGCAATTTTGCATGACTTTAGAGAGAAAGATCCGTTTTTCCACAGTCAAGGTCATTAGACCAGTAAAAGTGAGACCACAAATCTCCTGGAACTTTGGAAAGAACATTTTTAGGATTTGTTTAAAATGGCAATATCAATATTTATTTATTTATTAAACTATTACCTAATTAATATCTAATATATTACCTAAAAGCTAATACTAAAAGAAAACTTACATCTAAATCTAAATGTCAATATAAAACGCATTTCGTGAATTCATCACTACGGCTTAATCACATTTGGTGGGAACATGGTATAAGAATGAATATTTTTGACGGACTTCACTGTTAAAATGTTTTTCACCACGTTATATGCGCGATGACTGGACTTTCTCCTGCAACTGTGCCCTACCTTTCACAAACCGGAAAAGCAACAAAGGAAAATGTCAAAACTTTTAAGAAAAAAATAAATAAAAAATAGCTTTCGCAGACGTCAAACCAACGTCAAGAGAAAATCGCTACCTCTTTTTTCCGCTCCGAGAGAGCAGTCGTAGTATTCGTGTATCGTGTCCGATAGTTTTTCTGTGTTGTTTTGGACGATGATAGGAAAGTAAATTTCACTCCGCAGAATAAAATTAACAAAAAATGACTGATATCGCAATTAAACCAACTAATCCACATTCTACCAACTAAAACAAATACCTCACGCTAGAAAAGTAAAGAAGAAAACCCTCCAGTAGCAAATTATTAATTAATATTTGTTGCGTTGTGAAAAAAGTGCACCAAAGTAAAGTGACGAGAAAAAAAAAACGAAAACGAAATAATTTAGTGATACACATTAAAATAAACAACGCAGCGCACCAGAGACCAACAAAATCAGATCGAAGTGAAATTTCATTCAGGGGGCACTGAATTCCTTGCGGATAATTTAGAATCCGATTATAGCAAAACAAGTTGTGATTGTTTCTCAAAAATTAAACGTAGAGCGTGCAATCATGAGTTCAAGTGCTGACGCCTCAGTGCTCCTAGTCACGGCCAATGTTGGAAGTGTATTTGAAGATGTAAGTACCTATATAATTATTATAAAAAGAGGCATGTTGTATGCATACACCACACCCCCGTCCCAGTTCTTACAACATCTCTTACACGTATGATGTGCGCCTTATTGATTTTTACGATCTCTAATTGGATTTATGTTTCTCTTGGGTATACTTACAGCCTTCACGATTATTAAGTCCATGGCTGGAGGAGTTCCTAACTCGAATAACACTGCTGCGGCCTCAGTTCTTGGCGCTGCATCTTCAAGAAGTCGGCGGCAAAACCTATGAAAAGTCGATGGAATACGTTCAGGAGTTCATTCGGAGCCTCTGTGAAGCGGAAGAGCTTAGCGAGTACTCGTGCATTCGCATTTATATGGATGAGGATTACAATTCAGCCGAACATTTCACTGTATGTTATAAATGTTTGTTTAATTTACTTATCCCCACATCGATCAATCTAACTTTTAAAATTGTACGTAAACATAATCTGTGTGAAAGGTACTATACCGCTTTCTGTTCAATGTATGAACTGTGCATCAGATATGTTTTCTGATGGGAAACAAATTACACTATTGGAATTTTATTTGTATACAGTATAATACAAAATGCGAGGAGAAGCGTAGTAATTATCCCTATGCGGTGGCAAGCTTTAAGAACCACCGCCTTCTTTGGCGGACAGTGTTGTCAAACGGTTAACACTGGTTTTCCCCATTCGTTGCTGTCGTTAATTAAAATGGGAAAAGAAAAGTATACAAGCTGTGGGATCAATTACCGGGAAACATGAGAATTATGTCATAGTTTAACCCGACGGTGTTTTTTTTTTTATTTGTTCTGACATTTAATTCGCCTAAGAAATTAGGCAACTCGAACAGACGTTAAGTGGTTTCATTGAGTTTTTATTAACTTTGTCATCCGGCCATATTTATTAGAAGCTTCTGAAATTAGGCACACTGAAAATTGTCGAATGGGAGATATTCGTCAAGGGATAATCCAGTCCGTGAAGTCAGGATCTATACCGAGAGCAATACCTTGTGGTTTTCTACAAATCTTTAACTAAAAGAGTTTCATTTATATTACCTACCTATGTACATCAAACATGCTTTATGTGATTTCTTATAAAATGTCGGCTTTGAATAAGAAAAGGATTTTGTTTACATTGGCGGGAAAAAAAGATATCTTGACAGAATTAAACTGAAACAAACTGAAGTTTTGTGTTGCATTAACAGCCGACGTACTGTTGCATTATTTCACAGTATGTGGATCTTTTACTTTCGGTGGCCATACAAACTTGTATGGCCACTGGAATGTGCCATTTTCTATAGTTGGTGGCATTGTGTTTAACGATCAATTGGCGCAAGTCGTACGAGCATGATCATTTGACGCCAAAGTGTAAGTTTCTCTTCTCAACGGCGAGATCCAAAAATGTATAAATGGAGAAGTAAAATATGCAAAACTAATTGATTTTTTATTCAGCTAATCGTCGAGTCGCTTTAGTGTCGTTTGTAAATATATAATCGATAATAATCGGCGCTTTACGAGTGGTTATTTGCAACTAAAACGGCATGAAACGCCTTAAAACACGCCACATGTAATACCGATTTCAAAAAATACCATCTATCGTTTAATATATATAGGTAAAGGCCATGTGGAACAAGGATAAATAATTGTTGGAAATATAAAGAGGTTACTGGCCCGTTAGATAACTAGCGGCACGTCAAAATCCATTTAAAAACAATAGAGATCTGGCACATAATGGCCGCGTTCCATTGACAGCTAGATGACTAGCGGCATGCCAAACTCCATATAAAAAAACTGACATTTCAGCATTTGCGCTAGAGCTCTAGCACATTTTGTGAAATATTCTTTTCTGGGAAATTTTTCAATCTAGCGCAAAATGAACTGCTAGATTGAAAAAAAAAACGAACTGTCAAAATAAAAGTGAAAGTGCAGAAGTCAAATATTTCCAATTTGGTGTAAAATGGGAATTCCAACTTCTGTGTAATTATGTACATTGTATTTGTTTATTTAAATTATAGTGTATTAATAAATATGCGGTATGATAGCAAAAAATACATTTTTGACTCTCATGAAAATGAAATAATACGAATTTGAGCTGGTTCTAATGTCACTTTGCCGCTGCCGCTAGATTTCTACCGCCAGCGTTCCTCCATCAGGGATATTAGATATGTGCTAGACGACTAGCGGTCAATGGAACGTGGCCAATGTGAAATTTCCTTTTCAGGGACTTTTTTCAAAATTTCCCTCTAGATTGATAAAGTTGTCAATAGGTCTGTTTTTTTCCACATCTATCTCAGTGAAGTAAAGTAAAGTAGGATTTTTAACACGCAATTACAACAACTACGAACTGTTTGACACATTCGAGACTCTATATAGTTGTTGTAATTGCTTGTTAATCCTACTTTACTTTACTTTACTGAGATAGATGTGGAAAAAAACAGACCTAATGTAATTCAATCAAAAGTAATTAAATCTGGAAAAATGAAACATGGAGGTGGAATTTCTTCAAAATATTCAAAATAAAGATATTATAAACAGTTAGGTAGGTAGCTACCTACCCTACAAGTAAACAGTTCTAATTAGTGAAGTAGTAAAGGTTTACTTCAGCTCTGCTATCACATTGCCAGAAATCAAAAGATGAATGGCTTTTACCACTTGTTGTTACTTAGGGCTCTGAAAGGAATTGCGTAGTAAATCCAAATCTCCCAAATAAAATATATCCTCTCCTCAGACAAAATATACGTGCTATATAACGACATTAACCTAGTCATTGATGCTTTAAACAGCTAGGAGATGTTGGCCAAATTAATGACTTCGTCCACAGCAACACTACCAACAGAACGTTTACCTATCGTGAAGACTTATGCCGCTTTCATCAAGTGGCGAAGGTCAATGATATCGATGCCAAGGGGAAATCCAAAAAAACAAACAAACCAACAACTCGAAATCCTTGGTTTAATGAAGGGTGCATGAAATGTGCGGTTCCTCATTTCTTTAATTATACATATTTGCTATTCGTTTTTCTTTTAATTATTATTTTTTGGTTACACCTTTTTACTATACGGGTGATACCACTGTGTCAAAAAATAAAAAGAGAGGGAAGAACATCGGCTTCGCAGGATGTAAAGAAGGATTTTGAGTAGCGAGAGATGTTAGAATGTTTTACTAAAAGGTAAAAAGAACGTGTCAAGGCAACAAAACCCAAAAAGAGACCTGTAGGAGATATATAAGAAAACCTTGTAGAGGTCGGTCGTCGAACACATCTCCAAGATTTATTCGGAAAAACTGCGCTAACTATAGAAGCATCAGTCTCCTTGACATCGCATACAAATTTCTGTCTTCTGTGTTCTTTGTGAACGCCTGAAACCATTTATCAACAAACTGATTGGCCGCTACCACCGCGGTTTTAGGCCGGTAACTTCATAACCGTCCAAATATTCACACTACGGCAGATCCTGCACAAAACACAAGAAGTCCACTTCTTTTTACCGATTTTAATGCCGGATATGACAGCATTTATAGAGCTATAGAGCTATATCCTTTTAGACAAACTATACGAGCTGCACAGCGACATCGACATGGTCAGTCGTCTAAGGGCCACTTGCACCAAGCTCATTTGACAGCAGTATTTATTCTTTTATTCACTGTTTAGCTCTATTCCGTTGATTAGGTAAAAATTGGGTTGCAGGTCTACACTTATTTATCTATCCATAGATAAATTCATAAAATATTTATCCAGTCTCGAAAGGCTGGATAGTCGTGCCCAAACGTCAAATTCAAATTGTAAAACAAATTTTTTTTTATAACCGAGGAATACTCGATACCTACTCTGGGAGATGGGGATTTTATTCCAAGATTTCTATTAACAAAATATACTACTTTGCGCTTGCTGGAAGACATTGAAGTTAATTGGAGTTTCATTGTTTTCTTTTATTGTTGCTCCATCGGTTTTTTTTTCTATGACGTTGTATGTATGATTTAACTATGGAAAGCAACAATACATTTTCAGCGGTGCGTCGTAAAATTTGGATCCCTAGAGCGCCTATTGGAATATGTATTATGTATCTGTTAACTTCATCCATTTCATGTGTTTATTTACCTAGGTCTGTAGCTTTTATTTGACAGTTAAATGTATTTTTTGCGTTTCTAATATTGGTAGTATTGTCAAATTTAAAATAATCAAAGGTTACTTATCCAGGCATAATTTTGCAATTGTGCAACACACAGACGGGAAGTAACTATTTATTGGTTTATCTTTGATTAGCTATTCAGAATTTTATTTAGATATCCAATGATTTGGTGCAAGTGGCCCTAAGACTGATAGCACATGGACAGCGAATGGACACTAGCGCTTCGACACAAAGAGTCTTCAAACTAAACCCAGAGGTACATCGCAGTAGAGACCTCGCGTTAGGTTTGCGCACAATCTCACCCAATTTGCGCAACTGAAGGCAGTTAAAATAAATAAATAAATAGGTGGCGCAACAGGCGGTAGACACCCTAGGCCTAGCTTCTCGCAACCATTCGTTTGTGTGAGTTTCTATTTTTGGGACGAATGGAAGGGACCTACAATTTTATGCCGAGTCCGAACGGCTGAATTGAGAAGCTTTTTCATGACAGTTAGGGCCACTTGCACCAAGCTCATTTGACAGCAATATTTATTCTTTTATTCACTGTTTAGCTCTATTCCGCTGATTAGGTAAAAATTGTGTTGCAGGTCTACACTTATTTATCTATCCATGGATAAATTCATAAAATATTTATCCAGTCTCGAAACGCTGGATAGCAGTGCCCAAACGTCAAATAGTAAAACAAAGTGTCAAAGTGGTGTTGTCAAAAATTAAATCAAGGAATAAATAAAAAATTACATTTCAACAATGGATATTAATTTAATTTCGGACGACGACGATGAAGAAATTGTGGATTTCATAAATT
Source organism: Cheilosia scutellata (assembly GCA_955612985.1). NCBI lineage: Eukaryota > Metazoa > Arthropoda > Insecta > Diptera > Syrphidae > Cheilosia > Cheilosia scutellata. The sequence continues at coordinate 50,586,149 of OY015312.1, read as the reverse complement.
CTAGTTTTTATAATCGAGGAATATTCGAAAGGAAAAACCATTTCGATACTATGAGAGACAATAAAAACTAATACCTTGCGTTTGCTGGAAGAAAATGAAGATCAATTGGAATTTTTTCTTTTATTGTTGCTCCATCCATTTTTTTATTTTCGATGACGTTGCTGTGTTTTTTAATTATGGAAAGCAACAATAAAATTTCAGCCGTTGTAAAATTTGGAGCCCTAGAGCGTTTATTTAAATATTTTGCATTATTTTCATCCATTGCATGAGCTTATAAATTACCTCTGTAGCTTTTATTTGCCATTTATTTGACAGTCCAGTACATTTTTCGTGTTTTCCATATTGGTAGTATTGGCAAAATTCAAATAATCGAAGGTTACTTATCCAGGCATAATTTTGCAATGGTGCAACACAAAGATGGGAAGTAACTATTTATTGGTTTATCTTTGATTAGCTATCCAGAAGTTTATTTAGATATCCAATGATTTGGTGCAAGTGGCCCTTATACTCTCGGATGTTTGTCAGACGTTCGCGAGAGGTGGCGCAGTAGAAAAAAACCTTAAGATGTAATTTGGGTTTTTCCGGGGATCGAACCTTGGATAGTGGGATCCCCCGCACAGTAGTCCAGCACACTAACCACTGCGCTACTGCGCACAGTTAGAAGGCAGTTAGCCAAACACAATATTGGTTGAGGCTTAGGTCCATCTGAACAAGGATCAAAGAATTGCTTGCATAGGTATAATGGGTTCACTAAAATCTACACCACAACTGGGTCTAGAAACGTTTCTGAACATACAACCCATTGAGCTGAACACTAAGCACGTGGCAGCCAAAGGTGCTCTCAGACTACGAGAGAACAAAATTTGGAAGCCCGAATCATTCGGTCACTCACGCACACTGCACATCTTTGATCAGAGCGGACTCATGCCACTTACAGACTACAAAAAACCGAGATATGACTTTGACAAGAAATGTACAGTCTGTATACAGGACAGGAAGGACTGGCTCTCCCCGAGTACTGTCATAAAAGGTATACCCATCTTCACAGATGGCTCAAAGACGGAGAATGGAACGGGAGCAGCATTCTTCTCAGAAGAATTAAACATCAGCCATTCATCAGTGCAGCGTTTGTCAGCCAGAGATCTACGCGTTTAAGAAAGCAGCTCAAACTGTCTTAGCGAGGGAACTACCAGCAATGGATATTACCTTCTGCGTGGACAGACAAGCAGCACTTAAAGCGATTAACTCCATCTGGTAAACTTCAAATCCGTAAGGCCCTCCAAGAACGCCGCTACTCTTGTATGGGAGCACGGCTCTTCAACGGCTTGGAAGATCTAGCAACGATACCTCTATCAGATTTAAAAAGATTCATATGAACAGTTTCGAATGGTTTTGTTAGATGCATGTCCTATCATGTACTACAAAAGGGTAATCAGTAATCACAATGGGCCTCAATGGCTACTGGGCGAAAACTGCATATACATATTGCAAACTGCCCTTCTAACCTAACCTAACCTAGGTCAACCCGGACTGTAGCGTCGCCTAAGTAAGTAAGTATACATTAGCGATTATGTATAAAATAGAGTAATAGAGTATCCACCAAATGGATATTACCTATCACTCTGCTGGCAGACTCTTACTCTTTTAAATTGCAAGCAGTCAAGTGCTAAAGTAATATAGCTCTTAACCTTCTTTAAAAGAATTATTTTAAAATAAAAGATTTATCCAAATCTACTCGTTATAAGTAACCATACGTTTAAGAGAAACGACAAGCGCGGAGAATTGTATCTATACACACTCTATAGCTACTAAAATTGACACGATTTTTGACATGTGAAATACGTACTAGCTTATGAACTATTTTCGCTAAAGGTTCGCCATATCTTTGCTATACATCATCCGCAATTCGCTTGTGATGTCTGAATGCATCTACTTTTGATGGTGTCAAATTTTTAGTCTATCACTTCTAACTAAATTCAAATCTTTCCCTCATTTTGAAACACCATTTATAAAACTTCACACTTCCATTTAAATCAAACATCGTGGAAGTAAGCAAACCCAACGTACATACTTGCTTTTCAAAATCTCCGCAAATACGCTACATACAGGAGCATTCAACAACAACAACAACCAATGTACCGCTATAAAAATGTAGTCACGTTTTTTTTATGTATAGTCGCATCAGGCTTTTCCCATTTCCATTGTAAAATTGTTTCTAAACAAATTTTAAAGAACATTGCCGAACATGAGGTGGTGTTCATGACAAAAACCAGACATCAAAACCCAAATTTTGGACTTTCCTTATATTGATTCTGAGAATGTGATACGATTGTGACGTCTGCTGATGGTTTATTTGAAACTACTGTGTGTTTACACAACATTGATATTGAATATTGATGTTGATAAAAGAGGAACTTTGGGCTTGTTTGATTTTACCTTCCCTAATATTATTTTAAATGCGCATTAAATCGCTAGTAATTGGGCTTACGTAAACAGATTGTAGTAGATATGTTTTTTTGCTCGTAATTTTTTTTTATTTATCGATTTACCCGCCATTAAGAGGTGCTATTCACATCTTGAAATACTATACCTCATTGTGCATTACTTAGTTGGAAATGGAAATGCATTAATTGGCAGTAAACACTGCACATCGAACGGAAATGGAAAGAGGGTTTGTTGAATGATTTAAACAGTACAATTGAAACTGAATAAAGCTCCTGAGTCCTGACTAATTGAGATTCATTCAATTTGCACCCATCCTATTATATGAATGTCGTATTTGCTTTATAAATTGTGGAAGGGGTCATAATAGATGGCAGAAGGAACATGTAAGGAAATCGGTAGGAAATGTGTGCTTTCTTGAATGAAGAATAAATAATTTGCAAGGCTCCCTTGATTGTTTGAAAATGTATAAAATGAAATAGGAAACCAATTGGCAAGGTAATACACCGCCGCCGTGCGCCGGAGCGAATAAAATCCAAATTGTATACACGTTTTAAAGAAAATATAGCTCTGGCATTGGAGCCGTTATTGGCGGTTCTTTTGGCAATTTTAATCTGGAGAGGTTTTGGTCCCCTTTTTTTGGTGAAGAGCATTGGTATTTCCTTAGCTGATATTTACTTTATTTATTTACTTAACGAACTCCCGAAACCTGTGAAGAGTATCTGCCTGAGACACTGCAGTCTTCCATCCTCTTAGATCCTGGGGCCGATGCTTCCATTTTCGATACCAAGCTCTCTGGCATCCGCAATGCGGGTAGGTCTTTGAAACGGAAGTTCGGTCTTCCTTGTCTTTTCGAACCTGGGGTCTGCGGTTCAAAGATCCTCTTAGCTGAAACTTGATGTGGCCGAGCCAATGTAGTTGACGTATTTTAGCTTTTTGAAATACATCCACATCTTGGTACAGCTTATAGAGTTCGCGGTTGTATCTTCTCCTCCCCACAGGACCAAAAATCCGCCGAAGTATTTTTCTTTCGAAGGAGCCCAGTATCAGCTCTCCCGTCTTACTTTTCAGCAGAACTGGCAGTATAAGGGTTTACAGGCTAAGGTAGAGCATACATTTCGTCTTTCTGCATTTCAGAATCCGGTATTTCAAAATGCTGTATATCTAAAATACTGTGAATGCAAAATTCTGTTTTCCGAAATGCTGTTTATGCCCAAATTTTATATACTTAACAGCAAATAAACCGGGCCACCCGCTACGTTCGAATCGAACTCTGATCCGATTTTCTTTAAAAGTATAAAAGATACAACTAAAAAAGTGGTACCTACAGAAATTGCATTTCATGTTGAACTCGATAGGTACCACTTATACTTTTTACGTACGTTTTATACTTTTGAAGAAAATCGAATCAGAGTTTATAAACATAAAGATAACAACAAATTCTAAATTGATGCATATGCATATATAAACTGCAGGGATATGCCTCGATAGTTCTACCAAGATATATGTAGGATCGCCTTTTCGGGCATGTTTTCTTCTTTCTTGATGATTTGATGCATACGCTCTACCATAACATCACCACCGTATTTAAATACCTCCATTGGTAAACCACTACAGCCTGTGGCTTTGTTGTTCTTAAGCATTTACATCTTCTCCTCCAATCGCTCACAGGACCAAAAATTCGTCAATACATAACTCTGTCATCTTCAGTTTAATGGAGCAGAGAAATGGTCAGAGTGGTTAAGTCGCTGGCAATTGCTGTATTCGTATACAATGAGGATAAGTTTGCCAACCCCAGCTTTTGCAGAATTGAGTCTACCTTGACATTGAAGTGTCCATAGCTGTAGAATATATCTAGGAGATGATTAAGAGCAGATATGTTACATCTGCGTTAAAATTGCGAGCTTTTAAAGACTGTAAACGTTGGAGTGCTCTTTAGCAAATTATGTAACCTTTTGGTCGTCTATGCACATTGCTGACAAGACTTAATAGGAAAGGACGCCGAGATATTAAATATGATGGTTATACATGTATCATTGCCAGTAACAATACCCTTCAGTGTGCGCTCTACTGAGTATAACGTATGTATTTATTTTATTTAAGGTTTATGCAAAATTCTACTTGCATTTTCATTAGCATATGAGATCTATCACTACAATTTCTCTACTAATTTTATCTACTAGCAGATATGAATAATGTTGATTTATCTTACTGCTTTAGATTGCTGGAGGTAAATATTTACGCTACGAGCAATTGATGTGCGTTTTTTTTTTTTGCTCACTTATTTACACTTCACATGTTTGTTAGTGGGTAGTGTGTCATGTATGTGACGGATGGGAGTAATAATACATTTTTTTTATGAATATGAACTACTGTAGAAGAAGAGTTGTAAAGTTTGTTCCATTATTTAGATTGATTTTTATAGCAACCAAGGGTAGTACATATAATTATTTATTTTTGTTTTACCTCAGAGTTATAGGTAGGCTGGGTTAGGTTCAGTCATGCAACCAGGAAGTACTAGTAGATGTATGTAATTCGCCCTGTAAAATGAAAATTGTTAGAACAATATAACAGTGACCTGCGTTTGAGGGTTGAAATAACTGTACAACTTTGAAGTGCAATTGAAAGCATTTATAAATTTATGATTTAGGTCTAATAGCGATGTTTATGTTGTTGTCCTTATTTCATGACCTTTTGGCTATAAAAAAATATGACTATAAAGTGCATATAATCTCCTATTACATACTACATGCATATTCTGTAGTTTGATGTTGGGTTTTGCATGTCGTGTAGGTAGGTATTCGTAGCTTAAGGAAAGAGGAGGGGTTTTTAGTTTAAGGTTTTAAGGAATAAAATGCCTTTTCAATGTCAAATAGTTACATGCTACGGTCATCTCGGACTTTAATCCAATAGTAATCTCCCCTACTCCCGTTGGCGTTTGTCGTATACGACGCATGTTTCGTGTCGATGTAAAATGATGTTCAGAATTTTTTAAAACTTTTTTTTACCAATTTTATTTCCTTTTCTATGTGTTCACCACCATTTTAATTCATTTGTCTCAAAAAAGTTAAAAACACCAACTAAAAAACAAAGTGAAATAGGAGTCGTTTACGACAAACGCCAACGGGAATAAGGGTGAATATCAGCGTGCAGCTTCTTAGTTGATGCCGAGAACTGAAACGCACTTGAAAACTGGTTCAACCAGATGTTGTTAAACAGGGTTATGAATTCAGAACTTTGCTGAGAAGGTCAGTGCAACGCGTCACTCCGAATCTATGGCTGAAGTACCTCCCAACATTCTGAGACGTGATGGAATCGGCCCTCGAAATGCTGGTCAAATGGGCTGACAAATGCTGCGTGCGGATATATATATTTTTTTAAATATTCTTTATCACTTAGGATACGAATAAACAGACAGACAAGCGGGACACAATAATATTCGCCCGAACAATTGTGGTGGAAAGTGTCAAACATTCAACATCCCGGGCGGTCGGTGCTCAAGTGAGAGATTTAACTGTAGATATATTGATCTCAATGCTTTACGTTGAACAATTTCGAGTAAACTCAAGCCGGACGGGGGTGCTCCCGCCCATACATACGAGTTGTACTCGAGTTTCGGATGAATATAGGCTTTGTAGAATGCTGCCAAATCATTAGGACTGAAGAACATTAAGCATCTTTTGAAGAATCCAGGACATATGGAACCACTTTTAGCAGCTTCAATAATTTGCTGGTTCCAACAAAGATCTGAGCTTACAGACATGCCAAGCAGTGTCAGGCCTTCTGATTCCTCAATGTCAGTTTCCTTCATTTTAATTTTGAGAACGTTAGTATCCCGTTTCAGTGACAAAATATAGCACTGTGTTTTTGATGCATTGAACTCAACTCGGTTTTTTCGGCTGCAGGAAATAACCCCCCAAAATAAAAACGAAATAACCCCCCAAAATTGGGGATTAATTTCATTGTGAAATTATTCCCAAAAACGAGGATGAAATAAGTCCCCAAAAAGGTATGAAATAATCCCCCAAACGAAAAACGAAAAATAAAATTCTCTGTAATTAAATGTTATCTCATTTCAATGTTTATTGTTTTAAAACAATTGAGAATGTAAATTATTATATCTACGCGCTAGGTAGGTACCTACTTCTTAATTTATATCTGACGCGGGGCGCGCTCGCCGCAACGGGCGCGGGGAGCGCGACGTAACACCCCGCGCGGCGCGGACCGGCACGTCGCGCTCCCCGCGAACATGCGCCGACGCGCCCCCCCCCCCCCCCCCCCTGCGTCGCGGATCTGATTTAAAATAATTGTAATAGTAGCCTTGCAATTACTTGTTAATTTTCTTTGAATTCTTAAAAATCTATAATATATACCTACATATTATTACACTTTTTTTTAAATTTTCTTGTTAAAATATTCCACGAAAACTATTAAAAGCTGCAGGAAGCATCCCTGTATCCATCAAATAACGCCTGTTACCAATCGATACACATATTTTCTTCGACGAATTTCATCATGCGATCTGAGCCAAAAAGGCAAAACGCAGATGATATATCATCTGATTCAATGCAAGCCGTTGGATGCTCCTCATCTTAGGTCCTTCCAAATTATTCCGAATGGATTCTCGTTGAGAAGCCTCAACTACTTGTGGTAGACCCACTCTTCATTTTCGAAAAATCTAATTTCCTAGTTGCCTTTTGATGCCTGATCCTGAGTGGAGTCAAGTTTATTTTAAGTTATGAAATTCTAATGAATCCAATAATATAACAAAATCACAAAAATTAAACAACGAACATAAAAATAACATAAATGAGCTTACAAAATTATTTAGATGTCTGAAGAACAAATTGTAGCTAAGATATATACATTCTTTTTACAGACGTTTCTAAAACATCTGATGTACAGCAGATGCTATTTTTCTAGTCTTCATATCAATAACAACAGTTAAATTCACTGTTAAGCATTAATGAAAGTTGAATTTCGCACAAATATAGAATAGTGAAAGTGAAGAATAGGATTAATTTCAAAGTTGAATTTGGGAACTTATTTCATCATGAAATAACCCCCCAATTTTAAGTATGAAATAAGTCCCCAAAAATCCATGAAATAAAACCCCAATTTTGGGGGTTTATTTCATATGAATAAAACCCCCACTCCATACAAAATTTTGGGGGGATATTTCATTTTCATTTTGGGGAGTTATTTCATTGGGGGGTTATTTCCTGCAGCCGGTTTTTTCACCCCAATCGATGTTCGCATCAATATCCAAGTTGAGTCCGTTGAAATTCGTGCGCGGATATGTAGCTAAACCCGGTTGAAACAGAGCTAATGCCATTTATGTATGTATTATCTATATTCGCGAAGTCAATAATTTCTAAATGTGAAATAGATATCGAAGTCAGACATCGTTAAAGCACCCTAATCACCAATAGTAAGATCCCAATTAGTAATGCACTATCGTAATTCTTTAAATGAAGTCTCCGGTATGTGTGCCGCTAATAACTTTTGTCGCAGTTTCATTGTGGAATCAGCTTTCCGCTTACTATGTTACTGCCCGTCGCTATCTCCCGAAATGGAATTCCGCAAAATATGGAAATTCTTCTAGAATTTAGTAACGGATAATTGTCACCCAACCTAACCTAACCTATAGTGGGTGAAATGCCAAATGAGTGACTTTGAAGACAAATTTGTTATGTTGAACTATTTCACTACAGATAAAGGGCGTCAACTTAAATATTTTGACGGTCACAATAGAGGATTTCATATGGAAAATTTCGCCAATGTGAGGTCATTAGATTTAACCTGGACACTAAATATTATTAGCTCAAAGTTGAAATTGTTCAAGATCAGCATAGACGTTTTTTTAATATTTTTAAAAGGTACAAAATTGGTCTAAATTTCGTTATACAATTTGCAGATAACTTATTGCGAATTGAGAAAACTTCAATAATAATACAATTTCAGAATTGTTAAATCAATTTGGTGTTTACTCAAATTTGAGTACTCTTCGATTGTAATTCAACTCAGTATTCTCTAAAAAGATAATTGCACATTAAATTTGCAGGATCACATATGCCTTCCCATGACTTTCATTCCCATGAACGACTTGGTTACACACAAAAACAAGGCATCAGTGCAATGAAATAGAATTTGGCAGGTAAAGAAATAGTGAAATCGAAAACACAAAGAAATTCTATGGTAAAGCCGAAGCGGACGCCCGTTTTCGACGTCCTTAATATATCATCAATAGCAAATATCAAATAAGGATTTGTATCGAAAGTGGAATGGTGCGGAAAAGAACCTTCATGCCCATGCGAGAATTATGGATTTTAGGTGCATTGTCTGTGCCATCTATATTTTCCCTTTCTACTCACTCAAAATCTACCTCTTCCTCTGGACACGATACTCCAACTCCGCAAAATGCGGACAGAGTCTCATAGAATAGTCTCGCATTTACAATTCACAAGATGCGAAATATTACAGACGAAGTCAATAAGTGAAGGGGTGCGTGAAAATGTAAAGTCTTGAAAGAGTGTGGATGTGAATCGACTTGGAGCCAGTCAGCTATTGCAATACCCATTGGGGGTATTTGTGAATACATTCACAAAGGACGTCGGGCATTAAAAACTGCTGCATTTGTGCTGTTTCGGCAAGAGGTGTGTAAAATAATAAGGTCGTGTCTAATTTCGGAAACAGAAAACGTTCGTTGCGTTGGTTGTAAACAGGTATTACTATTAGGATAGTTAATTATTATATAAAAGGTTTGCTACGCACGTATCTTCGAAGGTTATTCCGAAAAAAATACGACGGGTCGTTTTTCAACTTAAATTTATATTTAAGATATTATTACGTATAAAGTATATAACTAATAACGTTAAAGTTTCTTGTCCTAGACATAAATTGAAACAGAATTCCAAATAAAGGTGTATTTTGTCGATATCATCGCGGGGTCATTAAAGATTCAATTTTAGACATTATCGAAATAAAATCGCAGCCAAAGAATTTCTGGGAATCACCCAAGAAGAAACTATTTGTGGATTTGAAACCACTTGGCTAGGAAAAGATTTATGGCATTTCGGGCCTCTAACTATGCGCTTATGTTGTGGTTTGAATTTAGGTGCGGCAGTATGGGACGATACTTTGAACATATTATCTTTTGGTCCTGGCAATGACCTATTTTTCATTCTCTTGCCTGGAATCAGATGTCCGTCCAAATGACTGCCTTTCAAACGTTTTCCGTCCGTTTGATGCACCTAAGTAACACATCATCTATGTCCATTAGAAAGAGTATTGACAACAGCCTATCACTCCCTATTTTACTTCATAAGATTCATAGGGCCGTCCATTGTGCAGAAGGATTCCTTCATAACTATCTCCAACGATCTACCCAGTCGAAGAACTTCTAACAAATTCATAAACATTGCCGCCGTTTTCGATATATTCACAAAAACTGCGTCTTGAGTTGGGCTAAAAGCTATATGATATTCGTTTCGTGATTCCAACTTTAATTAAGCGGCTGTCTCGGTGTGTATTTTAAAATTCAACGATCAGCGATACGCAATCCCATTCCAGGTGTCTTGGGATTTCCAAAAGTCTCTAGCTTTAGTCTCACTGTCTCACTGTTCGATTTGTCCATATATAACTTCTTGTTATATATAAAATATAACCCAAAATCATGCAAAATTTGAATTTTGCGCCACTTATAACGGAAAAAAAGATAACAATGTGACAGCTGACAGTTCGGGGTTAGTAAACATGGAGCGCTATAGGTACGAAAGAACAAGACATTTTCATTGTTAAGCAATATTTTAAAAATAATAAAGGTTTGTCAGCTACAGTCCGCAATTTTCGAACAAAATCATCTTCAGTGATGAAGCTCATTTTCATCTTGATGGCTTCGTTAATCGTCAAAATTGTCGCATTTTGGGGTTCAGAAAACCCACGAGTAATTTTTGAGAAACAAATGCATCCACAACGCGTGACTGTTTGGTTTGGTGCGGATTTTGGGCTGGAGGAATTATCGGACCATTCTTCTTCGAAAATGCGGCTGGCCAGGCAGCAACAATTAATGGTGTTCGTTATCGTGACATGATAACCCGGTGTTTAGTGCCTAGATTACAAGATATGGACGTGACCACATGCCATACAGCCAGAGAAACAATTTAATTACTGCATGAGTCATTTCCTAAAGATGACCCACCACCATTAGCACCCAGTAGGCATTAATGCTGCAAAAGCGAAGAATCAAAAGAAAATCCGATTTCTTCACATCAGAAGAATTAATAAATGCGAATGCGGAAGATATTACTGTTGTTGTAATGAAATCGCTTTCAATATACATACTCGTTATACATTTTTATAAAATTCTATAATTTTATTGTAATTGCTTTCAATTCCAAATACAAATCCTGGCTGTTGTCAAATGTCTCATATCACTTGTGTAGCTGCTTGATATGTATATCTCTTTCTGATTTAATAAAAAAAAATCCCTAAATGTAAAAGATTTATATATTTGTCACGAATAATCTCTTATAGCTGATTTGTTTGTGCATTCCTTATCATTCGCTGTGTATCTCCGATATCTGTATGGTACCGGTACCTGGTACCACTCTTCATTTAGATTCATTATTATCTAAGCCTGATGTCATTTCCCAATCTCGAGGACTTGAATTTTCATTGTTTCTACCCCAGAAATTAGGGCCTCATAATCGCTATGTAAGACAGACTTGTTTTTTTGACAAAAACATTACGTATACGCCACCGTACGGCGTATTAAGCCTATCAAGTGATTAACCTTTCTCATTGGATCCAAACATAATTTTCGCAACGACCGACGATGTGTCAGTATTTACAACTCTGCAACATCTAGATACTACAGCATTATAAATTCAATTAACGTGTATACGCACGTACCTACATGTGTATCTGACACCCAATCAACATTAAACCTGACGTAGGCTTCTTTATCGCTACTATAATGTGTCCACCCTTCCTTTTATGTAACAAACACATGTACTTACGACATATTTTTCTAATTTTAGGCTCTGGGAAATTTGTACTTTGTCCATCAGTCGCTGTCGGGGGTGAAAATATGGAATTTCCTTTCACATGAATGGGACTCAGCCGAAGGGAAAAACATATACACCGGCAACATTGAGACTATCTCCACCAAAGAGAAATCTAAATTTCCACAACACTTTTTTCCGGAAGTATGTATAGAACACACATCTGTAACGTGCATGTGGCTGCTATCAGTTTGTGTTGCTTGTCACAAAAATAAACAACACACAATGTCCTTGAATATGTATTTTATTCTCTTTTGTTCTACTTGTGTTTTTACATTTTAGTGCAAATGGTCGCGCAAGGGTTTTATGCGTACGCGGTGGGAAATTAATGGAACCGTTATTGATCTCGTCAATATTCACCTATTTCATGATGCGTCTAATTTAGCTGCTTGCGAAGAGTTCCCCTCGGTGTATTGCAAAACAAGGAGGAGAGCATTGGTTCATACATTAGAGAGGTGAGTAAAGAAGAGTAAACATGTGTACGGCCGGCTGTGTGGTGTGGTGTGTGCATGTGTTTAGTTTGCCAAGGTTTTACAGGTCATTTAACATTGAAAGGGGGATGTCGACGTCGAGTTTCTTTGTGCGCTGTCGGAATTGAAGGCAACGTCTTTGCATTATTGTATAACAAAAACATAAATATCAGGGTGTAGGCGCATATGGGTCACATGGCTTTTCTTAATGTACACATGTTCTACTTCGGTTGATTGACTCCCGTATCCCGTGCCACTTGTGGGTATGGGAAATTTGCAAGTTTGCGAATTTAATATACACAATTAAATTAGGCACGACGAAATCCATTCCACTCGATGTCATTTATTCGGTTTAGTGTAATTTTTGTTTTCGAAGCATGGTTGGTTTCAGCCAAAAGGGGTCTGTCTACCCGTTTAGTAAAGAAATTCAATGTATTATTGCCTTCGTCCCCTACGTGCGCAACACGTCAATTTAGAATTCAGCACATTCAACTCTAATGTACGATGCTCTCAATTCTATGCAACCAACCCGTTTGATACGGTTGGAGATCTTTGCTCAACGCGTAGCTCAAAAAGTGTACTGGTAATGTAGGAGCTCGTTGATTATGCTTGTGCAACGCGTTGAGCAATGATTTTACGATAATGTGCTGCACGCTCAACATGTTGCTGAATTTCTTAAATTTGTTATTGACCAAAGTTTTATTCGGTGCGACGAAATTTGTATTCCTGTGCTGGTTGAGCCATTGGAATCAATCAAATGACATCTGTTCATGCACTGTGTACGGTTTACCATTGCAACTTGGTGTTTTCCGTATTTTCATTGGGCCTTACCAATAATCATTTCTAATCTTCAACTTAAATATTTTGCCGGTCACAATGGATAATTTTATATGGAAATTAGCCTGGACACTAAAAATGATTATTAGTACCGCGGATTGACAATGGATAGCCATTGAGAAAGTTCAAATAAAAAAAAGAGGCATGGAATTAATTTCGGCCATAGAAGAAATGGAAAACTGTTCACAAAAGTTAAAGAAGTAAATTAAATGAATCGAAACTCTCGCAGACTGTTCACTTATGAGCATGACTTGTTGCAATATCCGACTTCATCTCGCACACAACACATTAGTCTATCTCTTAAGGCACCAAGTGTATTTTTTAATTCCTATTGAGATTCTGCGAAAGCAATCTGTTTCTAAAGCATTTCGTTATCGCATTTATTGAAGATTAGGATTTCCGAATTGCTTTTGACATTTGGATATTCCATCCTGCTTTTGAAATAGAGAGTACAAAATATTCGCTTTCGGTAAATTTCACTTTCAGAACGAAATATAGATAAGGCCCTGGTCTAACTTCGGCGGTCATATGGTAATTTTATGTCCAATAAACCCGGTCAACGTCTTTGCTTTGGGTAGCAGATCTCTTGTAATCTTGTAATCGAACGCTAGCGCTCTCCTCCCTTCCGTTCAAACCCCTAACGCTATTACAGATTTGCTAGATATTTTCGTATACGTAGAAACTGTTTTTAGTGGAATCGCGTTTTCGTCAAATATGAATATGGACTTTATTTCCTTTAATTTAATTGTCTTTGATAATCTCAAATCCAGAATATAGCGATTTCTACTCATGGTAGATGTAGCAGCTAATCCAATTGTACTTTCTAAAGAGTGGTTATATCCGTTAAGTTGTTCAGTTTGCGAATTTGTTAATTGGGGGCTCTTGATTGAGGCCGTAGTCCACCCCGGACTGTAAGCGCCATTTAAAGTAAAACTAAAGTAAGATGCTTTAATCGGCGCGTTCTTAATCCCTTTAGGTACTAAGGTCATCAACAGTTAAATAAATCCAATTTTCACAGATTCGTTGGTTTTTTATCCTTTTGTATGAACGTAAACTAGGTAGATTTTCTTTACTCTGCCTGTCTTACTCAGAATAAACCTCACGTGTTATGATGGATCGAACAGTTGGAAGGGATGAAGTAACTTTTCGTTATTTTACGTTTCATCTATCAGCCTTCCCACCTTACACATAGTATAAAATCGATTTTATTATCAGAATTTATCAGAAAAAGGGCTATAAACTCTCGCATCAGTGGACACAACCTCATTATCAAACCATCCACGCTACTAATACACATTTAGCTGCTGGTAGTTGTTATCCTTCATATTTGATGACCATGAACATAATCATATTCCTCTGTCCACTACTCGAAGGTGAGTTTCATAGGGGAAATAAATTTAAAATTGAATTCAATAGAAATATGTATTTTCAAATGTTACGTATACGCCCCCCATGTCCTACATGCAACTAACATTAATACTTCGGAGCGTGTTTCTTTTTTTTTTGTATGTTGTTTATATAGTGTAGATATAACTTACTCCCTTACCTTCATTTAGATTCCACATAGATGCCAAAAACGGGCTGGCACCATTTTTTGTATTCGGAGATTTCAACTTCCGCTGTGATACAGAAGGCGTTGTAAAGGTAAGCGACCAACATTCTCTTTGTCTTTCAGTTGAATAAAGCTTTTCTTTTGCAACCAATAGGAACTAACAGAACACTTAACCGCTCATCGAGTTCAAAGTATTAAAAACGATAGTACAAAGGTGCACTACAGAAATAGCGATGGCGATAATGTACTTACGGTTGGCAAGAAAGAATTCAACTATGCTGATCATCAACTTAAATTCAAAGAAGCTTGGGTAGGCAATTGCGAAATTTTATTAATTCGAAATCTAAAGTAATGCTTCCTTCACTTCAGTTGCAAAAATATGACCGAGAATTAGAGCCATTAAGTGAAATTCTAGTCGAATATCCAATTAAATTTCCTCCAACCTATCCGTATGAAGAGGATCCTGATATGCCATCGGACTATATGTCAACACGATGTCCGGCCTGGTGCGATCGCATATTAATGAGTCCAGCGGCTAAAGACTTGATTGTGGAGCATGACAGCAGTGCGGAGAATCCCTACAATATAATGGGAGAGAATGTTTGTATGGGTGATCATAAGGTAAGTGCATTTGATAAAGTTATTTCAATTTAAGGTCATTTTAGGCAATTAAATGCAGTGATTTTAGTTTCGTCGTAGACTGCCACATAAGGTGAGGTGCGTTCAGTTTTGCTGTTGGTCGCATTTTCAGAAAATGTTTCGCAATGTGGACAGTTGGCGTTATGACCGCGTTTAAAGTGCTATTCCCTAAAACAGCCATGACCTGTTAATAACTGAGTCAGCATTTATTACTGGTATGAGACGAACAGCATCAATTCGAAAAGCAAAAGCGACTCTTAATTCGATAGGCGGTGTATCAATTTAATTTCCTGCACCTTAGAATTAACTTTTGCCGAGTAGGGCTCTATATTACCATATTTCTGCATGTGTATTGAACTGGCAGCTCCTGCAAGAAGTAGTTTCTTCCATTTCGTCCACCTGTTCTTCACAACATAAATACTGACGCTGAAGCCATCCGCTAAAATACAACTACTTAAATTTTCTTGAAAATTCGGGAAAAATCGGCTTCAAAGCTACGCCGCATTAATATCGAAACTAAGGAGGTACACATTGTAGCAAAAGCAGTTCATTTGTAAACGTAGAACAGCCGTCAAAGTGTCGCCAATTATAAATATAAAGGGTGTGAATGTTCATCTAGAGCAGAGCTAGTTGTATTAGGGAAGGCCTCTATGCACCCGATACATACCGTTTGCTGAAATTTTTCAAAAACGACGTTTTTAATTGCAAACAACCGATAGACCCAGAAGTTTTGCCAGAAGCACTTTAATAGAAAGCTGGAAACCCCTTCGTCTCATTTCGTCCTACAGAGCTTGGTATCCATAATGATAATGAATGGAATATACTGCTTCCTTTAAGGCTTCACACATTACCATACCCAGACGTTCAATCTATACCCTAAATTGATATTTGCTGTCAAATTGAAAGAATCTCTTGTCTTACCCAGGAAAAGTTTACGTTTGTTTTTGCTTTGAAAGTATTCACCTAAAATGACCTTATCACATTGAATTTAACTAAATGCATAATTATTTTCTATTCCCACAGCCAATCCTATTGAGCATACAACTTAAAGCCAATCAAGGTACATTTAGATGTTGTAATTGCTTTAAGCATGCTAGTGCGCCAAATAGCATACTAAGTAAAGACGAGCTTGATAAAATTAGTCAATCACTCAATGCCAATGAGGACAATGCAATGCAAAATTATTGTCCCTATAACAGTAATGTATTCAGTACCATCCTAATCGAATGTCAAAAATTATGCCCTAAGCCCTCAGTCATCAGCACTAACAATCGCATTAGTCGCAATGTTAACAAATCTAGTCTAACAGGCGCTGCCGACGCCGTTGCTGCCGCTGCCGCCGCTGAACCGGCTACAAAGCAAGAAAACTCATCGTCAACCTCATCCCTACAGCAACAGCCGCAAATAAGCATTAATCTAATCGATTCGGATAACCTTCCCGTATGCCTATGCTCACTAATCTCAGAAGCGGCTGAAAAGCCAAAACGTCGTACGACTCCCTTGCGATCGACCGAATCTGATGATTCGAACGATGATGACGACGACGATAATGACGACGATGATAAAAATGCGAGAAACACTCGTAAAATTGACGGTTCAATTTGTCCGGAGTGTCAGAATATTATCAAACGACAACCGGTCAACCATCGTTGCACATTAATATCGAAACGATTGCTACTAGCGAATAACATCATTGTTAACCGTATTGATACGCATTACTTAAATACATACCTTGATAATCGTCAGGATCCCTACACACCTGAGAGTGCTGAATCTCATTCGCCGTATCCAGAATTGGAAACGAGTCACAGTAGTCGTAGTAGTCCGAATGATGAACTCACCGATGAACCAATGCGTTCGAACAACAATGCCGAAGCAAAACTAATATCCCCGAAGGCAAAGAAGACTTCCGCTGCCGCTGCGGCTGGTGCGCCTGCTGCTGGCGGGCCTCATTTGAAACCCGTTGAATTTCGTGGAATTGTCTCACCGGGACAATTGAAATCCCGGCTGGAACATTTGCAGCGCACCTCGTTGCAAAACGAAGATTCCGATGATTTACATGAGGCGGGTATTATTGGCAAACATAATAATCGCTGTTTTGATGGTTGTTGTACGATTTTCTAAAAAACAAAAAAAAAAAAAAAAAATACAAAAATATTGCATATTATCCATAACTTAACATTAAAATTTTAAAACAAAATCCCCCTAGTTGCAATTAAATTAAGTCCTCTCACACACGTATACGCACACAAAACTACTTCAAGTCACGAGTTCGCTACCGTTTTACATTAATTTATGTGTTGCAACTCTTTGATTTCGTTTTTCTTGTTTATACTTAATTTAAATGTGATATTTTATGTTTGAAGAGGTATAATTATGTAAAAAGTGGACGACGATAAATCGTTTCAGTAGTATATCAAGTGCAATTGGAAAATGTAGAAACTGCCATCGGTAGACCCTTAAGTAAATGAATTAGACTATGCTGATCTGGGAGAACGTTTACTCTTTCTCCAAAAAAACATTATTACCTACATACTTTATTATTCCTAGAAACTGATCTGAAAGGTACGCGAGTTTTTCTTGTCAATAGCCTAGTGGAAGACCAAAGAATTTGTGTGAATGGTATTTAATAGTTTACTTAATTTTTTGATCTCTTCAAGATAGTGCATGCGCATGTCGCATGCGGAGTCATTTAGAATCAAAACTCTCGATTTATTTTTTTTTAGAGTGGAGCGTGAGAGAAGACTTCATAGTGATTGTCGAATTTGCGGACATTAACGAATTTGACGTAGATACGATAGGAGATACCGCTGCACATTGGTTTTATATGTCTATAAATTAAATTAAATGGAAAGCAGATTTTGGTAAACAATTCCTTCTTAGTGGTGCTGAAGTCAGACATGAGTACTTCGGTTTTATTGGTCGCAAAAAGCAACCAGCGGGTTCCTTTTCATGAAACCAGTTTTGAAGCAGGGTTGAATAGGGAGATACACGCCATATTTTTACGACGTTCAAACAAATATTATAGAGTACCCCTCTTTGCCCGTCCAGGGGGGTTATTCCCAAATGCACGGCGGATCGTATTACAAGCGATACTTCAATTTCGATCGTCTTCGATTTTGCTTATTCTCAAAACTGTTTTTTCCAGTTTTTTCCAATTTGACTTTCAATTTTCCATTTATTTTCCCAAAAGTTTGACAGCTTTTTCCCGTTACAAATAGCTACCGCTTTTGAATGGAGAAAATTGCTTTTGGAAATACAGTGGACGTCTATTATAACGAATATCCTATATAGCAAATTTGCGATATAACGAGCGCTTTTCAGATTTAAATTAAATATATCTATATAGCGAATGCTAATTACGATTTGGTATTCAGATTTAGAACAGTTTTTCTGCTCTAAAAATCACCGAGACTGACACATACTTTCACTAATCCCAAAACAAGTGACATTTGTAAACACAAATTGCAATTTAAAAATAGCAAAAAAAAGTGATCTCATTTCATGATCCATTGTGCTGTAAAAATTTGAGATCTAAGAGCAAAACGGTAAAAGTCCAATAGAAATCGACATAAGTTTGCAGGTTGTGACCTCTTTCAGTCGACGCCTACTCGTTTAAAATCGGTTATTTTTAATTACTCCAATAGTTTTTAATTTTATGTTTTGTGTTTTGATTCCTTCCGTGCCAATGTTGAAGTTTTGCTACGAAGTCTTATCGGTAATTATTTTTTCAAAGTGGTTTACAAAATTTGTAAACCTAAATTGCATGACCATCATCGAATCAATTAATCAATTTCTAAATAAAAATAATAATATTGCTTAAATAATGTTCTTGTCTATCAGAACAATGTTTCAGTTTTTACTACTTTAGCTTTAATGGGTGCCGAGAAATAGCTTTTGAATTATTTTTGTATGGGAGGTACCACGCCCCTTTGAAGCAAAATAAAACGTCAACATTTGAATTTAATAGATTTTTTAAATAACATAAATTGGCTGCTAGATATCAGTGCGCTACCTCTTTTTGACATGTTTATCTCCACTATCCATCAGATGTCTATTTCGGTTTTCATGAATTTGTCAAACTCTAAAATTGACACATTACCTAATGTGGTTTTCCATTGGGACATAAAATCAATCTTTTTTTGATCCGGATCACTTTTCATGTTCCTTTGGGACAAAAAATCAATCTTTTTTTTGATTCGGATCACTTTTTGCAGATCTCGATAATTTTCGAGATTTACACATACTCTCACTAATACCAATATACCTTGCACAGCTGTTTTACGTCATTCAGAATTTGTTTTCAAAACAAAATTACGAAAACCCTCGTGAAAAGCAATTATTGAGAACAAAAACGTAAATAATGGACGTGGACTTAATTTTGGAGCAATTACTATCATCTTCGTCATCTTCTTCTTCTTCCTCGTCATCTGTGGATTTCGATTCTTCGTCGATATGATTATCCATATGAAGTTCGTATGTTTCCATCGACAAACGAAAACAATTTGCACAGCTGATGTACTGTCAAATAACGCACTAATACATTTACAAAAGCAGATCAATCTGCTTTCATGTTCCATTCGCCACGAAAAATCTGAGATCTGAAATAAAAATGTGATGGTCCCAATGGAAAACGACATAACTTAATGTGCATTTCATAACATAATGCATGGGTGACTTGCCCAGCTTGACAATTGTAGTTTGTTTTCGTTGATTCGAGGCTCTTTTTCATGGAAAGCTTAATTAATGTCGTTTTTGATTGTTCGTCCAGAACCACCCAATCGAACAAGCAAATAGATCTTATTTGAGTTTGAAGTCTATGTGTCGTTGTATTTGTTAAACTCAATCGCAATTGCATCATCATTATCACTACTTGATGACGAGGAAGATTGTGAAGGAGATAAAATTGAATTACAAAACTTGATCGGAATATCCATTTTAATATTATTTTTCGAATTAATTACTTTTATCTGATTTAAATTGCAAAACTATCAAGTGCGACGCAAAAATGTACATTCAACGATTTTGACGTTTATAGTGTATGAATGTATTAGTGCTTCTGGTTTCGAATTCAAATCCAGAAGCAAAATTCTCTTCTTTTCAGGAGAATAACTGTCAGTTTTGTGCCAATCGAACGCTTTCAGAAGCGTTCGGATTCATTCCGGACGACCAATCGAAAACGACATAATATTGTTCCTTGTGCCTGAAACTATTCTTAATAGTCAACACGTCGGTCTTTAACGGCACTACACAACAACAGTGCAACAAACAGTGCAGCGTCAAAAAGCATAGAAATATGCGACATCAAACTAACTAATGGTAGAAGCTTAAGATATCTATGTTTAGACGCAAGTGGGATTTTGCCAGGCAGATTTTTTAAGCCCCCATTTTTCGAAATAAGCCACTTAAAAGGAATTGGTTTTGCCTGAATATATTTTTAAAGCCAAAACATTTAATTATTATAGGCGGTTCTTTTGAGTATACAAGTTGAAAAATATTTCGATCGACTAACATTAACGCTGTGTGTCAATTGGGCTAAATAATTATCCTCGGATAGTTTTCTGACACTTATGAAAGTGTTCAAACTCCAATCTTAAAACAAAGATTTATCGAATTTTGCGCTATTAATTAATTGAAATTCAGTGTTATATTTCCTCTTCAACATTATAGCAAAACTCAAGTAAAAGAAAACGTCAAATAATTAGCCTACAGGATCATTTATTATCTTCCTCCCGGAGCAGGATCAATTTTTAACAGCTGAAAATTCTTTTTCACCACAATAGTGTCAGGAAAATTATCCGAGGATAATTATTTAGCCCAATTGATACACGGCGACTTATTTAATTGAAATAAACCGTATACGTTACCATCCGCCTTAAAATACGTCACTTCTTTTCGCCTAGCAAAACCCGCTTAACACTTTGTCTCACATTTTCCGGGAATTTCAGTGAAAATAACCACGAGTTATTTCCCGTGGCCAGTGTTATAGGTTATAGCAGTCTGAGCAAATTATAATTCAGCGCAAAATACAACTTTGAAATAAATTTAAAGTAACTACGACTATTGCAATCAATGATAAACACTTGGACTTGAGTGTTGGCTTTAAGCGTTAATATAATGTCTCTTCTTCCTTCCTTTAAAAATTATATTCCACTTTTCAAGGTATATTTGTAAACGCAGCATTCGGTCACCATCACCCTTTTCTCACTGTAACCACTCTGCTTTTTAATATTCAAATTTCTTTGGTCTTTTTGCCTAAAATATACTTTCAGGTCAGGTCAGTAAACAAAGCCAATGCTAAATAAATAAACCAAGACCTAAGCAAACAAAAAAAAAACGCCTTTTTGTTACATAGCCAATTACCCACCTACTTTTTATATATTTTTAAGTGCCATCAATAAATCACTTTACAACGTTTTTCCCAATGTTTTCTCTATATTCTCTGAAAAATCTCATTTTGTGGTTATTATTATTTTTTTTATTACATATTATTTATTATATACAATTTATAGTTTTATCTACTTTTGTTCTCATGGGTTATTTATGTAGCTTTTATTACTTAAAAAAACTCAAAAATCTTGCGAATAGTACTTTAAATAAAAGTTTTTTTGATTTTTCTTAAGTTAATATATATACCTACTTTTATATTTTTTTATCATTTAATTTGTTTATTTATGAATGCAGTTATTATTTTTGTTGTGCAATTAATTTTATCGATTGTGAAGATTTCCTTAAATAAAATGGAATCTCTATTACAATTTATATTTTTTGTTTTTTTTGTAAGAAATTTCATTATACTGTAGGTATGCATGTAATGCAATTCTTATAAAGCTTTTAGATTAAGATACAACCTTATTTACCTTGTATAAATTGTATATACAACAACTAATTTTTATTTTTTTGTGAACATATTTTGTAGTATATTTTATAATTTTCTTTGAACATGTTTTTATTGTATTTTTTTATTTTTTCACAATTTATTGCTTGTTTTGTAAATGTTGTACTTTATGTTGTAAAATTGTTCTTAAATATACATATATAAAGATTTTTACACGTATGTTTATATTATTGCATACAAAAACTTATAAATTTTGTGTTTTATTTTTGATGTTGCTAATCATTTTTTTGTTTTATTTTTTATTTTACTTTTTTCGAGTGTGTTCTGTGGCAAAATTAACAGAATAACGAAAACAAAATTTTTAAAAATAGGAGATCATTTCTGTGAGTGGAGTAGTATGTGGTATGGAGTAAAATATTATGTATCAACAATCTAACTAACGATTAATGAATCTCTTGGGGCGAAGCTTTAGTTAACTACTCGATCAGAAATCCATTTATTCCAATATTCAATCCAATTAATAAAAACAGATCAATTACGTTTTATGCCCAATGTGACACGAAATAAAATGAAAAAAAAACCTGACAGTTAATTATAAAATTTGTAATAAATTTTTGTACTGCAATTCTATGGGGATAGTCTTCAAAGTCGATTGATTCACATTGATACACGAAAGCTGCTTAGAATGGATACGTTCAAGATATTAGCCGCCATATTAATAAACGAATTTGTACAAGACATCGTATAAAACAGCATACGAAAATTTGACGTAACTCCTGTGTTAGCGGTTAATACAAATTACTATTTATTTTATTTTACAAAATTGTGTAGGATAAATATTACGGAGGTAGCTCACAAAGTCGGGCAGCTGGCTGATGGCTACTGGGATTGATCAAGCACAACACGTTAAGGAGCTGTTAAGCTACTATTACGCATACTGGCATACACAATACACATGTCAAAAATCGTGCCAGATTTTGTCCTAGAATAGTATAGAAAAAACCTAACGTCAACACAAACACATGTCAAAAATCGTGTCAATTTTTGACATGTGTTTGTGTAATAATGGCTTCAGGCTGGGTACTAGAAAACTAGTGTTTTGAACGTCGCGCCTTCCCATTGCTCACAAAATAATAATAAAAAAAGAAGACAGTACAAAAGAGCACCAGTTGGTGGAAACTGTCAGAACATAAAAGCCCAACTTCGTATTGAATGATACAAGAGATGTTCTACCCATACAGCTGTTGGATTGGAACCACACTAAAATTTTCTAAATGTTTTTCAATTAGAAAAACTAACATAAATAAGGTTTGCATTAGTGGAAACAGTTGGTAAAAAAATATAACAAATAGTTCGCGCAATAGGTCCGTATAGGTATACTGCGGCCTAGCTTCTCACAACCATTAGTTTGTGTGAGTTTTTATTTTTGGGATGAATGGAAAGGACCTACAATTTTATGCCGAGTCCGAACGGCTGAATTGGGTAGTTTTTAATTTTTTTTTTCAGGGTAGTTGTACTCTCTCAAATGTTTGTCAGACTTTCGCGAGAGATGGTGCAGTGGAAAAAACGGGGACGGAGTTAACTTTTCATGAATTCTGTCGCCACGAAAGAAAATATGTAAATATGTATCTACCTATTCGAATATTCGAATTAAAAATAATTACGAACTATTCGCATAGCATAATCTCATTTTTATGTACTTCATTGGTGAGATGAAGATTAGGCATTTAACGAGTTCTTTTAGAATTCCATAGAATTTTTAGATTCGATTAAATAGCAGGTTCCAATAGAACCCTAGACTTTGATTCTAGCAACCATTTATGTAAGTGTTTTACTTTTAGCACGATTTAAAGTTACTTAAAATTATTGTATGCTATAGCCGAAAAGTTAAATATAACAGTGAGAAGAAGAAGTGCTGAATTCAAATATTGGTTGCCATCTTCAAAGGAACATAACACTATTTAGAGGGGATTATTGGTCTGCATGTCTAAAGACAGCTATGGCCTGTTATAGGGGTTTTCCTTATATAAATTTATCAATCGTCAGAGATCGATAAATTAGCATTGCTTATAATAGCAAGTAGGTACTGTGTCAAGTGGGCAAAATAATTATCTTCTAATTTTCTGACACTTATGAAAGTTTTGAAAAGGGATTTATCGAATTTCACCCTATTAATTAATTGCAATTCGGTGTTTTGAGAAAATATTCCATGATATTTATACTTTTAGGCGTACGCGAGGGTTTGCGCAACGGTAAAAAACCTTAAGATGTAATTTGTTTTTCCGGGTATCGAGCCTGGGACTCTTCGCACTGTAGTCCAGTACACTAACCATTGCGCCCACTTCCTTGTGGTTGTGAGAAGATAGGCACCTCAAAAGTTTCATGCACCAGTTTCATGTCGTTGTAAAACGATGTTCAATTTTTTGTTTAAACTTTTGTTAATAATTTTATTTCCTCTTCTACGTATTTACCATCATTTCAATTCATTTGTCTCAAAAAAGTTAAAAACACCTACTAAAAACGAAGTGAAATATGAGTCGTTTACGACAAACGCCAACGGGAATAGGGGTGATTATCTTGCTCCAAAAGTAGGATAATTTTGTTGGAAGCTGTAATATTCGTTTTCCACCACGATATAGCGTCAGAAAATTATTATGTGAGGATAATTAATTAGACACACGGCCTAAAGTACACATCAGTTTCTCATTTCACAGAATAATATTCTCGACTAATTTAATAACACCTCTGAAAGAAAAGTTGAACAATCCGGAAAATTATCATACATTATGTATAGATTTTTTAATGTTACGCTTTTAATTAATTGAAAATCGGTGTGTTATTATACACTCGAACAAGTTCCAATCAAAAGAAAACATCAAAAAATTAGCCACCAGGATAAATTACTATCCTAAACCAGTATAGCTTTTTGGCAGTTCTCTCACTACGATGAGTCAGACAATTTAGCACAGTGATTCTTTTTGGCTAATTAAATACGTAGTTTCGTTTTTGGTTAATTTTAAAATATCTAAATACATATATGTTGAAGTTGTGTCACATATATTCATACATGTAATCATAACTACCTCCAATGAGAAGGTAAGCCTCATTGACTTAATTATTGTTACCATAATAAACGCAAAATTTAGTTCTTAATACCTAAGCTTTGTTTTTACTAAAGTCTAATCGTTAACTAATAAATTATTTGTATTAATTAATAAATGTACAGACACCTATATGTACCTATTTTGTTCTATAAATACAAATTTAATTCGTATTAGTTCCGTTCGCGAATTTCCTCGAAGATGCTTTATTTTTCAAGGCAAAGTCATATTTTATATAGGGCAGTGTTTTGTAATTATCTCAGTCCAATGGCAACTCAAGTCTGCACATTGCGCGTATCATGTGACGGTATGGCCAGGTCCACACATGCCTTCCCATGAAAGTCGTGTCGGGCCAGACAAGTAGATTTTAAGTGAGTAGAAAAGAGAAAAGATTGTCAGTGTAATCTACCCTTCTTTTCTCAACTAATAAATATTATACCTGTCTCGCCCTGGCCTATAGAATTGAAAAACTGTCCCGGCTCAACGAATTTCAACACACAAGGCTTATTCGGCCCTAGCGAGGTATCCGTCGGAACGGAGAATTCTCCGCAACGCATACTCCGTCGGAGACTCAAATTACATTCGAGGTATCCGCCTTCGGAAAGAAGAATTAAAATGCGACAACGCATTGATTTGTTTCGTGGTACATGGGGGTTTTCCTATTTAGTGCTTGTTTTTGCCTGGAAACACAAATTTAAGCAACAAATACAACCAATTACTTTGCTAAAACATTTTTTTCTTTATTGCCTTCATTTATCAACTCTTCACTGCAAATCGTAAACAAATTCCGCAACCAATTCCTGTCAGAGCATTTCGGAAGAAAATTCGTATGAAGCTGTCAAAAATATCAGTAAAAACGCACTTGAAACGCGTTACATATTATTTGTCGGAACAAAGTTCCGAAAAGCTGTTCCGAAGTATACCTCGCAGCAAAAATCCTCCGATTCGTATGAAATCGGAAAATTTTCCGTTCCGACGGATACCTCGCTAGGGCCGATTAACTCGTCAATTGGTATTCATTCATGGTTTTGAGAAATAAATAAACAAACAATGGCTGAATCACAAAGCATTCTTTCAGTCGGTCGCGCTTAGATGCGCCCTCAATATTTCATATTTGACAGTTTGTTCAGTAAAATACGCGAACGGAAGTATTAACTACAATAATTAATAATCAATAGCGATTAGAAGAATGAATAAGTAAAGATTTCTACAGAATTTCAGATCACACTTGAATTTTAGTTGTAGCCTATAAACAAATTACGGGCTAGTCAAAGTGAGACCGGTTTCTAAATTAATAAAATGGTTCTACAAGTATTTCTTATGAAATTAAATTGACAGGTACTTGACAGGTCAGAATTGAATGCTAAAAATATTTGTTTTGCTGATCGCTATTACCATAATCAATTTAACAATACACTAACTCGAATATCAAATTAACTGTAAAATAACGATTTTGTTTCTTACACACAGTGAGCGTCAAAGGTGAGTGAATATTGATGCCCTTTTGAGTTTTCTTTAGCGTCTTCAAATAGCTCTAAAAAACCACCAATATTTAAAAAGTTTGATGACAAAATAACAATAAAAAAAAACATATTCACCCCTATTGTCGTCGTCGTTTACGACTCTAAAAAAAGCGACACGACTGTTTGGTATTGGCGACTGAAAATAAACGACTTTTGTCGCGGCGACGATCGACAAATGGCGTCTGAAATGTCAAAAAATGTGGATTGTATTTTTGACGACGATCGTCGGTATTGCGTGAGGCGTTTTGTGACGACGTTTGTCGTGGAAATGATACATTTCTGTCGTCGACTATTTTGCGGACGACTGTGTGATAATGTGTTAAAAAAAGTATGTGTACTTAATTTTTAGTTAACAAAAAGACAATTATAGTTATTTTGCAGAATGGAGATAACAAATAAAAATCAATTTCTACATTTAGTGAACGAAATGCAGAAAAATAGTCCTTTGGCAAAATCATTCACAAAGGCCTAACAAAAGTGAGGTTAATCGGCAATGGGACGACATAGCCTTATCTCTGAATTGTCTTGGACCACCTTCGACTTCGATAGTCTAAAATACATTTAAAATCTGAAAATAATTGTTATTAACTCAATGTATGCAATTTAAATTATTTCTACCACCCACTTAATGTCGGGCAAATCCAATGGATTGGATTTGGTTCGAATTTCCTTCCTTAACTTTACCAGCACTTTTTTCTGGTTTCCTTCTTCATCACTGCTTTCAAAAAACATGTCACACTATTCATTTTTGATTTGTTTTATTAAATAATTAACAAGTCACAAACAAAACACAAGACCAAATATAAATTCGTCGACTGAAATGTCAAATCCCATGTGTCATAGTTTGTGGAATGTATGTGGGATGTGAGAGTTCAGAGAGTCGAGTCGTTTCAGTTACGCAATACCAAATTCCAAACGACTCGACACGACAAACGTCGCCAGTCGTTTGCGACAGACGACGACGACAATAGGGGTGATTTATTTCATTTCGATAGCATCAAATACTTTATAGCTTTTTAAAAAAAATTGGTTCTAAAGACAAATGAAAACGGCATTGGTGTTGACTCACTTTTGACATTCACTGTACATTTCTCTGTCACATTTTTTAATTGTTTGCGTTTACAGGATCTTTTTCGTTTGTAAAAAATATCGATGTTGTTTTTTGTTTTTTTTTTTTTTATTCATTGTGTGGGTGTACGTAATCCCAAATAATTCCCAATAATCCGTTTGTCCCTATTTTTTGCAATGTAGTCAACAATCAGAAATATTTATACAAACTATGTTGATTTTTTTTCTTAAAATATTCGTAAATTTTCTTTTCTTATCAATTACAGGAATAATAAGCCAAAATCAAAAAGTTTCCACCCCACTGCAACATATTATCAATGAGACCCTAGGCGATGATGGAGTCTGGAAAATTCAAGGTCATTCGGAGAGTAATGACATAACCGATTTGGAAGCAAAGACACGTTACATACAAATTAATTCAGTTGACGAAACTGTGAGCGATAATTTAAAAGAAGTTTTCCAAGAGTCCAAAATAGCGCCTATACTACGTGAGACAACAGTTTAAAATATTATTATGTACGACGCGACGTTGCTCTAGCAGTTTAGGAAAATTCTAGTCAATAGTTATTATTGGAATAGGTAAATTTTTAGATAGTAGCTAGTTTTTATTTTAAGCTATAGCTTTAACTATAGATGGCTATGTGAGTTTTGAAAATCGGCTTGATGTTGCAATTACATATGTAGTTGATGGCTGGTGATGGTGATCCTACTTTTGGTCAGTCGGAGTAGGTACGGGCACACCACTGTGAGTCGCCCTCTCGTCGTGCACGTTCTTTTTAGTGAAAATGCCTATGGCGGTGGTCCACTTATTCCGCAACTCATCAACCAATTTTGTTCAGCAGTTTATTCAACTCTTCTGTTGAACTCACGTAGTTCATGTTAATTTCAACTAAAATTGAACATTTTTGTATTGAACGTGTTGCGGGCCGCGTACACCAAGTTGATCAACTCACTTAATTGTTGAATGACCCCGTATATCCAGTTGACCAACTCAGTGAATAATAACCCCATACACTTAGTTGATCAACATGTCTGATTTTGGCAAATAAAAGTTCCTCGAGTTGGTCAACGGCGGCGTTTTCGTTGCTCAAAGAGTTGATGGACGCGTTGATACCCTCGTACATTTAACTAAGCATCAGTGGTTGGGCAACGCGTTTGAACACACTTGGTAGATGACAGCTACTGACATCGTGATTTGATTTACAGTGAAAGAAAAATAAAAAAGGCTGCCGCGTTAATTAGTTTAATAGAATAATTAACGCCAAAGAATGAGTAAAAAAAGAGACAATTCTGGGTGGAAGAAGAATATTTGTTGAATCGCGATGACACTATTGTTTTTCATTGAAATATGAGAATTTTAATTCAAATTTAAATCTTACTGCGCCTATGAATTTTTTAAAAACTTTGCTCGAATCATTTTCGATAATTTTAATTTGCTTCTTGAACTTGTGACTTGTTTTGCATAGAACTGAGAGCATTGTACTTAGAGTTGAATGCGTTGAATTTGAAATTGATGCGTAGGACACAAAGTGGACGATCAGCATACCATTCTAGGAGTTGACTGATCATTCTATTTGATTTATCCCGAACCAGATGCTAGCTTTTGACGTACTTCCACATGCTTGTTCATTCTCCCCGTTCAGCAGAAATACAGAATATTTGACCATTAATGACAGTTTTCCCATGATGTAAATATTATTTGCACGTCTCAATATATTGACAGATTTATTGAAATTAGAAGATTCCAAGTTAATATGGGTTTTTCAGGGGCTCAACCTGAGAACTGCCACGGTGCCCGCGTTCCATTGACCTCATTAATCACCCTTATTCCTCATTATGTCGTGTCGTTGTAAAAACAATATTCAGATTTTTTCGAACTTTTGTTAACGAATTGCTTCTTTTTCTATGTGTTCACTGAAATTCCAAATTGTTTGTCTCAAAAAAGGTACATAAAAAAAAAATAAATAAATATGTGGCGCAACAGGCGGGAGACACCCTAGGCCTAGCTTCTCGCAACCATTCGTGTGTGTGAGTTTCTATTTTTGGGACGAATGCAAGGGACCTACAATTTTATGCCGAGTCCGAACGGCTGAATTGAGAAGCTTTTTTTCAGGACAGTCTTACTTGTCGGATGTTTGTCAGACGTTCGCAAGAGGTGGCGCAGTAGAAAAAACCTTAAGATGTAATTTGTGTTTTCCGGGGATCGAACCTGGGATCCCTCGCACAGTAGTCCAGCACACCAAGGTACCTACATACACTGATTTAAAACGGAAGTGAAATATTAGGGGTTTACGACAACCACCAACAGGAATAAGGGTGAATATCATTTGTGCCAGCCCTCTGGCAAAATTTCTAAATGTAATTTTTTGTTATTTTGAGTTCGAGGAGCCGCTAGTTGTCTAGCGGTCAATGTAACAACTCCATTTTCATAATACCTAAACAAAAATGTCAACCTAAATATTGTTGTGACGTCAAGCAGTTGTGGAATGCCACAGATTTCCAAAACTTTTATAGCTGGCTTCGTTCCATAAACTATATTTAAGTTATAATTATGCAAATATACTATACGTAGTTCCACTTATATATGTATTTACCAAAGATTCAGTGCCATGAATTTTACCATACAAATTACCATTGATTCAAAAATATTCGTAACATCAATAGTTACCTATTTATGATTTAACATTTTATTTGAATACTATATCGCTTTTGAACATTTGTGAACACTTTTCTCGAATTAGTTGTTGTCTATTTATACAAATAAATTGTTTCCTTGAATGTACAGAAGTAAGAATAAGCTTCCGTCCAAGTACTTTCATAAGTTCTCTTCCTATTTTAAAATTATTTCTATTTTTTAAACACAGACTTATATTAATTTTTTAACTGTATGTAATCTCAAACCGAATCTATGTCAATCAAAGAAATACCTATACCAAATATTAAATGGTAGGTGTAAACAATGTACTTATTAACCACAGAAAACAGGATATATGAATTCAGATTTTAAGTGATAAATGGAGAATCTAATTTAATTTTAGGTCTCCATCAAGTGCAATAAATGTTTTGATAAGATGTTGTATTTTTGAAATAAAATTAAATAGATTGCTGTAAGTGCAATTATCTTAAAATTGAATTTTTCAAACACTTCGGGCTTGCATAGAATGTCCTATTTTTAACTTTTAAATTATAATTGCATTTCAAAGTAAATAATAAGCACTTTTTAACTATTTCTATGTTTTGTGTACTTAATCCGTGTTAAATGTGTTTTCAAAATTGTTCACACTATTCTTCATTGAAAAACTGAATTGAATTACATTTTTGTAAATGTAAACCTGCGATTTTTATTTAAAACTGTTTGTACTTAAAATAAAAAAAAAAATACCCACCCTTACAATAAGAGCTTACTGCTAAGTACACAGTTTTTTTTTATAAAAAAAAGAAATACTAATAAATGTGGTTACATGAAAAGTACCTTTTTAATAATAATTTTGAAGTTCAAAGTAGATGTCAATATTATAATATGTGTACAGTGTAGTTTTGAGCTGCTGCATAATTAGATCAAACATTTTAATCCAAATCGTTGTTGTGTTTTTTGTAAGCGGATATTACATAAATATTATACAAACAATTACGTTTTTAGCTAAAATGTTACATTAAAGGGTTTGATAGTACTAGATAGTAGAGACATAAAAACTTGTATGTTCCAATATCGTAAATATTCGGATGTGATATATATAAAAAGAAAAATAAAAATAAATTAAAAGTAAAATGAGTAATACAAAATATTGTTGGTATTTATTATAAAAATGTAACAATTCGTTGCAGTAACGTTTTACAAAGGGTAACAGCTTGTGCGATACCTATACCTACGCAAAATTATTACTCACTGATGAGTTTATCCGAGAATTACCACCTCGTGTTTAGTGTGAATGTCGGTCGCAATCGTAAAGGAGTTTCTCCAATACTTACGCGGTAGTGTTAAATTTGAACTTTTAGTGGAAGTGTTTGCGAGGAGGGATATGCAACCTTCTTTAAACCTCTTGTTACCCTACTTTTCTCAGTAAAATTTGGAAGAGTCAGGAGAAAGTTTTAGGGAAAAATTCGTAGGATTTTTCTTGGATAGACAATTTTTCGCTTTCCCACATCTGCCCCGGTTTGGGACGGCCTTTTTAGCGATGGATTTGGTCAAAAAATAAAATCGGTGATCCTGCGAGACAATGGAATTCATTCCATGAATTTGTATTTAAATATCATTGTTGTTTTCTTTCAAACAAAAATTCTTAACCTCAAGAAAGTTGCTTTTCTCGAGCTGAGTATTCTCGCTGGGCGAAGGCAACAGAAATGGCAACAGTACCATTGACCGCTAGATGTCAAGCATATTAACGCCTATTAAAATATATTATTTAAAGCCTTTAACCCCCGTTTTCACAATGGAAGTTTAAACTACACTACTTTTAGTTTAAACTTCAGTTCAACAATTAATTCGGTTTCAAAGTTTCGTGTAAGCCTTGAATAGAGTTCATTCTGTAGTTAAAGTTAAACGACCAGTATTCTGCCGTTTAAACCTCAGATCACTTGACATTTCAATATCAAAGCTGCCGATTGTCAAAAACACATACGTTGTTTTGAGTGTTTCTTGGAAAGAAAATATGATTTTGGAAAAGTCGTATATATAACAAAATATAACTTGGCAGCGCCGTCTCTTGACAGTAATAATAAATGAGAAGGATATAGTCATCTGAACACATCGATGGAAGGGGAATAGGAGTTATGCTTATGAGGACTGATGAGATGAGAGGAGGTATTGCGGACATTGCGAATTGGATCGTCAAAGATAGTGTCTGCGACTGTATTAAAAAGAATTAAATAAAGTTATCTTTTGTGTTAAAGGATTTGACTTTTCATTTGTGGATTTGAAGAACCTAATCGAATAAACCGAGACAATCATTTGTATTAGATCAGGGCCCCTACTCTGTATTTCGTTCCGAAAGTAAAATTTTCGGAAAACGAATATTCTGTACTCTCTATCTCTAAAGCGGAATGAAATCTACTACTTTCGGAATGACTATTTCGAAAGTGGAATTTTCGTACCTGGCAACTCGTTTCCGAATGTCAAAAGCATTCGAAAACGGAAAATCTGTTTCTACAACAAATGGGATAACGAAATTGACTACGAATGTCTTAAAATGTAAGTTTTTTTTTGAAAATCTTATTTATAATAACAATTTAAACAAATAAATTTAATTACAGGGAATCTTCGAGCAGAAATATTCACACGAAACAGAAACAATTCGAGATGTTGGTGGATTTCATGTGTTCTCATCCCGATTTGGCCAAGGGACATTTAAAAACCCCGGACGCCAAGCAAACATCGAACAATTTGTGGTAGAGGTTGGCATCAGAGTTAAATGTGGAAGGAAGGCCGGAACAGCAGTTGACCGTAAAGGAGCAGAGAGTTCATCTTGTATGGCATTTAAAACATACATAAAAGCGTTCTTCGAAAGGCGAAAGTTCTGTACAAAACTAAAATAATAATTAATAGTTAAATAGTGAAATGAATCTTTGCCACCAATAAAATTTTACCTTTTATCACACATTTACATAATATTTGATTTGTCCCGTATAATTTTTCGTTCAATTCGTTCTTCATTATTTCCTGTATCCATCCAAAGTGCAACTGAATCCATTTTCTTTTGTTTTCTATTAAATTATTTCTTTTAAAATTATAATTTTAAACTGGCACAAGTTCTTTCAAACACTAATCCTGCTGATGAAGTTGTTCCTCTATTTATACGCCTGGTGGTGTATGGCACATTCGCAGGTACTCCATACCTTTCCTTTCTGGGTTTCCCTTCTTGATTTGAATTTGCAGATTTCATGAGAAATAATTCGAGACTCGAAAAAACTAATCCGTAAAAGGGAAAAGTGTCTAGTACTTTTTTTTCCGTTTCGAATGTTTTACAGAGTACCAAATTAAAAGCGGAACGAAATGCACTTTCGAATAGGATTGACTTTCGGAACGAAATACAGAGTGGGGCCCCAGAAGTGGAATTTTGGAACCTGACTAAGTTAAGTTAACTTTAAAATTGGTAATTTTGAGAGTGAGTACAGTGATATTATAATTGTTGCCTGATTGCGTTGATACTCGGAGCATGGTATAGTTAGTGAATGCATACATGCATAAGTATGTATTTATAAGTTAAAGAAGCATATATATAGAAAATCAAATTGTTTCGCGCATAAAATATTGATATACAGATTGAGTTGATAAGTATCTACGTCGAGATGAAATTTGTTTGCGTTGTTGGTGGAAACGCAACAACAACCGTTATTTTAGAGTAGAGCAAGGACAGATGCGTTTTCAGTATATGAAAAAGTATCGACGTCATTGTTCTAGTTGCGTGCAATTGATAAACGAAACAGTGCGTATCTGTGATGATAGCATATAATTATGTAGTTGTGGCTACATTGACACAAAAGAAAATGTGTTGAGAAGAGCAAAGACAGATGCGTTTTCAGTATTTGAAAAAGTATTGACGTCATTGTTCTAGTTGCGTGCAAGTGGTAAACGAAACAGTGCGTATCTGTGGTGATAGCATTATATGTAGTTGTGGCTACATTGAGATAAAATAAAATGTGATGGTCGAAGTGCAACAACGACCGCTGTGTTAGAGCAGAATGGAGACAGATGCGTTTTCAGTATATGAAAAAGTGTTGACGTCATTGTTCTGGCTGCATGCAAGTTGTAAACAAAACAACGCGTAGCATAATGTATGGTAGGTAGGTAGGTAGTTGGGTGCTCTAGTGGCGGCTGCCACAGCTTCACGTAGACCATCAGTTGGGTCCATTGTGTCCAGTCACGGGAACCTTCCATTACATACCTGTTGGAGACAAAGAATATACCGCTTTTATTGAGTCACCTAGATTTGGTATCAATCACAGGTATTCACAAGCTCTTGTATCCAGATTTCCAGCTTGTCCTAGGAGCACCGAAGTTATGTGGAGTTTGTCGAACTACTGGAACCACCCCGATTTGAGTATGAATCTCAGGAGTTCCTTTAGATCGACATCCACCAGGTCCTCTAGTTCATCGAAGAACAAGCTGTTGAGAATCCTCTGTCTACTGTTTTTAAGGGCTGGGCATTCGCAAAGCAGATGACGAACAGATTCTATTTCTTCAACGTCTCTGCAGCTTCTGCAAAAGTCATTATGCAGTATGCCCAGCCTTTCCGCGTGTACCCCTATCGCACAGTGTCCAGTAATGACCCCCGTGAGTATGCGGATATCTTTGCGGCTAAGTCCGATCATGAATTTGGATCTCTTTTTGCTCACTTCTGGCCATAATTCTTTTGCATGCCTGCAGGTATTGAGATTGGTCCAGCGTAGATTTGTTCTACTCAAGGATTCAATGTCAATCTTCCTAGCAAGCGTGCTTAGCGGAGTTTTTACAGATTTTAGGGCCATTGATGCATGCATCCTCGACCCGTTCCTTGCAGTTTCGTCCGCCTCTTCATTTCCCGGAATGTCCATATGCCCCGGTACCCAGCATAGGGTCACCGTGTTGGCTTGCGACAGTTCGTCCAGGTATTTCTTGCAATGACTTACTGCCCTCGACTTCACCACGACTGACTCCATGGCTTTTATGGCCGCTTGGCTGTCAGAGTATATAGTGACTTGTTTGTCGGCGATGTGTCTTCTCATTAGGTCCTTTGCCGCTAAGGTTATAGCAGCAATTTCCGCTTGAAACACACTACAGTCATCGCTGATTCGGAATGATTCTCGCAGGTTTAGTGGTTCGCTGAAGATGCCCGCGCCCGTACCAACATCCATCTTAGAACCATCGGTATAGAGGGCTATCACCCCTTCTTCTGTAACTGCATTATGCTCCCATTCACTTCTGTCCGGAATTCTGGTTGTGAATCTCCTTTCAAAAGCGAGTGTGGGTGGTAGATAGTCTGTAGTTATCTTCTCCTTCGCCGCGCTCCATTGTGCTTCGATGGACGCGTGCCCATAGGATTTGGATACCCATATTCCAGACTCTCTTAGTCTGATTGCGGTTTTGACCGCTCTACTGCTACAGTAAATATCCAGAGGGGTGAGGTTTAGCATCACCTCCATTGCTGCGGTGGGTGTTGTTCGTAGTGAACCCGTTATCCCAATGCATGCCGCCCTTTGGACTTTAGTGAGGCTTGCGAGATGGTATTTTTTCTCTGTGGCCTTCCACCACACGATTGTACCATATGTTAGGATGGGCCGCACTATTGCGGTATACAGCCAGTGTACCACGTGCGGCCTGAAACCCCATGTGTTGCCGAATGCTCTTCTACAGGCATATAGTGCCACGTATGCTTTTTTGATGCGATCCTCTATGTTTTCCTTCCAGCTTAGCTTGGAATCCAGGATTATGCCCAGGTATCTTGCTGTTTTCGATATAGTTAGGTTCACCCCACCCATCCTTGGTGGATTAAATGGGGGAATTACTCTCCTCCTTGTAAACAACAGGATCTCTGTCTTTGATGGGTTCACCCCTAGTCCGCGTCCCGCTACCCAGTTGCTAACTAATAAGAGTGCGTAACTGAGGCGCTCACTGAGAACTGGAGTGAACTTACCTGGGACTAGAATTACTACATCGTCTGCGTATGCGCTCACAATGAAGCCTTCCTTTTCCAGTATTTTCAGCAGTTCGTCTACTACGAGGAGCCAGATGAGCGGTGAGAGAACCCCACCTTGTGGTGTTCCCCTACTCACCTTACGTTCAATGCTCACGTCCCCTAGCTGTGACTTTATCCGTCGTGTGCCTAGCATGAGTCCAATCCAGTTACATAGGCTGCTATTTAGGTGGGCTTTCCTCAAGCTACGCAGGATTGCGTCAGCTTCTATGTTATTGAATGCCCCCTCGATGTCTAGGAACGCGCTCAGCGTATAATCCTTATGTTGTAAGGATTCTTCCACTACTGATACTACCTTGTGTATCGCCGTGTCTACAGATCTGCTCTTCATGTACGCATGTTGTGATTTTGATAGATAGCTATCGCCGATCACTTGCCTTACATATAGATCGATTAGTCGTTCCAGTGTTTTCAACATGAAGGATGACAGACTTATTGGTCTATAGTCCTTGGATGTGGTGTGACTAGCCTTCCCTGCTTTTGGGATGAATATCACTCTCACCTCTCGCCATGCCTTTGGAACATAACATAGCCTCAGACAGCACGTGTAGATGCGACTTAGCCATGGAATTATAGCTTCCTCTGACTTCTGCAGCATTATGGGTCGAATATTATCTATTCCGGGTGCTTTCAGCGGGGCAAATGTGTTTATTGCCCAGGCTATTTTTTTGTCATTTATTATCTCTTGGATTGTTACTAACTCCATTCCCTCCCTTGTGCCTGGCGTTGTTACGCCGTAGCCGTCCGACACCTCGGTGCATCCCGGGAAGTGGGTTTCCGTTAGTATTTCCAGCGTCTCTTTGTGTGATTCAGTCCAGCTGCCGTCTGCTCTTCTTAGCGAAGACATCGGTGTCGGGGCCTTTGAGAGGACTTTTCTTAACCTAGACGCTTCTGTTGTAGATTCAATTGACTCGCAAAAGGTTCTCCATGAGTTTTTCTTTGCGAATCTGATCTCTTTTTTCAGGATTTTACCTACCTACCTACCAGCATAATGTATAGGTAGTTGTGGCTACATTGAGACAAAAGAGAAGAGCAAAGATCGATGCGTTTTCGGTATACGAAACATCGTATGTTCATCTCTCTTACCTAGGCGAGATACGTGGTTGAATGAAGGGTGCAAAGAAATGCAGGATTTTTTTTAAGAGAAACATTTTTTTGAATATTAAGATAAGGTTATTTGTTTTTTCGGTATACGAAGGAGCAAACGTTTTCTTTTATCCAGCTTTTATCCAGGTGCGATTGGAAAATGATTTTTGTGTATGAGTCGTAACATTTTGTTATGATCGGTGCGACCACTTAGAATATAGGTTATATGCTCTGAGCGTTTTCGCACATTGAAATCATCTTGTGGATGGTAGTATTTGTTAACACTGATTTTGAATGAAATTCCTATTATGCTGATAACTCTGTCGATCTGCCTATCAATGTTTTGCAATATAGGAAGATCGGCGAATAGTATATATATACACCCCTATTGTTTATAAATTCAAACACGATGATTTTGTTTGTTTCTGGATTATTAGACATGGAGCACATGAGCGTCAAACAGCTTCAAGTAGAGTTGAAAAAGAGAGGACTGACGATCAACGGACCTAAAAGGATTCTGATCAAAAGAGTTCTTCAGCATGATAGGGAGCACGGGGAAAGCGGATCTTCTCAAGTGGAACTTAATTCCAACGAGATTTTGAGCCCAACGATTGAGCAAACTGGCACAAGTTGCGCAGTTCAGAATGTTACCACAATCTCCGATGTTTGTACACCTACAGATGAAGGCCTGAGGGCGAGAGAGTGGGAATTAATTAAGAGGGAAAAGGAACTTCTTGAAAAGGAACGAATCCTGTTTATAAAAGAACGTGAAATAGCTGCGAAACTAAGGCATTTATATCCAACCCAACAACAGCCGAGAGCCACCGCTCCAGATAAACCGAAGGTAAACTGCACGATAAGGGAAATTGCGGATTCACTTCCAGTTTTCTCACCCGGTGACATATCTTCAATGTCGGCGGAAAGCTGGGTCAGCAGAGTTGAAGGATTGGCAACGATTTATGGCTGGGACGAGTGGGCATTATTAATGGCAGCGACAACAAAAATGGAAGGTCCTGTAAGATACTGGTGGGACACAAAACAGGAGGCCTCTGTTACCTGGGCTCAGTTAGCTTCAGGACTCAAAATAAACTTTCCGCATAGTTACAGCGAAGTTGAGATACACCGGCAGTTGATGAGGAAAATAAGAAAACCAACGGAAACAATTGAAACCTATTGCTTTGAGATGAATATGCTGGGTAAGAGGATCGAATTGTCAGACAAAACTATTATTCAATATATCCTTACTGGTTTGAACGATGCACAAATGAGTTCGAATTTAGCTGCAGGAAATTTTAAGGATATTGCAGAATTAATAGAAAAAATAAAATGGTATGACAGTATTCGCGCTGATTCTCAAGCCATTAATAATGCAGGAACGTCGAAACAAGTTACCACAAATCAGCCATCCACCAGCGAACATACAACACGTCAACATCAACGACCTATGACATCAAAAGGCTTCATAACTTGCTATAATTGCAGTCAAGCAGGACATTATGCTAAACACTGCCCGAAATCCAGGAAAAGACAGCTGGTAGAATGAAGCGTTGATTAGCGTTTGATAGAATTCGACGAGGGCGTCGAAGATGTCAGGACGGCCGAATCTATAACAAAATATAACCTGGCAGCGCCGTCTCTTGACAGTAATAATAAATGAGAAGGATATAGTCATCTGAACACATCGATGGAAGGGGAATAGGAGTTATGCTTATGAGGACTGATGAGATGAGAGGAGGTATTGCGGACATTGCGAATTGGATCGTCAAAGATAGTGTCTGCGACTGTATTAAAAAGAATTAAATAAAGTTATCTTTTGTGTTAAAGGACTTGACTTTTCATTTGTGGATTTGAAGAACCTAATCGAATAAACCGAGACAATCATTTGTATTATATAAAAGCTAAGTACTGTACAATACTGACAAATTACATTCATTAAATTTAGTAAAACTGAGTTCAATTGAATTGCGAAGTTCAAATTACATTGTGAAATCGGACGAGTTGAATTTCGAATTTAAAGTCAAGGTCAGGTTCAGTTGAACTTTATGCTGATTTCGATTCGCCAAAAAAAGTACTTTTTCTTGCCCGTTCGTTTGGTACAAAAAAGAAGCAATCTTTTTCTCAGTAAAAATCGAGAGCACTTTTGCGAATCTAGGTATTTTTCTCAGAGTCGTTCGAGATTTACCAATACACTTACATATGATTTGACATTTCGGGTTTGTTTGTTTTCATTTTCCGGAAAGTCTTTGGCCGAAAAAGTTAGAACTAGTGAAAAACCATATTAAAAGAAATAATTAAAAAAAAATTGGATAAATATGGAACAAATAATAGATATGTTATTTTCATATTCATGATGTGCCACACTTCATCGTCCTCGTCGTCTTGGGATAATACTGTTTCGTCTTCGTCATACCAGCAATTTCTCCAGTTGCAGTATTTATTATTTGTATTGTAAGGGAGAAAAAGC
The DNA here is from genome assembly GCA_955612985.1 of Cheilosia scutellata. Classification (NCBI taxonomy): domain Eukaryota; kingdom Metazoa; phylum Arthropoda; class Insecta; order Diptera; family Syrphidae; genus Cheilosia; species Cheilosia scutellata. The sequence goes on along the minus strand of OY015312.1, from coordinate 50,546,395 downwards.
ATCGCGTTTGCAATTTTGTGGAAGACGTGGTGAAGACATTTGAAAATGTATGTAAAACTTGCAAGTTGCAACCACTCTACGAAAAAAAAATCTTCACAGCAATAAAAAAGGTAAACAAATTGTGGCAGCTATACCAATTGCCAATGGCCATATGGACTATATATTAGAACGGATTATCCGAGAAAGCGAACAATAACTGTACATTACGCTACATTAGGTAGGTACTTCATAATGCGTTTACTTAGGCCATGTGTCAATTGGGCAAAATAATTATCTGTGCGTAATTTTCTGACACTATCTTAGTGGAAAACCAATTTTCAGCTGTCAATAAATTACCCTGCACCGGGAGCCGAGAATAATTATTTAGGGCAATACAGACGGCCTTAATGAATCACCAAACAGGCTATCCTAATACCCATTCCAAACACCAAAGCCAAAAGGCAAGAATAAGTTGAATGTGACCTCAGCTGAAGACTACAAAACACAACGTACGCGAACTTCGGCACAATTATGGTGAGGAATGTGAAGTATGCTATCTGCCTGTGTTTTTTTTTTTTATAAACGGAAACCGACATTCACATTTTATATCTACATCATTTTGACGCCTAAATTTGGAAAACATCGCATTTAGAACTGCGATTTCCTAGCACATCGTAAAGCTAGTAAGTAAGAGACTCGCATGTCGCACTGTCAAATTCAAAGCAACAGCAACCGTTGGCGGCCAAATTGCAAATTGTTTTTTTTTGTCGTTCCACATTGTTTATTTTCTTTGAAGACTCGGGGTGGAGAAATTTATGTAAAACATATTTAATTTTAAATATTTAAGTTTACAATGACTACCAGACCTAGAAGAAATGTTACTACAAAAATTGTAGTTGTAGTTGATTCCTCGGATACCGAAGATGAAAAACCAAAGAAGAAACGAGTAAAACTGGAGAAGGTCGACTTGGATGCGAGTTTTGCCGACGACAAATCTCCAACGAAAGAAGTTAAAGTTGTGTAAATAGAAAATGTTTTTACTTAAATTTTACAGATACTATAACATTTCTCAATATTCAGTAAGCGTAGGGGAAGACCCCCTAAAAAAACCCTTGTGACCGATAGTGATGATGAACAACCATCTCCAAGCAAAAGGGTAAAAAAAGAGGAAAAGGTCGATGACGGGGAAAAGCCTGTTAAAGTTGCGTAAGTTTAAGTAAGGATTGGGTTTTTGTAAATTTTTTTAAATGCTCTTACTATTGTAATAGAAAACCCAGAGCAAGAGTAGCCAAAAAAGAGAAAACATCTCCAAAGAAGGCAGCTGCTCGAAAGCCACGACAGAAAAAGGCCACCATCGACAAAAATATTGGCGCAGAAAACCAGGATCCAAATAGTGATGAGGCTGTTGCTGATGTGGCAGATGGACAGTCAGTGGAGAACCGGAGTGTCCAACAACCCCGAATGTCTAGCGCGTTTAATTCTTCGTTTATGGGTAAGTGTTGATGGCCAATTTGTTTTTAGAGCATGTGCTTTAGGTATTTGTATTTGAGTATTTCTACTAATAGTGCAAGAAAATAAGGACTTTAGGTAAAGACAATGACAAAACAAATGCCCCAAATTGGTTTTCTTGCAATCATTTTAAATTGCACCAATTAACAAATCCTTTGACTGCAGAGGCACCTATGGGGGCCATAACTACACGGCTAATCGTAGCAAAATTGATTGTTGCCTCTAAATGCGCACGTATCGTTGGCTCAATTTACCCTAGTTTGCTTCGAGATGTTATGTGTATGAGTAGATATGTATGACTCAAAAGTGCAACATAATGTATGCTGTCGACCCTTAAATGCCGCAATTCTTGACTTGCAATCAATTTACAAGTGCCTATGCAATTCTTTCTCCTTTCTTGGTTCAGGGATTGGTAGTCTTATGCTACATTTGTGCCGTCTGGGCCAAGGTGGACTTGACTGGTATATGTAGGTGCCTGGCTTTTCAGTGATCGATTATTTTACGGATTGCAGAAGCCGGTCATTGTGGGAAAACAGACAGTCTCCACAACAGAAGTTATAGATGGACGTCTCATAATTGGATGTGGCTCACAATAGTGTTCTGACATCTCCGTATATCTTCTGCTGTTTGCACTTCAAGTTCAAATCTGTTTAGAGGGTAGTTCGGCCCCTGATTGTGGAGTCATTGGGACATATACTGACTCATATTGTTTATAGAATTTTTTTTTATATTCAGCATCTTTATCTGTCATCATAGCAGTAACACAATCTAGTAACTTATGTCGTTTTCCATTGGGACCATCAGATTTTTATTTCAGATCTCAGATTTTTCGTGGCGAATGGAACATGGAAGCAGATTGATCTGCTTTTGTAAATGTATTAGTGCGTTATTTGACAGTACATCAGCTGTGCAAATTGTTTTCGTTTGTCGATGGAAACAAACGAACTTCATATGGGTAATCATATCGACGAAGTATCGAAATCCACAGATGACGAGTAAGAAGAAGAAGATGACGAAGATGATAGTAATTGCTCCAAAATTAAGTCCACGTCCATTATTTACGTTTTTGTTCTGAATAATTGCTTTTCACGAGGCTTTTCGTAATTTTGTTTTGAAAACAAATTCTGAATGACGTAAAACAGCTGTGCAAGGTATATTGGTATTAGTGAGAGTATGTGTAAAACTTGAAAATTATCGAGATCTGCAAAAAGTGATCCGAATCAAAAAAAAGATTGATTTTTTGTCCCAATGGAACATGAAAAGTGATCCGGATCAAAAAAAAGATTGATTTTATGTCCCAATGGAAAACCACATTAGTCCTAAGAAGCGCATTGAATTTCAAAAAATAAACAAACATAAACACGACGATAAGAACTGTCAAAAATTATTGCTTATCAGTTCATAGACGCACCCTCGGTATTCGTATTCCCCATTAATCTCAAGTGTGTTATGCTCTGTGGTTTTCACCAACATCAAGTGGTTTTCACTTCAACAAGTATACAAAAAGTATATCCCTATCAGTGTTAATAAAACAGCAATTATTCAATTCTCACTTAAATGCATCGAAAAACTGTGAAACGATTTGACAGTTTCATACATTAACCGAAAGCGGCACTTTCACTTTTCCCGCTGACTAGGTTGCTTTGATATTTTGTTTTTTATTTATGTGCATCGTGGAAGGGATACCATCGCAGTTTATTTTACATATTTTGTTTGAGTGGCTGACTTTGACGTGTACTCGAACTCGAATTGTTTATCAATGTGGGCTCGAAATTGTGCTGACAAATTAAAATGTGTTTTATTGTGCTTTTATTTGCGTGAGAGAGAATTTATTGCAGTTCCCAGCCAGATCGTAGTAAATTTCGCTTGACAATGGGCAATTCATTTGGCTGTTTTAGGACCAGAAATAATCGCAAGGGGGATATTTCAACTATTATAATCCGTCGGTTTCTACAATAACCCGCCATGCCCACAAACATTATTGTAATGTTTTGCAATTATTATTTTAGCACGTCGCAAAGTCTGGGATATTTATGAACTGCTAGCGGAAACCGAAGACATTGATACACATTCTGCAAGGAATATTGTTCAGCTTTTTGAAAATGACAACACCATTCCGTTCATTTGTCGCTATCGCCGAGATCTCATCAATCACAATATAACGCCGGAGAAGCTGCGTGATATTAAAAACACTTACACCGAAATTGTTTCTCTGCGAAAGAAGGCCGAGACGCTGATCAGCCAACTCGAGAAAGATACTAACATCAATGAGGATGTGCGCACTGAGATGATGTGTGCAAAAACAGCTGAGGAGCTTGAGTTTTTGGTAAGTCCAATCACCAATTACCATAGGCCCTTATGGTTCCAGACCTTACTCTTTCTCATAGCCCTCTAAGTCCAATTACTATTACTGTCAATGACAATAAATAAGCGTATAATGCAATTATTTTATAGTACGCACCGTATAAACCTGCAAGCAAGGGCTCCTTAGCCGATCGTGCTAAAGCGCTGGGTCTGGAAGTTCATGCTGACCTTTTGCTGCACGGCGACAGTCCTCCAGTTCGATTGGAAGTGATTGTCGATCGCAAGAATCCTGATTTGGACAGTGTGGAGAAGGTGGAAGACGGCATCTGTCATATAATATCGCACAACTTCAGCAAGCACACTGGGGTACTGGAGGAGTTGCGTCGATTGTAAGGAATAGAAAGTACATTCCCTGTTCTTGGGTGATAAGAACATTTTTCTTTTCCTTTTTTTTATCGACAGACAGAAGGTCCACAATATACTGCTGAAGTGCACTAAAGCTAAAGTGGTCGCACCTAAAGAGAAAAACTCGTCAGCGTTCACTTCATCTCATGGTAATCGTAATGACCAATCAAAATACGAACAGTATTTTAATTTTGAAAACGGTGTTCGTTACGTGAAGCCGCATCAAGTTCTGGCCATAAACCGTGGAGAGAAGTCAAAATTTCTGACGGTGAAAGTCATTGTGCCGGATTATTTTAAGGTGGAAATCAAAAGATACATTCGTGATATTTTCATGTGCGATGGAGTTCAATATTCACTGAGGCATGAGCTCTTTGAGAAGTCCTTCGAGGAGTGCTACACAAAGAAATGTAAGTGGATAGTCGTTTGATTTGTTGTTGGTTCGCTTGAAATAGCAATATACTCCTTAGTGGTGCCACTGGTGTCGCGGCAAGTTCGAGCCGATCTGAGTGAAGCAGCCAAAAAGGCCTCAATTGATGTGTTTGCTAAGAATCTTAAGCAACTTTTGCTTATGTCTCCGTTGAAAGGCGAACGCATTTTGGGCATTGATCCAGGGTTTACAAATGGCTGTAAGCTGGCATTGATTTCGGAAACGGCTGATGTTCTAGAAGTCGGAGTCGTGTATCCGCATAACAAGCGAGGCGATCCAGAGCAGTATGGTATTACGCTGGCAAAGATGCTCATTAAGAATCGGTAAGTTAGGCGATTTTGATTTTATTATAGTGGCGGATGCGAACAGCAAAAGTTTGACCTTCTGGGGGGGTCATGCCTTCCCATACAAAAGTCAAGGGCTTGGCTTCGATAATTTTGAAGCAGAACCGAAACTAATTTTTGTTTTTTCTTAGCTGCAAAATAATTGCCTTGGGCAATGGAACTGCCTGCCGGGAAACCGAATTTTGGCTCACGAAACTCTTCGAGAAAGGCATTCTGGATCCAGAATATGTGAGTTACAGTATCGTCTCCGAGCAGGGCGCTTCAATATACTCGTGCAGCGAGGTGGCAAAGAAAGAGTTTCCCGAACTGGACATGAATCTAATAAGTGCTGGTGAGACCGAATCTGAAATAAATACCATCCCTCATATCTAATGGCAATTGTTTTTCTAGTTTCCATTGCACGTCGCCTGAATGATCCTCTAAGCGAGTACGTTAAAATTGAACCACGTCACATTGGCGTTGGTATGTACCAGCACGACATCAATGAGAAGATTCTCTCAGAATCCCTAAACGAAGTTGTGTCGGAATGTGTAAGCTATGTCGGCGTGGATATTAACACTGCGAGTTTAAGTGTCCTGAAGTGAGTAACAACTAACACAGACTGGTTTGGATATAGGTACTACATAAATTGATTTTCCTTTATTCGCAGACACATTGCTGGTCTAACAGAAAAACGTGCTGAGAAAATCATTCAACATCGACAAGAGAATGGACCATTTCGCACAAGGAAGGATCTACTACAAGTGAAAACTGTGGGTGAAAAGACATTTGTGCAGTGTGCTGGGTAAGATGTTTGCCTCGATAATTCTAGGCGAAATCTCTCTCATTCATGTAAATAAATAGGTTCATACGGATTGAACCGAAAAGTGTTGGCGGCGAAGTGGACAATTTGCTGGACTGTACATGGGTACATCCCGAGAGCTATGCTGTTGCTAAAAAGTAAGTTTGTTCCTTGGATTCTATTTATTTAATTGATAATCGAGAAACTGAAACTTTCAAAGGATAATCACAAAATGCAATCTGAGTTTAAAGGACATTGGAAAGGCTGACTTTATTTCACAAATTCGGGATTTCGCTAAATCACAGTCCATTGAATTGCTGACCAAAGATTTTGGCATACCTGTTGAGAGAGTAAGTTATATTTTTAGTTACCCCTCACACGATGATTAGACAAATATTTGTTTTAGCTGCAAGTGGTGTTGGAGGCTCTTCAGCGGCAGTTATTCCAAGATTATCGATCAGATTTCGATAAGAAACCGCTTTTCAAGCAGGGTATAACGCGAATGGAAGACTTGTTTATCGGAGAGATCGTCACTGGTAAGAAATGATTACCTCTTTGTTCAGTTATGTAAACAATTTCATTTGAAGGAGCAGTAACTAACATCACACATTTTGGAGCTTTCGTGGACATTGGAATTGAATGTGATGGTTTAATACACGTAAGCAAAATGAACGGAATGAAGCTAAATCTCGGTGATCGAGTGAATACCTCTGTGATTGATATTGACATACCGCGAAGACGGATATCTTTAAGATTGGATGAACTGATTTCAGGTTAAGTGTTATAGGTGTGATCATCGTTTGTTCTGTTAGTTTCCTATGTACATTCCACTTGAAAGTTCAATAAATAAACTATTTTACAATTCCTATAAAGAGGTGTTGCTATTTTTTATTGCGAATACAATACTAGGTCTGTTCTTATACTTCCTATGCCAATATTGGCCAAATGTCTCAGTCGGCAAAATAACGTAACACTGGAAAGCGTTAAACCACAAATTTGCAAAACGAATTGAAGTTTCAAATATCAATCATCCCTATCGTGGAATCCGCCGGGGGAATTATTCACGGAAAAGAATCACCCCTATCGTGGAATCCGCCGGGGGGAATTATTCACGGAAAAGAATATTTTGGTATCGTCAAAATCGCAAAGTGAACCGTTCCCCGTTCGGGAAAAATTCGATTTGAACGTTTTTAACGATACATTGAAACTCATTCACATTACCCACACGGGGAACTGTTCAGTTTGCGATTTTGACGACACCAAAATATTCTTTTCCGTGAATAATTCCCCCCGGCGGATTCCACGATAGGGGTGAATATTTTGGTATCGTCAAAATCGCAAAGTGAGCAGTTTCTTATTCTTATTCTTTTCCGTGAATAATTCCCCCCGGCGTATTCCACGATAGGGGTGAATGAAACTACTAATTAATAAACAACCCCTATCCTACTTGCCTGTTGTTTTATCTGACTTATCGTTACGAAATGAAATATATTAGGCGTAATTAAAAAATAAGAGTGAACAACAATAGGCGTATTTTTTTGGGAAGTGAGTATAAACCAAAAGTGAGTATAACCGTTTTGCATGTAAAACCAAAAGTGAGTATAACAAAACAAAAAGTGAGTATACCAGTTTTGCATGTAAAAGTAAAAGTGAGCTAGCTATAGATTCCCAAAAAAATTCGCCTATAGTAGAATTTGAAAACTTTACCAGTGAACCAACCAATTTTTTAACATTTAACTTCTTAAACTAAGAACTTGACTCACATTTAGATCTCATTACTTATTACTATTATAAGGCGTATTTTTTTGAGAATCTATATAGCTAGCTCACTTTTACTTTTACATGCAAAACTGTTATACTCACTTTTGGTTATACATGCAAATTTGTTATACTCACTTTTGGTTTTGTTATACTCACTTCCCAAAAAAATACGCCTATAAAAGAACTTGGTTGTTTTTTTACATTTTTGGTATAATATGCATAACAGCGAAGATGTCACATTTTATAAGGCTGTTTTAAAAATTGACTAAAGGTGTATTTTTTTGGAAAGTGAGTATAACAAAACCAAAAGTGAGTATAACAATTTTGCATGTAAAACCAAAAGTGAGTATAACAAAACCAAAAGTGAGTATAACAAAACCAAAAGTGAGTATAACAGTTTTGCATGTAAAAGTAAAAGTGAGCTAGCTATAGATTCCCAAAAAAATATGCCTTAAGTTACCTTACACACACTATTAGTGATACAAAATATGAATAAGAATAATTGCTTTTTTGTTATGTTTTTTTAATTAATTTATTAAGCTTAGAGAAAAAAGTTATTTATTTTTACTTTGTTGAACCTTTATAAAACATTATACTATTTTCGTTTATTTTTTTAAACTCAAATATAGAATGAATTGAATTTCGATTTCACTATAAATATTTGATTTCGTAATTTTTGTAATTTACTGTATGTCCTGTATCCAGTACAAATTCCACTGGAAACAATATTTTTAACTTTGGTTTTTAATGTGTCCGCAACTGTATGGACAGGTGTCCTATATCCATTTCAATACTTTTTTTTAAACTCAATTAAATCAATGTCCAAAAACCATAAAATGCAAATTGCTTTCTGTATGGTTGGCCAATACCCAATCTTTCAAAAAATATAAAAATCTCTGTGATTATGTTCAAAAAAATAAGCAAACCACCACTTGATAATTTATGATTACGATAACCGACTTCAGTAATCGTATTATGTACAATAGATGTTGAAAAAAGAACAAATAGCTATAAATATATTTTACATTTTAATTACTTCACTTCACTTCCTTTCTAGAGCTCTAGCATAAATGGTTAAATGCCAATTTATTTTCCATGCGACGCCGCGCATGATCCGAGGATAGTAGTTACCTATTTAGCTCTTAGGTAAAAATTCTCAAAATAAAATAGATCCACGATCTGCGATCACTGTTTTGCGGTGGATTTAAGTGAACAGTACCTACCCACACACACAGTGCCTTATATACAGAACATCCATCCATATACAACTACATAAAGCAGATTACATTTATCCCATGCGCATGCACATCGCGATCGCAGGTCAGCAAAATTGTAAACAAAACAAACCGCTTTTGTTTTTGTTATCATCGATTCGGGTGGACAGTTTCAGTGGATTATGTTTTTTTTTAATTTGTATTTTTAACGTCGCAGAAGTTGAAGTGGATAACTGCGTCCATTTTCTTCATTCCATAGCCGTACAAAGTCCCTGCTCCAAGGATATGTGAACATTCAAAAAGGCATTCACAGATATAAGAGTAGTGAAACGTGAAAGTGTTTATTGTGGATAAATTATTTTATTTGGAATTTAGTTGAAATTATTGTATTAGTACATACAATTTTTTGCTAGTACTAGTTGTTGCAGTTTGTCTATCGGCCATCATAGTTATAGATCGTAGCCGTACTGGTACTACCAATATTTATTTTCTAACTGACAATGGGAAATATATGTGGAAAATGTCTTGGTTCTAAGGAAGAAGAGGAAACTCCGGCAATCTGTTGGTTCAAGTATTGTCCGCGTTTGTAAAAATTGATTATCATTGTTTTTCTTGTTATAGCACCTCGCCAAATCTGGAGTCCACATGAACGCTTAGCACAAAGAGAGAGCATTGATGCCCGCTCCGCCAGGAATATAGTTCAGCTTTTCCAAGATGATCACACTATTCCGTTCATTTGTCGCTATCGCAGAGATCTCATCAGTCGTAATATCACACCAGAGAAGTTGCGTGATATTAAAATCACGTACAATCGGATCGTGGATCTGAGAGAAAAAGCCGAGTCGAAAATAACTGAAATCGAAAAGAAATTTGTCATCGGTGAGGAAGTACGCACTAAGATCTTGTCCGCAAAAACTGAACAAGAGCTTGAATTCTTGGTAAGCTAATGGAAATCGATAATAATACAAAACTAAACCCCTTATAGTGTGCACCATACAAACGTGCAAACAAACCTTTAGTTGATAGCACTAAGCCACAATCCCTAGAAGTCTATGCACATCGCTTGATGAACAATGCCAGTTCTCATGTTCAATTAGAAATGTTTGTGGATCATAAGAACGTCAATTTAAACAGCAGAACGAAGGTGGCAGATGCCATCTCTCACATAATATCGAAAAGCTTTGCTAAGCACACTGGGGTGCTGGATGAGATGCATCGATTGTAAGGATATAACTACATACTACACTCATTCTTAGCTAAATGAATATTTTTCGTGTTCTATCAACAGGCAGAAATTGCACAAAGTCGTCTTGAAGTCTACCATAGCCGAAAAAGTACAGTCCAAAGAGACGAACTCAAAATTTAATCGCAAAGAGCGGTTAAAATACGAAAGGTACTTTAATTTTGAAAACGATGTACGATTCGTAAAACCACATCAGATGCTGGCTATAAATCGCGCGGAAAAATCCAACTTTATATCTGTAGAAATCATCGTACCGGAGGCTTTTAAGTTGCAAATTAAACAGTATATTCGTGAACAGTTCATGGTCCATGGAATTCAATCTGCGGTGAAGTATGAGATCTTTGACAAGGCCTTCGAGGAGTGCTATACCAAAATATGTAATTAGACAGCAATTTTGTATTGATTGCTTTTAAATGAACGTTTTCATTTCAGTGCAGCCATCGGTGATCAAACAAGTTCGAGCAGATCTCAATGATACAGCTACGAAGGCGTCAATTGATGTCTTTGCTGAGAACCTCAAACAGCTTCTGCTAATGTCGCCCTTAAAAGGAGAGCGCATTTTAGGCATTGACCCCGGGGTTACCAACGGTTGTAAATTGGCTTTGATTTCGGAAACAGCCGATGTTATACAGGTTGGAGTGCTATACATACACACTAAGGACAGTGATCCAGATGAGTGCGGTACTCGATTGGCAAATATGCTCGCAAGAAACTGGTAAGTTGACCGATTTAGTTTTTAAAATATGTACACTTTTGAGATGTCTAGGGCTAGGCTCCTATTTGGACCGGCATTATTTGACATACTGCTTCCACAAATCAGAGCGAAATGGTGAATGCCCTAAAAGTACTATCTCCGCACATAAAAGTACACCTTAGGCGTCGCTGTACTGGGACTATTGAGATTGAAGCTTGATTTCAATTATGTCACGACACGTTTGCTGATATGACTCATAATGATTTAAGTTATTTTTAATTCGTATGTGCTACTATTTGTAATGCATAAACTGCATAACTATGTGGAACTTAAATTTGTCGTATCATCAAACGGCTCTTATTTACAACCAAAGCCGGCTGTCTAACAAAAATCAATAATTCTGCAGGCGCTTAACCAGCGCAGTCAATAGTTTTGCCTTAAGGTATTTTATGCTGGGGAACATAAGATTATTTTTCTTTGTATTTTTGTAATGCGAATTGGAAGTACATACTTCGGCGGGACAAGAAAGTAGAAGTCTCCTATCATATGCTTCTTTTTTGTTCGTAGCTGCAAAATAATTGCTTTGGGTAACGGAAATGGCTGCCGTGAAACCGAATTATGGCTCACGAAACTCTTCGAGAATGGTACTCTCGATCGAAAGCACGTGAAGTACAGTATCGTATCCGATCAGGGCGCATCGTTTTATGCTTGTAGCGAGCTCGCAAAAAAAGAGTTTCCAAAGCTGGATATGCATGTTATACGTGCAGGTATGTCAAGCTCTAAATATTATGTACGTCTAATCAAGATTGAATCCACAGTTTCCATTGCACGTCGTTTGAATGATCCTCTCAGCGAATATGTTAAAATCAAGCCACAGGACCTTGGTGTTGGTATGTACCAGCGTGACATCAGTGAAAAAGTTATTTTGGAGTCTCTAAATGAAGTTGTCTCGGAATGTGTAAGCTATGTCGGAGTGGACATAAACACAGCCAGCCTAAGTGTCCTGAAGTAAGTAACCAAGTGAATCAAATTAAGGTTGCGTTTAAAGTCCAATTTCTTTTATTTAAAGGCATATTGCAGGATTGACGGAACTTAATGCCCACAAAATCATTCGGTATCGGCAAGAAAACGGACCCTTCCGCAGAAGGAGGGATCTGCTGCGAGTGGCTACTGTGGGAGGGCAGACATTTCAACAATGTGCCGGGTAAGAATTATTTCCATAATAACTAAGCGACATTTCTATTACTCCACTCCTGTAAATAAATAGTTTCATACGGATTGAACCCAAGACCGTTGGCGGCAAAGTGGACAATTTGTTAGACTGTACCTGGGTACATCCTGAAAGCTACACTGTTGCTGAAAAGTAAGTTTGTCCTGATGTTTGTTTCCCCTTTTGATTAAAGTAAAAAAACAATTTTTTTTTTCGGAAGGATAATGACAAGATGCAAACTGAATCTGAACGACATTGGAAAGCCTACATTTATTAAACGAATTAAACTTTTTGGTAAATCACAAACCACTGAGTCATTGGCTAAAGATTTGGGCGTTCCTACCGAAAGGGTAAACTTATTTTATAATTCTCCCGCACTCCCGTAGTTAAAAGTTGTGTTGGAGGCCCTACAGAGACAACTATTTAAAGATTATCGATCAGATCTAGATAAGAAACCGCTTTTCAAGCAAGGCATCACACAGATGAAAGACTTGTTCATTGGAGAGATCATTACTGGTAAGAAATGATTACCTTCTCTCTTTCTTCATTTATGTAAACAATTTCAATTCCAGGAGCAGTAACCAACATTACACACTTTGGTGCGTTCGTCGACATTGGGATTGAAGTTGACGGTTTAATACACACAAGTAAAATGAACGGAAAAAAACTGAATCTCGGTGATCGAGTGAGCACAACAGTTATGAATGTTAACAAAGAGCGAAAGCGGGTATCATTGAGGTTGGATGAGCTTATTTGATGACTAAATTGAAAGCCTGTTATGAAGGTGTGATTTTTGTTTGTAACTTTATCCTATCGGGCATGTTAATATATTATGTTCCTAGTTTTCTTTTCTGTAATACAAAGTATATAATATACATATATATATTTTTTAAGGCTCAATGAAATTAGGCCCCAATGAAAAAAGGCCCCAAAAATAAATGAAAAAAGGCCCCAACAATTGGGGCAATATTTCATAATGAAAAATGGCCCCATTCCATTTATGAAAAATTGCCCCAAACAAATGAAAAATTGCCCCAAAATAATAATTGGCAAACAAAAACAAAACGTATTACGAAATTGTCATTGTTTTGGGGCCTTTTTGCATTTTATTGGGGTGATTTTTCATTTAATGGAAATTGTTTGAAGATCATTTGGGGCATTTTTCATTTTCTTATTTTGGTATCAAAACAAAAATCTACTAGAAGAAACGCGAATTAGACCGTTGTTACAAGGGCAGGACGTTACAGCTTTCAAGGAGTAAATAACTTACTGACAATTGGATTTGTGAGTAGGTATACATCGATCAGTTTATTGACGAAAGTGCGCGCGAATACTTAACTTGTATTTTCTTAATTTTGTTATAGCTTAAAACCTGTTCAGATTTAGAAATAGCTTTCAATTCAAGCTGTAGAAAAGCCAGATCGGTTTTTGAAATAACTTTTAATTTTAGCTTTAGAAAATTCGCGCGAATTTTGAACTTTTATTTTCTCAAATTGTCTAAAGCTTAAAACCTGCTCAGTTTTTGAAATAACTTTTAGCTTTAGAAATTTGAGAAAATGAAAGTTCAAAATTCGCGCGAATTTTCTAAAGCTAAAATTAAAAGTTATTTCAAAAACCGAGCTGGCTTTAACTAAACTAAAAGTTATTTCAAAAACTGAGAAGGCTTAAAGCTTTAGAAAATCTGAGAAAATAAAATAAAATTTTATTTTCTCAAATTTTCTTAAGCTTAAAGTCAGCTTTTCCTTACTTACTTACTTAGATGGCGCTACAGTCCTGGGAGGACCTGGGCCTCAACCAACACAATAAAATTTTATTTTCTCAAATTTTCTTAAGCTTAAAGTCAGCTTTTCCTTACTTACTTACTTAGATGGCGCTACAGTCCTGGGAGGACCTGGGCCTCAACCAACACGCCTCTCCATTTAACCCGATCTTTGGCTATTCGCCTCCATCCAGTTGCGCACTTCAACTTGGTTGAGGTCCCCTTCCACTTGTGCCCATCACCTAAGGCGAGGTGTTCCTCTACTGCATTGTCCCACCGGGTTAGAATCGAAGACACTTCATGCCGGAGCGTTGGTGTCCATTCGCTCTAGATGTCCCAGCCATCTTAGACGACTGATGCCACCTCAGTGTTTGAAATAACTTTTAAATTTAATATTCGCGCGAATTTTCAACTTTTATTTTCTCAAATTTTCTAAAGCTAAAATTTAAGCTTTACAAACAGTTACAAAGAGGTTTTTACTTTTTCTTGAATATTTGTTGTAATTCATGGTTTTCATTATGTTTGGGGTATATATCATTCTTTTGGGGTGATATTTCTTAAGAAGATCCCAATATTTAGAATCGATTTTAACATATTTTTCGCGTTTTTCATTGAGTTTGGGGCCATTTTTCATTCTTTTGGGGCAATTTTTCATTTTTTTAGGGTGATATTTCTTACAAAGGCCTCAATATTTAGAATCGATTTTAATTTGGGGCATAATTGCACAAAAAAAAATTAAATTTTGCCCCAAATTATTAATGAAAAAAGGCCCCAAAAAAATGAAAAATCACCCCAATCCTACTACAAAACGTTGTTGTTGCTTACTATATAAATTTTTGGGGCCTGTTTTCATTTATTTTTGGGGCCTTTTTTCATTGGGGCCTAATTTCATGGAGCCATTTTTTAAATATGGTATCTCGTTATTTTTGATTTATTTAGCAATTCTTGACAAATCCACCTCGCGCATTATATTTGATTGCTGGTTGGAGTTTTTTTTAGTTCGAATATAAATTTTATTGATGAGAGCTTACCTGCGTGTCACCTTTGGCGATGTCTTTCTAGACTGCGTTGACCCTATGTGTTAGAATCGAAGACTCTGCCGACCGGAGCAGAGCAGATCCCTGCCAAAACACTTCTTAAAGCTTGAAGTTTTAAAATTTAACCTTACGGGCCTACAATGGTAGGTCCCTTCAAGGCTTCCCAAACTTAGGTCTATTTTGCCAATGCAAAATTTATTTTTATTTATTTAAATTGAATTATCTATTTAAATTTAAAAACGTATGTTATAACTATGATTTTAAGGAGTCGCATGACAGCGCGTCGCTTTCTCGGAATCCTGTTTTACATTAAAGGAGTTGATTAGGTCGAAAGCTTGATACAGCAGATAGGTTTCTCCATCGTCATCCTACACAATGAGGGATGCTAAAACTAGAGGCTTTAGGCAATAACACCCAAATCAATTTGGAAATAACGCCCTAAAAAAACTTGTACAATTTGTTGTTGCAACATTTTTCGTCATTTTGGGTGTTATTTCCTTTCCAGGTTTCGTTTTTTTTGACAAGCAGTAAAGCCCAAAATAGTAAGTGGAAATGCATAAACAGTGGAATAACCCCCTGCTTGGGTTTTCTGTTGGATTTTGGAGTACGTGGGAGTTTGTGGTGCAGGGAAATAAGTCCCCGGGAACTAAGTCCACTGAGGGACTCAGTTCCCACCTAGTGGGAAATAAAACCACTTTCGTGAAGTGGACTTAGTTCCCATGTGAGGTGGGAACTAAACCCACTTTCTTATGGGTACTTAGACATTCAACAGTTAGAAACGTATGGGGGGGGGCAAGTCTGACAGTAAACCCAAGCAGGGGGTTGCAGGGGGACAGCATAGCCCCCCATACGTGTTAAACTGCAAATTATGTTTGTGCTTTATTTCCATCTTGTTGTTTATTTTTGTGCGCTATGCATTTTTTGGGCGTTATTTCCAAATCGATTTGGACGCTATTTCCTTGGCCGTTATTGTTATTGTTATTCTTAACGTTATGCCAACAAACCAACACTTATTTAAAGTTTAAACACAATAGATGTGTTTTATAGAACAGGACCTGTCGCACAGTGCTTAAGGCATTATGCAGTCAGAACCGAGTGAGACTGTGCTGGGTACCAGGACACTGCGGTATAGCTGGAAATGAGCAAGCTGATGAGCTTGCGAGAAGAGGCGGGGAAATGTTAGACGGAGGGGATGTGGATATTAAACCACCTCCTTGCATCATAAAAAGCGATATTAGGAATAAAATAACTAAGGAAGCCGACCGGAGGTGGGAGGGCCTCATCGGTCACGCAGTATCTAAGGCACTTTGGCCGCAATACGACACTAAAAGATCTAGGGAAATCCTCAAACTAGGCAGGGAACAGCTCAGGACACTGATCGGCATACTATCAGGGCACTGTCTTCTTAGAAAACATGCCAAAAGGCTCGGGCTGGCAGACTCGGACAATTGTAGATTCTGCGATGACTTGCAAGCCGTAGAGGACATAACACATATACTATGTGAATGTGAGGCAATAGTCGCAGTAGAAGAAAATTTCTGGGCAGGTACTTCTTCCAACATCTAGAGGAGTAGACAATACCAACTATGTACAAGGGGCTACTTGGTTTTTGCAGGGAAATTGGGGTTTTCACAAGGGCAAGTGTTTAGGTGTTTTTCCATTGTAGGTCACTGCAATTGGTTCCCTATAGGGATCGCGATGGGCCCTTATGGTGCCTAGTGCCGTATGAGACATCTGTCTCATACCCCTTTTTAACCTAACCTAACCTAGCACATCTAAAGTAAAGTAAAGTGGAATCTTCAGCACCATGAACATCAAATATTCAGTTTTTCTTGAAACATTGGTGTCCATTCCTTCTACATATCCAAAGCCATCTTAGTCAAATGATACGTACTTTTCTGACCTGTTCGATGTCGCTATACAGCTTGTAGATTTCGCTGTTAAATCTCCTCCCCCAAAGCCCATTAACGCAAGCGGGAGCAAAAATTATTCGAATAATACAATTTTGCTTTCGAAACGATCAAGAACGTCCATGCTTCTGCGCCATACAGCAGTACTGGGATGATGATGGTCTTATATATAGAGTCTTCTTAATGTTTCTTGACAAAGCCTTCATAATTAGTTGCCTTCTTTGATCTTTCGCCAAACAGTGTAAATCTTCGTTCGATTTCTGCTGTGGTTTCATTGTCAGAGTTCGTTCGTTCTCCATCGTCATTCTGCACAATCTGACAAGTTTGGCAGGGATTCCAAAACTATACATAGCTCTGCATAGCTCGTTCCTTTCACTTTTTGTTTTTTTTTCCAGGATCTGCCGTAGTAGGAATACTTCGTTGTGGACCAGACTGGTAGGGCCTAAAACCATTCGTTGAAATTCGAAATTCGTTGACGAATGGTTTCAGGCGTTCACGCAGTACGGCATAAATTATCTAACATGCAATGTTGAAGAGACTGAGAGCGAAAGGGAGGGAAAGAGAGCCGCGCCGCTAACCGCGTCTCGCGCCCGCCGCCGAGAATGGTCGCGGCCTCGCGCAAGGCGGTACGCCCCGTGCAACGGCGACGTGTATTCTCAGACCCGGAATAAACTGGAAACTTACTTCTTCAACTAAATTAATATTTTCCTTCCTGATCTTCACAAATCAATGATAATACGCTGTTTTCCGGACATGTACAAATTGACATTATGTTTTCTTTAAATTCAAAATGGATGTGTCTTTTTGAAACGAATATAAAGTCCAAATGGATATTATGTCTTCTTGAAAAGGACAGAAAGGTCCATTTAGACTTTGATCCGGTCATAATGTCCATGGACCTTGTGACCGTTTCAGATTGGACAATATGTCTGTTTGTTGTCAACGTCCATGGACATTATGTCACCCCACCGTAGATTGCATTTTATTTTTTACTAAAGTGAAGTGGGAGCACTGTTTTTTATTGCGCATGCTTTTACGGTTTGTAGGTGCATCAAGTCAAGCCCAAGAGCAATAGCATAGGCTGACATATGCAATGATAAGAAATAAGATAGCAGTAACAAAACACTACCTACACCAATGAAACTGAAGATAATCGTATTCACAAAAAAAAATCAAACAAAACCACTTTAGCTTGTGATAATTATGACCAAGCGATGCGTATGTGGCGGACAGTAGCTCGAAAGTAGTATTATTATTCGGATGTAATGGGTGGTTGCGAAAGTGTTGAGTGGGACGGTTATGATGAGGAGAATTTAGTTCCGCCTCAGCAAGTGCATTGCTGCGAGGAAGAACAGTCCGATTCGGAAGATGATTTTCATCAGAGACGCACGCAGGGGCAGGGGTGCTGCGGTGGTGAAAGTGAAAATGAATACGAGCAGGAGAACAATTTCGTCCCACCGACAAGACGTGCGTTTGTTAAACTGCTTGATACCTACAAATTGTGTTCATATTTATTTGAAATAAATTTGTTTTTAGAGACAACTAACAATTATGCACCTATTCGTAGTATAAACGATCCTTCTGTTGTTGTTCATCAACCTACCTTTAATAATAATCCGCAAGTTATTAATCATCAGCCAACTGTTGTTCATAGAATACCAACAATTTGTGATTTGCCAAATGAAACATCGCCACAGTCACCGCTACCAATTGTTTCCCCAACTCGATGCGTTTTGGATATACATGAGCTTCTAGCTGAAACAGAGAATATCGATGCAGAGACCGCAAAAACAATAGTTCAATTATTCGATAAGCAAAACACCATTCCGTTTATATGTCGTTATCGCAGAGATCTTATCGGCAATATTCAACCAGATAAGCTGTACACAATCAAAAATGCTTACCACGAAATTATCTGTTTACGAAAGAGAGCTGAGACTATCATTGGCGAACTGGAGAAGGTAGTCGAAGTAAACGATAACATTCGAGCGCATATATTGTCTGCCAAAAGTATCCACGAGTTGGGACATCGGGTAAGGCAATAATAAATTTGGTGTTATCACAGACCGCGACAAATCTCGTTATTATTATCTTATTGCTGTTCTTTAGATTAGATTTTATGTATTTAAAGCTTATACCTTATATTTAAAGCTTATACTATAAAATATTGGTAATCCACTAGGTATCTGCTGCAGTTTATAACAATATATTGTAAATTGTACGGAGTATTGTCAATGATTCATTGTCCACTGTAGTAATATAGTTAGTAGCTTCACTTGAGCAAAGTGGCTGTAGTTTAGGGGGTTTAGGGTTATGTAGGTCTGTTCTTTGACTTTTGTAGTAAAAATGGAAAAGACTGTGAAAATGGCTATGGTGGGGATACATTAGGGAACGCTTTTGTAGTAATGATTGAAAAATTACAGATGTATTTTGTTTTTCCATAAATTGCATGCGAGTATAAATCCAAGTAAATATGTGGAAGAGTTTGTACTGACTGAGCTACAAGCATTCGGGAAGTGAAAAAAAGCTACATTATTTTCCCGCCTTCTGATACCATTTTCATACCAATTTGTTTCTCATGTCACGGGAAATCAAAGACAAAATAATGCAAATAGTCGTTACACGCGCATGCTGAAAAGGACAACAAATTTCAAATAATCTGTAAATTTTCAGGCGACTGTCAGTTGTTTCAATTCTTAAAATCATAAGGCTACATTCGGCACAAAGTAAAGAAATTTTTGAGTAGGTATTCATATTTGCTTTTTATTGTCTACTAAAGATTGTAGGGCGGAGGGGTGTGTGCCGTTTGGAGGTGTTTAGTAAGTTGTGTAATGCATACATATTTACTTAAGGTAACGGTACATTCCGGAGTGGACCTGCGCCTCAAACAAAAAAGTATCTCCAACCAGCACAATCTTTAGCCATCGACATCCTGCACAAAGGGACGAGTCTTAAAATCGATGAAAAGGTATAGTGGGTATCTATTTCCTGGGTTTTCTCCAAGATCTGCCGCACTGTGAATATTTGATCGATGGTGGACTTTCCTGGTCTGAAGCCACATTGATAGGGACCGATTAGGTTGTTGACGAAAGGCTTCAGGCGACCTTGTAGGCAATGTAAAGAAGACCGTTACCTCTGTAGTTGACGCAGCTCAGGGGAGGGTCTTGAGGATCGGGCAACAATGAAAAGGTTCAATTCATCGGGCATACTTTCCTCTGACCATATTTTACAGATGAGCTGGTGCATGTTCTTAACCAAGTCATCGCCCGCCCCTTTAAACACCAACCGTCTTCTTATCAGTAGTTAACATTTTGAAGCAAAGTATTTGGGTAAAAAGAAATGTGGTTCTTACCATATTTATAGAAAAACCTGATATACGAGTATGTATCTATGACATATAAGATTGATGATTATACAATTATTATCAATTTTATTATTTTGATTACATATATCAATTTTATTATTTACAGCTAAGTTCCAGAAATCGAGTGAAATCGAAATTGCAAATCGAGTGAATTCGTTTTCAGTGTTCTGCATTTCGAGCGATTCGGAAACTCCGAAATTTTTCCCAATAGAAAGATAATTACCATTATCAAATTATTGTATTGTAAAATGTGCGGTTACCAACTACCAGTGTAAATTGTATGTACAAAAAAAAAAAGAAAAGAAAAAAAATTCATTTCCGATTTCATTTCGAGTGAAAGTGAAATGTGGAATCTAGCAGTTAGTTTATGGTTCGCCTTAACAAAAATAGAGTGAGAGCAGTGTAGGAACTAGGAATTTGTATGTAAGTTGATAGTATAGATATGTGTGTACATATTATTGCATGTTCTTAGGTGTGACTGCGATATTATTTACCACATAAATGCTTTTTTTGTTTAGTTTTATTAAAATTCCCGCACCAACAAACTAAAGGACTATTCACATGAGAGCAACCAACTACATATCTACGAACGAAAGAATATTGGCGAGTTTGGACAGTCCTTTCACATGAACAGTCTTGGTCGCGCGATTTATAATTTGAGCCTAAGTTCTCTTTTTAAATTTTTATTCTTAATACATTTTTATGAATTAATTAATTATGCTACTCTTGGAATAGTAAACTGTGCAATTTTCTGTTTATAATTACATCAAAGGTGGTTTGACCGCATTTTATCAATTCCGCTATGCACACAGGACTATACCCAATCTTCATATTACTTATTATTTTAATTTTTATTATACATATTATTATTTTTTATTTATCCATAGAGTATACAGATTGGGTTATGGGGTCTTGTAATATAGGCATTAAAAACTGGGTTATCATGTCACGATAACGAACACCATTAAATCCTCCAGCGCAAAATCCGCACCATTTTGTTTCTTAACAATTACTCGTGGATTTTCTGAACCCCAAATGCAACAATTTTGACGATTAACGAAGCCATCAAGATGAAAATGAGCTTCATCACTGAAGATGATTTTGTTCGAAAATTGCAGACTGTAGCTGACAAACCTTCATTATTTTTAAAATATTGCTTAACAATGCAAAATGCGTTGTTCTTTCGTATAGCGCTTTATTCTTACTAATCCCGAACTGTCAGCTGTCACATTGTTATCTTTTTTTCCGTTGGCATCACTGTACTATTAAATGTCGCAAAATTAAAATGTTGCGTGAAATAGTAATGAAATAATCCAATCCCCCCTCCCCCCAACACTTTTTCCTGCGTTCACCGCTTCCTACAACATATTTTTTCTTATTAAAGGTGAAAAAACACAATAGTGTTAGAAACCCAGATTAGTGCGGGACTTTTACCGCACTAAAAAAAAAGTAAAAGTAAAAAGTATTTTTTTTTTATTGTAGTACGTTTCCTTCGAAACGAGGACATCGTACTCCCTCCGTCTTGTTTGCTAGGACGATCGAAAACATCTTCAAAAGTTCAAAATGTATACAGTTAACAAAAAACAAACCGTATACCCACTGAAGTAAAAAGTAACATTTTGTAATTCTTATAAATAAACAACATTAGTACTAAATGAACACATTTGCTAAAATATACCTAAACGGCAATGTTTTCCCCTTTCTTCGCTGTCAAAAACACTTTCCGATACTTGACGTTTCATTTGTGAAATGACGTACAATTCTTAATGCGCTTTCGTCTCGTAACACTCATTAGGTATATTATACTATATGAAAAAAGTGCGCATACGCCACAGTATACAATACAAAATGTTTTACTTAAGGCGGCTCTCAGATTAAGGTAACAAACAATAAGCAACTAAGCAACTAGCAACTGAAAATAGGCAATACGCAACTTTTTTTTAACCTGGGTCTACATAGAGGCGACTGAGCGACTTACGAAAACGTTAGGGAACGTACTACAACTATGAAAAATGACAGATGCATTTTGTTTTTCCATAAATTGCATGTGAGTATGAATCCAAGTATGTATATGGAAGAATTTTTACTGACTGAACTACATGCATTCGAGAAGACAAAAAAAGCTTCATTATTTTGCCGCCTTCTGATACCATTTTCATACCAATTTGTTTCTCCTCATGTCACAGGAAATCAAAAGAGAAAAGCAAATAGCCGTTACACGCGTTTCAAACCAAATTCAATAATTCATCTGTCAATTTTTAGGCGACTGACAGTGGTTTAAATTTATACACAAAGAAATTTGTTGAGTAAAAACTAGTAAGATTCTCAGTGGAGGGGTAATATCTTACTCCCTCGACGCCGCTCTCTTTTACGAATTTTTCGAGTTGAGGAACAACATTGAGTAAAAATGCGTAAAAATTCGTAAGATTTAAAAGTAAAGGAACGTACCTATTGTCAGTAACATGCAAAATGACTAAAAAAGTGAAAAGAGTAAGTACAAAATCTACGATATGTTCACTATACGGTTAAGTCAGTTATTTTTTCCCAACTGACAGTTTACAAAGAAGTACGCACCGGTCACGCACCGGTCATTTCTTGGTAGCGTTTAATTTCGTAGCTACAAAAACAAATACATTACGAGTATGGATGGAAATAAAAAGCAAGTTCTTATATGTTTTATTGTTACTTCCCACAGCACGCAATCTACAAACCTGCTAACACAGATGATCCACAAGTACCGTACCTTAAAATCCATGAACAGTATGCCCAATGTTGTTAGAAGGAGTAACACAGCGAGTTTCGTTGGATGATCTTGTTGACTACTTAGACCCGCGTTTCAATACACTTCAGAAGTTGAAAGACATCATATGTCACATCGTATCAGAGAAACTAAGCTGTCATACTGGAGTTGGTGAAGAATTGCGTCGATTGTAAGATTGACTAATATTTATATCTAATAAATATTAATTAATATCTTACACAGACAAAACGTACACAAAATCATACTAAAATGCTCCAAAGCTGAGGTAGTACATCGAAAGGCAACAGAACCTGTCAGTTCCACAGAGGCGGCCACCCCTACTCTGGATAATCGTAACGATAAATTAAAGTACGAAAAGTATTTTAAATTCGAAAACGATGTTCGTTATGTGAGGCCTCATCAGGTGTTGGCCATCAACCGTGGAGAACGGTTCAAGTTTTTAACGGTACATCTGATTATTCCGGAAGAGTTTAAAAACAATATCAGGAACTATATTAATGGTTTGTTCAAGTGCAATTGGCGTCCACTTACACTTAGGGATGAAATATTTACAAACGCCTTCGAGAAGTGCTATAACACGAAACGTAAGTTGAAGGTTGAAGCACACACAAAATTAACGCGCAGTTCTGCATAAATTTTAAGAGAGCAAAGAAAAAGAAAGTCTTTTCAGTGCAGACATTACCCACTGTCGGCAAAATGAATCCAAAAATTCGTATGAATTGCGCGTTCTTGATAATCAATTGATGGCTAATCCTATTGTTCAATTTTGTTTTCATTTTCAGTGTTACCTTTGGTGCGAAGGCAAGTTCACGCGGATCTCACTGAGAAGGGAAAGAAGGCTGCAATTTTTGGATTTGCTACAAATCTGAAGCAGTTGCTTTTGATGCCACCGCTGAAGGGAGAGCCCATTCTGGGTATTGATCCTGGTTTTACGAATGGTTGCAAATGTGCGGTTATATCAGAAACGGGAGATGTTTTAGAAGTGGGGGTAGTACATCCCCATATTGAAAGTAATGATCCAGAAAAGTGTGGCATAACTTTGGCAAATATGCTTACAACACATGGGTAGGTATGTTAAATAATATACAACTTTTTTTTTAATAGGAAATTTACTTTTTGGGAATGAGGCTTGATATTTATTAGTTTTTGGAAGCGGATATAGGTATACAACGGGGCTTCGGATCTCTAGTCTACTGAGTTTAACTGTATTCTGTAGAATTAATTGAGCCAAGCATGTTCAGCTTAAGGTGGGTTTCCACATGTCGGTTGATTGACAAAGTTTGACAGCTCTCGCGTTTATGTCATTGAACGAAACCGCCGGCAGTTCATTTCCACTTACGTCAATTATTGGCAAAAAATCGTTTGTCAGTTGATTGACCAACTTATGAACTCGATGCCAATTAATTTTCACTGCCAATTATAGACAAACTGACATTTTGTTTGACAATTCAGCTATTTCCACTTGTCCAGTGGTTTCTTTGTCAGTTATTGACAAACGCTGTTAGTCAATTCATTGGCAAGCAATTTTTCGCTATTTCCACTTGCCAATTTTTTAATTGGCATAAAAATACGTCAATTGTCAATTTCAAATCGACAAGTGGAAACCCAGCATGTAGTAATCTGAACATCTAATCTAATAATTTCAAGATTCTAGTTTAGTAAGTCTGACAGCTCTCTCTTGATGTCTTTGAGTTCTTATTGGCATCGATTGATCACGTGAGCAGTTTACTCAGTATTGGCGTTCATGGAGCGGTAGGTAGGCGTAGGCCACAGACACGCAAAAATCAAGAATTTCTCGACTTACTACAAAATTAACGTTTACATTGGATTCTCAGGGAGCGTAATTTGACATTCGATGCCCCGACGACGTAGAGCATCAGTAAAAAGTTCCAAGTTGATTTTTATTAACTAAAATAACTATAATTGTTCATTAACTACTTTTTGATCTTCGAATACTTTTTGTTACTAAGGACACACTTCATATACACTTCATAATACACGACGCACGTGTATTATTTTTTCTGTGTGGCGTGGCACTGTGGCGTTCATTTATTAATTTCTTGTTTACCTACATCTGAAAGAAACTCCGATCTGTACCCAAACGTATTTCACGCTTGAATGCGATTAAATTGCTAAGAATTGCTATATTTACACAGAAATGCTATTTAAAATCAATCACATAATAAAAGCATTTGAAGAATTACCTATATCCTTTCTTGCTGAGAAAAAGTAATTATTTTTTTAGTTTTTTTTTTTAATTATTCTTTTTATCATGATGTCAAGCATTCAATTAATAGACACATTTTTTTAAAGCTATTCAAAAAAAGATAAGAGCGTTTA
Organism: Cheilosia scutellata; assembly: GCA_955612985.1. Taxonomy (NCBI): domain Eukaryota; kingdom Metazoa; phylum Arthropoda; class Insecta; order Diptera; family Syrphidae; genus Cheilosia; species Cheilosia scutellata. The sequence goes on along the minus strand of OY015312.1, from coordinate 50,521,353 downwards.
AATGTATACAACTCACAAGCTGTATTTTTTTTTAATTTAACCGCTAGCGTCATGTCAAACTCCATATAAAAAAACAGACATTTTCCTAGAAAATGTTCAATCTAGCCCAAAATTACCCACTAGATTGAGAAAAAGCGTCTCTTCATTTTATGAAGAAATGATAAAATCAACAGCTGCTGTTGATTTTGTACTGACTGACGTTTATGATGTTCGGGACACGACTACGTAATCAACGTAACGCAATCGTATTTTCATTAAAAACTGATAAAATCACAATTACTACTTACTTACTTACTTACTTAGTAACACCGCGTCTCCACGAGCAATATTTCATAGCTTACCATCTGTCATTTCTTATAGAAAGAAATAATGATAGTATGCAATAAAATGTAGGGTGGGCATTTCATAGCTTACTATTTCCATATAGTCCGGGAGGCAGGGGTCTTTTTGACCGACTCATCGCTTGCCGGCTGATTTTAATGGACATAACAGATACTATGTTGACAATGACGAAACCGAACATCAGTTGTTCCGGTAGCGGTGGGTGCGGTTGTGGGAGGGTGTGGAACTTGTCGAAAAAAAAAATTTTTTGAACTCATTTTATGCCGACTGATTTTTTTTAATAAATTATTGACGTCATATAGTGTTGAAAAAACATAGTCAGTCGCGTTGTGGAGGGGGGATTATACGTCAGCTGGTCGCATGAACTTGCAAAAAAATGAATAATAATACGGGGAATAAAGATATTCACTTCGGAAAAATTAGGGAAAAGCTGGATTTTTGCATGAACCTTCCTTTTGTGGTTCTAAACAATATCCCAAAAGTCCCCAGCGATACATGTGCCGCTAAAAATGTTACGCGGGGTCAAAGGTCATGAAAAACTGTTTTTCGTGAATATCTCGTTAACAGATACTTTTATCGAAAAATAGTGTATATCGAATTTGTAGCTTAGAAAATTTCCTACAAATATACTAAATACAAATCTGGAAAATAAAATTTGGCGTTCTCTTACCGTTTGGGCGTGGCACGCCCCAAAAGTTTCAAAAATACCATATGAAATAGTACCAAAATTTCAGGAATGGAGTGACAAATCTTTCCAAAGTTATTTCTTTTATTATAACTATGTGTGTAGTTAACTAATAAAAGAAGTTTCATGAAAATCCGATCATAAGGACCGAAGATATAAAATAATTATTCAAAAATTCAGTGGTTAAATTTTAATTACCTCATATCTTAGGTCTTTATGATCGAATTTTGATGATGACGACGTATATCGATTTTTTTATCAAATGCTCGTATCTATTTAGGCACCAAGCTCGTTTAGTAAAGTACATAATCATAAAAAAAAAATTATAAACAACATTTTCAGGAAAAGTAGGTACGTAGGTTAGTTTGTATAGGACGTAAGTTTATCACAGAAGACTAGACACCATATTGGGCCCACCGCCATCCCTGGGGAACCTTAGTTCTACATAACCTAAGAAAGTTTTCAATTTGAGAGACCAACCTCCTCTTAAAGTTTTACCGCAACGTATAGATCTATATCACTGGATATGTACCTCATCCTGTACTTAGTTTTGAAACCATCTATATAAATTTAAATTTAATTTTCATTCAAATTTAATTTTATTCTTTTGCCAGCCCTACCTGTGTGTCGATTCATTGAGTATGAAGCTATGTCCTATCTGTCCGGTTTTTAAAAACCCTGCGTTAGTTAAAAGTTACATATGGGCTGCTTAAATGTTTACGAGATTTTTAGCTAAACAATACCTTAGAGCTTAGAGGCATTGTAAGAAAATCTAATAAAAATACGGCTGTATGTGTATGCCTTCCCACTGTTTGAAAAGAGTTTTAATAAATTAACGTGAGTACCTACGGGAGCAGAGCTAATCACCTTAATGAGGATAACAAATAAAGGCCAAATTCTACATTATTTACCAAATTCCAAACGACGTTTACGACAGAGATTGAGATTGAACAGATTTTGATGTTTATTTCCTCATTATAGCTGCAAACGTATTGCTCTGGGCAATGGAACCGCTTGTCGTGAGACGGAGGCTTGGCTCGCTAAACTTTTCGACAAGGGAATTTTGGATCGCACAACAGTTCGTTACGATATCATTTCCGAGCAAGGAGCTTCGGTTTACTCTTGCAGTGCTGTGGCAAGGAAAGAGTTACCAGATCTCGATGTGACGCTAATCAGCGCAGGTTAGTTACATAATATGTATAGGAATTTGGTTTCATTATTGAATTTTATTCGATTCTAATTTGTGTTGGTCCATCAACTTTTTACTTTAAAAGTCTTCATTTTACACTTCGTTTTCAGTTGAAAAGTTGCAGAATATCGATCTCCATTTTGTTTTTTCTCTAATATTTTAAATTTTTATTTTTCAGTTTCTATTGCACGTCGCTTAAATGATCCACTTAGTGAGTATGTAAAAATTGACCCACGTCACCTTGGTATTGGCATGTATCAGCACGACATAAGTCAGAAATTTCTCTTGAAATGCCTTAATGAAGTTGTCTCGGAATGTGTAAGTTTTGTAGGAGTCGACATCAATACAGCGAGTGTAAGTCTGTTAAAGTAAGTATGTATAAATGTGTTCCCATCGTATATTTTCGTTTTTTGGCAAATTTAATAACAATAACAACAAATTGCCTGTTGTTTGATTTTGTTTTTGCCTTTCGCGTAAATTAGGTGCGTTTGTTTTACATAAACTCATAAAGAAACCTGAGAAATACAAACTGACTTTTGCTCTATCAACTCAACTCATAGACATGTTGCTGGCCTTGACGAGAAACGTGCTCAGAATATCATTCAGTATCGACAAAGCAATGGACCCCTTCGCACGAGAAAGGATCTCTTGAAAGTAAGAGCCATCGGAAAGAAGTCATTCGTACAATGCTGGGTAGGTGTCGTTTCTATAGACGTAGACCATTATTTTCATTGGTTATTTCTTTTACAAATAGCTTTATTCGTATTGACCCAAAAACTGTTGGCGGTAAAGTTGACAATTTGCTAGACTGCACTTGGTTGCATCCAGAAAGCTATACAATCGCCACTAAGTATAAAATGATTCTAATTTGATCGGTTTCTAATGATTTTCTTCTTCAGAATAATAAGGCTGTGCGGTCTTAAGGTCAACGACATTGGGAAGCCAGAATTTATTTCGACAATCAGAACTTTTGCTCAGTCTTCTCCCATTGAGTCATTGGCCACACGTTTCAATACTCCTACCGAAAGGGTAGATTTAAATGCAGTCTTAGGACAAATAATATTTGATAAATAATTATTTTTCTTAGTTGCAAATAGTATTGGAGGCACTTTTGAGGGAGTTGTTTCAAGACTATCGATCGGATAAGATCAATCAAAAGCAACCGCTTTTCAAGAAGGACATAACACGAATTACAGACTTATTTATTGGAGAGATTGTCACTGGTGGGTAGCACAATTTATGAGCTCTTTATAACTGTCTTAATTCCAATAACTTTTTCTTTGCAGGAGAAGTAAGAAATATCGTTGATTTTGGCGCCTTTATTGATATTGGACTTGAATGCGATGCATTAATTCACAAGACCAAAATGAATGGAATTAAGCTCAATCTTGGTGATAGAGTATCTACATCGGTTCTTGATATTGATATTCCTCAGGGGCATATCGAATTGAGATTAGATGTGTTGATTAAGTGATTGATCTTTTAAATTATTTTAAATTTATTTTTTTAGATTTTTACATTTTCATCCTTTTAAAGGTGTTTATGTTTCTGTGACATAAAAACAATTGAACGAAATAAAATGATATTGGCAGCACACGAAGCCCGTATTTTGCTGACCCGTCAAACTGTTTTTTTTTTTGTGGGAGAAAAATTTGATTTTTTTTATTCAGACTTTTTTCGAACTTTTGCTAATTATTTCATATCTTTTTCTATGTTATTAAACATTTAAGTGGCCTGTGCTCCAAATGCGTTTCGTCCCGATGTGGTGAGTGGGCTCATCAGTAGACGAATCTCCATATCTGCCTGGACGCACTGTTACTGATGTTTACCGAGACCATAGGGGTTTTTCTTTTTTAGTTCGGAGCAGAGCCTGAAATTAAAAAAAAAAAAGTTCGTGTTTCTTTTTTAGCTCAGAATTTCTGTTTCCTTTTTCTTTCAGAGAATGATCAGAGCGCGCTCTATGAGCTCAGTATAAATTGACTGAGCAGGCTGAGTAAAAAGCTGATTACGCATTTACAGCAGCAAAAAAAAAAAACGGGATACACAAAAAAGTTAAAATGGCTGACGAGCCTTGTTGTTCTGGCACAGAAGGTAAACCAAATTAATAAATAAACATATGACAGGTCAAGTCTGTTTCATAAACAAATTAGAACGATCTGAGCACGCTCGGTTCAGAGAAAGAGAAAAACGCCTAAGGTATATCAAATCACAATCACAAAGTGACTGTGAACCATAACCTTATACGAATCCTTTGACTCCAAAAAGTTACAAACACCGGACTAAAATCGAAATTTAATTTTAGTATCTGTACATCTGTACGTAGTTTACGACAAGCGCCATCGGGAATAGGGGTGAATAATGTCGATTTCGGTTGGTCATCCAGAACCATCCGAAAGAACTCTCCGAATCGGGATGCCAATCGAACAAGCTAACAGATCTTATTTGAGTTTGAAGTCTATCAGCCCTATTATGGCTATCAAATATCAACACGATATTTGATAATAATTGATACGTATCAACAAAATGAATGAATCGGTATTATGGCTATCAACCTATCAACATTTTTGATGAATTGTGAATTGTATTAGATTTAAGATCTATTGTGAATAGTTTTATCGATAAACTTGGTATTACGGTTATCAAAAAATTTGATATTCATCAAATTTTCTATCAACCACAAATTTCTCGTTGATACGTATCAAATATTCGGTGCATCAAATTAAAAAATGTATATCCTCGTTTTTATTGTTAAATAACGACTTTAGAGCGAAATGTCTTCGGTAGACATCCCAAATGTACTCAAACCACGAGTAGCAGCGATTTTAAAATTATTTACTCAATAAGGAAACTATCAACTGAGCGTTGGGAATAACTTTTACATTTGCATTGCACAATCAACAGTGTTGTTCGTTCTTTTGATTTGCGAAAAAAACAACTTTTGTTTATAAAAAACAACAATATTATTTAACCAACACTAGTAGTCAGCCATACAACAAAAACCAGCTACAAATCAGAAACGTCAAACGTCAAAACAGAACCCATTCTCAATGAAATTTCGATAAGTATTCACAATGAGGTAAAATGTATCAATTGATACTCATAATACCAAACTATCAATGAATTGATAGATCTTATCAAGTATCAACTAATTGATATTTGATAGCCATAATAGGGCTGTATGTGTCGTTGTATTTATTAAACTCAAGCGCACTACTCACTACTTGATGACGAGGACGAGAAAGATAGTGAAGATGATAAAATTGAACTACAAAATTCAATCGGAAGTCAGTTCAGTGCCAATCGAACGCTTTCAGAAGCGTTCGGATTGCTTCCGGACGGTTCTGGACGACCAATCGAAAACGGCATAAGTACGCTACCGACCAATCTAGATTTAATGTTCAGTTGAATACAATTTTTCTAAAAATCTATACATATAATAAAACTGTAGGAATTTTCTTTGTCAGCTAAAAACTCGAAAACTACTGGACAGATTTCGATGAAACTTTTTTTTTAAATGTTCCTTAAGACTGTGAGACTGCTATAGGCTATATCGTTTACAACCACGTCCTTAGGAACAGTTTTTAGTTCTGAAGTGAAAATATATACATACACATATACCTTGCTACAAATGGATGTTTATACTTTTGCGATCGTGCGACAGGACAAACAAAAACAAAACACACTAGTATTATAAACAAGTAGCAAGATAATGGAGAGGGAGGGCGATGCAGAGGGTGTACATTAAATCGATATCTATTCTCATATTAAAACTAAAGGAATATTTATAATAAAACTGTAGGAATTTTCTTTGTCTCCTAAAAGCGCGAAACCTACTGGACAGATTTCAAGGAAATACTCAAAGTGTAATCTTAAATGTACCAAATATAAGTTTCTTTGTTTGCTAAAGGCGAGCGGCGCAAGTCGAGCACGGGTCAGCTAGTATTCAAAAAAAAATTGCTCCAACTTAAGATTTAACGTCAAAAAGTATAATTATGCATTTTTGAATTGCTTTCAAACAACCAGATATATCATTTTGTTCAGTTAAATCATTATGCCTTCCAGGATCATGTAAACTGGCTTTTATTTTGCAGTGTAAAATATTTCATGGATTTATTCTACAAATTTTATTTTCAAATCATGAATAGATAAATGGATACTTATTAAACATTATCTAACTACTTTGGAAATCTGCCTTCATGAATTCAGAGCAGTTTGCTAGTTAGTATTGTTTTTATTTAGCTCGTAGTAAACAGAGACTGGATAATGAGGTAAAAGTAACTGAATGTTTTACTCACTAGAGCTTAGAAAATTTTCTTCAACCGCATTCGTATGGAAACGTATTAAGGAAACACTATTGTCCTTGAGCCGCTTTCCACCACCGAGGAATCATGCTTACTCTTAGTACTCTGTAGATCCACGTTTCTCGTTTGGTTGCTTTCCAACACTTTCTAATACCACGCTTCTCGTTAAGTTGCTTTCTGTCACCTAAAAAGCTTGCATCGTCATAGGGCCGGAACAGAACCAAGCTTGTCGTTAGGAAGACTTCTGACATCCAGGAATAAGGATTTACAGTATGTCCTCACCAAACCACGGTTGTTTTTTTTTCCGCTTGAAATCACAAACCCAAACTATCGTTGTACCGCTCTCTGAACTCTTAAGTCCTTTTTAGCACGCATACAAGCTTATGATAGTCGATAGATAGTCGTAAATGTTTTACTTATTGAATAATATAGCATTTCCCTCCTTTTCTGGTAGTGTTCGCAGAAGTGGTTCTTTGCAATTCGTAGCAATGAACATCTTTCCAGTTTCTACACTAAGTCCATAGTTAGACTCAGCATTCGATATGAACTAAAATACAGAGTGGCCTGAGGAAACTTAACCCGTAAACGAAAAAAACATTTTTTCTAAAGTTTAAGTTTGACTTTTTTTTATTTAGGAAAAAATCGAATTCGAATTTTAATGATTGTTTCATTACTATTACCACTATCGTTAATAATAGTTTAAATGTCGTATATATATAAATTTATTCATACATGTACGTTAATTAAATACAGTGTTTACTGGTATTAAATACTACTAATCTTTTAAAATATAAATTTAGTTTATATATAGGTATGCTTAACTTACAACTCTACTAATAATAAAAAATATAATATTATATTTGTTAGATTTCACATGTAAATGTATATAATATATTATATGGTATAACTAATTAAGAATAAATAACATTAAAAAATAATCTAACTACTTAATTGTTTTTGTTTTTTTTTCTTGTTTACAATATACGAACGTATATGATGTATTTATATATATAAATATAAAAACTATTCATCTCGATTGGAAATATAAAAGACGATAGCAAAGTAAAGCGTTTGGCTCGACTGTGAGAATTTTTTTTGTTGTTTAATGCCATAAATGGCGCATTTTATAAAAACTATTTAACATTAACACATTCAAATTTCACTGAACATTGATCAACAACAGGAATTCATGCTAAGCTTTTTTTCACGAATGTTTGTGTCAATGTCAAATAAAAGGAAAACATACATACACTACGAAACACACACATCACAAATTAAGTGTAACACAACGAAGTTAACAACTGAGGCCAATGGTATGTAAAGGAGCGCATCGTTATAATGTTTCGAAAATAAAACAAAATCTTGACTTGAGGATCTTTACCGTAGTCCTGAAAATTTTAAGAAATTCAATTAAAGTGAATAAAACATATTGGCATTCATTTAAACTTACCAACATAGAAGCATATGAGGTGAAGCCAAAGCAAGACGGCAGTATCCTATTTTTTATCTTTTTTTCTGTAAAAAATTTAAATTAATTTCTTAGTAAACTTAAATATTTTAGGTTATTTAATGCGTATACAAAACACAACAAAACATCAATGACATGTAGGAGAAAATTATGTGAATGTGAAATAGTTTCATACCAAAACCAGATGTTAGAAAATGTTAGACAAATAATACAATCAAGCAAATAGCTTAATATTACAAGGCTTGTAAAATAACTTACCTAAAACAGTTCCTTATATTATACACTAGCTATAGCGATCAGTTAAATGCATTGACACGAAACGTTTATAGCTCTTACGGCAAATGGTGTAGTGAAATGACAAGAAATTGCATACTAAGAGGGTCAAAATGTAAACCGAGTAGGTACAACAAACTTTTTACGAAAAATATAGATAATGATACGAAAGGTAATTAAAATGAAACTTTTACTAATTGGATTCAATTTTCTTTTCTTTTACCCTGAGGTTTTTGAAACCCCAAAAAAGGTCAGAGATCCCTAAATGTCTTTCAGAACAACAAAATAGGAACATAATAAAACGTCAAGAATTCTTACTAAAAATTTATCTCTACCACACTGTTTTTAGTAGTCGCTCCTCTTGCAAAATGGGTCCACTATGACAATAATATAATTAAATCTGCAGTTTATTGGAAATTTTCGACAAAATGTAGGTAAAAATTTCAATTTTTCGAGTATATATTCTGTCTATTGTCACAGATATGATAGAGACAGCTTTAGTGAAAACGATAGCTATCGTTCAATCGTTTTTATTTTACGTGATCTGGTCCCAAGCTAACTTTTACGAATTCACATGCCGTAAATATCCATATAAAATTACCTATTGTAATCATAAAATAGTTATGTCGAATTCAACTTAGTTAGAGTTGAGTTATCTTCAATTCAACTCAACTTTCACGCAACTCAAACTAACTAACAACTTATAGACAACCAGTGCCATCTTTGTTGTGTTTTGACAGACAAGGTTGTGTATGACAATACGGAAATACCGAATTTTGAATTACATAAAACCAAGAGACAACTCAACTGTAGTTTTCTGTGTTAAACCGCCAAAATTTGATAACGGTATTTTGTAGAGGGGTTAAATACAAGCATTTTTTACTATGGGAGGGGGGGTCTATCTGGCTTCGTTTAGGCGGGAGGGGCAATTAAAAAAAAAAATACTTAAAATGAAAAAAAAAAAAAAAAAAAAAATTGAGAAACAATGGCAACACTTACAATAAAGGACTTTAGGATTTTTGGAAGCCAGGAATCTGTTCTTCGATATTATTTTTAAATCAAGTTATAGCTGTTAATAGTTTTTGAAAAAAATACTTTTAAACTTGAAATTTCCAAATCGATTTTGAAATAACGCCCATCGAAAACTCGTACAATTTGTTGTTGCAAAACAGCTATCGCTTTTGATTCGATCAAATCGCTTTTGGAAATACAAAAATACAAACCCGCCATGAAAAGCGAACCGCCGCGCATTTGGGAATAAGCCCCCAGGGTTCGTTTTTTTGACAAGCAGCAGTAAAGCCAAAATAGTAAGTTGAAGTGGAATAAGTATGGGGGCATGCTTTGACATTTTGATATTCTTCTTACTAGTCAATTGAACTTTTTATATCACTTTCTATTAATGTGAGAATATTTATTACAGACGTTTTAGTAAGCCGGAATGGAATTCTAAAATCTTCATCGTCAAGTGTTTCAGAATAATTTGGCCTTGGGCGAAGTACTCTGTTTCTACTGGGTCTTAAATATGTATAAATCCATATTAGGACTGGAATCTACGATACGCTCGTCAACAAAAAATTGCTTTGAAACAATATATTTTTCAGCCACTTAAAATAAATAAAAATAAATATTTTGTTTATCTTTCAGATAAAGGCTTTAACAGTCACTTGGAGAGTCTGTTAGGCTTTCGGAGACTTTATCTAAAAGATAAGACTATCCGAGACGTTTAAAACCAAAATTTTAAGTTTATCTGGCAGATAAGTTCCTCATAGGCTATCAGAGACTTTATCAGGTAGTTTTGAAACTGACCCTAGGTGTTGCTTTGAGACTTCTAACAGAATAAATTTGTAAATATCATCTTGCGCTGAGAAACAACAACAAAACCCGAAGGATTTAATTGATGAAATACACAACACGGTTTTATTTTTAATGCCAACTGTTCGTAATGTGTATATTTAAGTTCGATATATATTTTATGTAAATTTTACAATAAATGCAATGTCAACTTTTTTTTCTCTCAAATGTTTAATTGTTCTTATTTATATTTAGTTTTTCATATTGTTTGCTAAATATCTTATACTCTTGGTATTGTTTTCGCTCATTCTGAATCTATTGTTAAGATGCGCTTTTTATTTGCTTTAACTTAAAAATTAGAACGTTTATTTGGAAAACATAGAAATATACGAATATTTATTATTTATTATTGAAATCTGGTTTATACTTTTTAATTATTGCTACACTAACTATTGTTTTTCTTTTCATTTAAAATTCTAATACCTATATCCTTATTTACGAAACAAATTGTATTCATATTGCATTTGAATACATTTATTTAATTGTTTGCCTTTTATATAGAGAATTTAATTTAACTTAAAGTTAAACGTGTTTGCTTAGTGTTATTTATTTATTTTTGTTCGTATGCAGTGAGTATTGCATATTTATTATAGTATATTCTCTTGAATAGTCTCTTAACATAAAACGCTTACATTAGTAATTATGTTCTCTTTTCACAGCCCTAACTATATTAAAAATCTATTGTTTTTTTTAATGTTGTCATTATATCATTTTTAATAACCTGTTTAAACAAAGTCAACTAGTTGTTTGTTATTCTTCTTAAATGTATTTTATTTTTATAGAAACAAAGTCCTACATGTCTGTAGGTGATATGAAACAAAAAAAAAAAAGGTCTACACAATCTTATGTTACACCGCTAGATTTATATAGTTTTTCAATTGTTATTTTAGTTTCTAATCGTATAAACGGATTGATTATAGCGTGATTTCTTATTATGTATTATTATTTTCTTAAAGAACTACTGCATAACGAGAATACTTTGAAAGGTAAGGGAAACAAAACTGAAAAAAATATATATAATTTGTTTGATTCCCGCACTCTGAAATCCCAGGATCTGATGAGCAAGTAAGAAAGGGATCTTCCCTTTAACTGAACCAGGCAGATGCTACAGTACAACGGTTCTAAAGCCAGTATTAGACGATATGTTGAATCAGCATACGTATGCTGATTCAACATATCGTCTAATACTAGCTTAACACGTGACATTGTACAATCGACTTTTTTCGATACAATCGAATTTGTTTAGATACAATCGAGGATTGGCCCCACCTAATTTGGCTTAGTCGATTGTATTGTTGTTAGCAGCACAAGCCAGAAAATGAGGTTTGAAACAAAATAGGTCTGTTCCTTTACTTTAAAATCTTACGAATTTTAAAAAATGTTTACTCGATGTCGTCAATTTTTTGACAATTCGGTTATAGCAATCACTGAAAAATTCCTGTCAGTGGGTTAGTAACAAACAAGTCTAAGTTTTGAAGTTAGAATTAATCATTGAAAACAAGTGACAGCTAAGAATAGAAAGAGAATCGAACACATCAGTGAAACGATTGGGTTCCAAATTAGATAACGAATATTAGCTGTTCTTTAAAATCGATTTCAATCTGTGAAATAATAAAAGTGAATTTAAAGAAAAGTTTTAATCAGAATTAAGTATTTTTTTTAAACAATTCTGTAAATGTTAAGCTTTATTTTGTTACCAATTAAAGCCAATATTGTTTGATTAATCGCCTTAAAATCGGAAATCGAAATTTTCCATGATGCATTTCATTGATAGCTGAGAATTGACAAACAAAAATCGCCTGACAATTGACAGATGATTTGAAGTTGGTTGTCCCATTTGGCCTGCAACAAAATGCTTCTGTCATTTTTCATAGATTACTACAAAAGCGTTCCCTAACTTTATCGTAAGTTTTTTTCTTTGAGAGAGAATTTAGGTCTGTTCCTTTAAATCTTACGAATTTTTACTAATTCTTACGAATTTTTACGCATTTTTACTCAATGTCGTTCCCTAACTTGAAAAATTCGTAAAAGAGAGCGGCATCGAAAGAGCAAGATTTTACCCCTCCATTGGGAATCTTACTAGTTTTTACTCAACAAATTTCTTTGAGTAATGCCCAAAACACACGTGCAGAATTCACTGCGCAGCAGGATTAGAATACACATGTTCTTATGTGGTGATACAAATGTAAATTCTGCACCCACCGCAGCACTGCAACATGTCTCTATTTCTAAATCCACTGCATGCAACGCAGTGAATTAAATTAAATAGACTTGGCAGCGTCGAATTTTTAAATTCAGCTACTGATGCATACGAGGAAAAGAGAGACAGGAATTATTTGTCGTCTGTGTTTCACTCACGTATTTTTCCCCGCATTGACAGCAACCGCTGCAAATTGAATTCTGCACATCTTTTTCATCTGCAGTACTGGTTGCAGTGAAACATTCAGAATTTCTGCACATGTGTTTTGGGCATAAGAATTGAAACAACTGTCAGTCCCCCGAAAATCGACAGTTAATTTGAAATTTGATTTGAAACGCGTGTAACGACTATTTTCATTTGTCTTTTGATTTCCTGCGATATGAGAAACAAATTGGTATGAAAATGGTATCAGAAGGCGGGAAAATAATGTAGCTTTTTTTTTCTTCTCGAATGCATGTAGTTCAGTCTGTAAAAACACTTCCACATACTTGGATTCATACTAACGTTTTCGTAAGTTTTTTCCTTTGAGAGAGACTACATCCCCTTCTTCATTTGACAGTCTTTTCCAGTTTTACTACAAAAGTAAAGGAACAAACCTAATGTTACTCGATAACGAATATTTGTCGTCGCAATGTCTATAAACAAAAAAAAAAGGGTCATCCACAACAAGATATGAATGATTGAAAAAGGTCTTATTTTAAATATGCGAGAGAATTTTTCAAAATACGCTTTTTCTAGACTTGGGGCGAGTAGAAACCAAACTGAGGAGCAATAAATTTCCTTAAAAGTGCACGGCGGATATTACAAACTGGCGCGAAGGTTGTCACCCGATATTCTTTAGTTATAATTGTATGAATGAAAAACGTTGGTTCGTTGGTTTATATATACTTGATGACTTAAATTGTTTTTCCATTAAGTCGAGAAAATAATATCGGCTAAGTGGCCGCCCGAATTGATGACCATTCGAGCCCGATTTATGGCATTTTCCATCACTATTGCCAGAACTTCCGGCGATATTCTCTTTGAGGGCCTCAAGATTCTGAGCTCGTTATCATAGACCCGCGACTTCAAAAAACCCCCACAATATATGAGTTTTTGTTTGCTGTTAATATTAATTATAGTCGTAGATTATTTACTTGTCGACTATTTGGGGATTAAGGAAGCGAATCCAAAAGTACATTCCGAGTGGAAGAAGAGTGTTTTTGATACGGATATTGCAGTTAAATCAATTCAGTTATTCATATAGTTTCGTTAACTGGTATCATCATAGCTTCAGATGGCTTTCTTTGAAAGACCACCCATACGCTGCAGACTCGAAACCCTATCAAAGAAGGTGCATTACTAGGCATAAATGCAACTGCATTTATAATGCCAGTTTACCCATTTCATATTGAATAATGTTTATGAAGTGATCTTTCACAAAATGCAGCCTAAAAAGTCTTTATTTCTCTATTAATTGGGTCTTAACCTTTAAAGATAAAAATTCTTTGCCTTAAAACATTTTTTTTTTCTTAGAAAAGTTATCGAGCTCTTTCTAATGGTTCTTTTTGTTTTTCATTAATTATAATTGCACTTAAATGCAGAACAAACACCCCTTTTACGAATGAACTATTATTTGTTTCATTAATAGCAATAATAAGTCAACAAAATCGCAAATTTGTACTTTCGCGCCAATAGTACCTACTTCCGCCCTTACTACGTCATAATTTGTTGATTGATTAAGAGTATGAAATCAATAAAAAACCGAATATAAGATAACCATTTCAAAGTATCTCCGTTTTATTTTATTATTTTTTAAACATTTCATTTATTTTGTTGTCCACTTATTTCCTACGGTTAACTATTCATAATTCATAATATTATGCGTGCAGATCATTGTTATTATGGCATATTTCATTTCGATTTCCAGATATGATGGTAGTGTTTTCGGGGTTGATTTGAGAATTTTGCAGAATTTGAAAGATGATGTATCTAGAATAGAGTTTGAGTGGTTTTTTTTTTTGTGAAAAAAGGGTCTGATTGCATTTTTGTACTTGATTAACTTTTGCCTTAGCGATGGAAAGTTGTAATAAAAAGTGAAATATTCAATTTTTAAGGTTTCAAATCATAGTTATTTATGATTATGTTGTTAAGTTTTAATATAAAAAAAAAGAACTTAATCACAAAGTATAAAAGTTACACGAAAATAATTATATTAACGAAAGTGAACAAATACTTCACGATGAGTTCATTGAGAAATTTAACGAGGAAAAACCGCTGCATTCCTGGATTGTATTACTAAGCTTTAAATACGATCGATTCTGTTTATGGTCAGCGGCAGTGTTTTACCTACTCTTTCTTGTGGGAGAAATAAATCCGAAACTTGTTTAGAATCCAAGACTGTAAGCGATAACGCTTTTACTTGTTTTCTGTTCAGTCCAAAAAGATGCTGTTCAAATTTAGCTCGATGTGTGTAGTGTACTACTTGACTTAACTGTTTTGCTAGGTAGCAACGAAGCTGGGGCTAATCCAAATTGAAGGTGCTCTCCAATTTCTCTCAAGAGAATCTTCGTATTTCGATTAAATAAAAATTGATTAAACAAATCATTTAAAGGAATCTGATGATAAGTGGTATAGTAGAAAATATATGGCTTTAATTCCAAGCGAAGTGTTTGTTGTTCTTCTTCCGAACAGAAAAAATACCAAAAATATGTACCACGATTTGTCAAAATGAACATGACCCAAAGTGGTCGCTAGATACAATTTTCAGAGGGGGATATAGCTTAAGCCAATTTATGACTATGTATTTTCATATACAAAGTGCTGATGGAACCCCTGTTCGGAAATTAATTCATTATAAGTCTAAAGAGCATGAGCCTACACCATATCGAGGAACTTAAAAATTAAACACCAACTTTAATTCTGTAGGTGCGATTGTAATATAACAGCTAACAATTTGTGAGTTAAATTTGTAACTATTCTTACATGAGATGCATGCAGTTGAATGTAGTATTTTTTCAGGCAAAACATTTTAATTGACATGTTGCTCAACGATTATTATGTTTGTTATGGATTGTTTGTTTTTGAATATGATTGTATGAAATGTGGTTAATAAATTGTTCTCAATGTAGCTATTTGCAAAATAAAATATCAATTATTATAAGAAATTATATTTCAAATAAAAAAAAACACAAAATTATGCAACTTAAAAACAAAATGTGATTAGGCCTTAAGATCTCCATTGTAGTTAAAGCAAAGCCATAACAAATACTAATATAGCAAATCCAATTTCGAGTTGGAAGATGTTTAATGACATAACTTTTACTAGCACATTAATTAACAAACACAATGGTCTCCTTTTTTTACAAACAAAACCTAAGCAAAAAAAAAAAAAAAAGTTGCTTGCAAAGTCTTTACCTTTAAAATTATTCGAATTCGCACGAACACAAAATATTTGGCATAGCAAAATTTTGCAAAGATGTAATGTCCTAGGATCTCAATTTGTTTATTTTTGTCATAATCATAAGCATCAGTTGCATTCCTCACAACATCCGCATAACCATCTGGAAAATTTAGATTTTTTTTTTCTTTGTGGGTAAAACCAATTTAATTTAACTTCTCATAAACAAAGGACAGAATTATGTAAACAGAATTGTATAAACACAAGCATTTGCAACATATTTGTTTAATGGAATTTTAAGAAAAATAAAAAAGGTTGTCCTGAATTTGGGTATGTGAACATGAAGACGTCGACAAAAATGATTAAGTACATTATACTATGATATCTGTAAACTGTAAGTTGAAATATGTATCTATCATCCTATTGTCGTTTCTTCTATCTTTTCACGTCTGTAAAAAGTACAAACAGCAAACGAGAAAGAGCTATGCAAAAAACATAACAATAAAGATAAAAATATGGAATATCGTAAAGTCTTCCCTCCCAAGCAGGTTTTTAACTTTCTCATATACCTACGTAGTGAGAAAAAGATTTCGTACAAAATATCGCTCTCGAGATGTTAATCAATTCGGAAATTAAGATAATAGGGAAACTCAACAAAGTAGATCTCGCAATTCCGTCCAATTGGGGCTATCTCCACCTAAGGCCTACAGCAGTTTGTGAGCTGACAGTTCGGAGACGTTTTTCAATTTGCATGTTATTAACCTCTGACTCCCAGTTCTCTTGGTGCTGGCTTTTGTCCAAATCCGTCATTTTGGTTTTCCTAATTTTCTTATCCGTTTATGTCAATTGGAATTCGTCTGTGGTACAAAACAAAATATACAAAACGTTGTCAATCAGGGCCCTATTTCATATAAAATGGCCGCGTTCCATTGACCGCTAGATGACTAGCGGCATGTCAAACTCCATATAAAAAAAAATGACATTTCAGCATTTGCGGTAGAGCTCTAGCACATTTTGGGAAATATCCTTTTCTGGGAAATTTTTCAATCTAGCGCAAAATGAACTGCTAGATTGAAAAAACTAACGAACTACCAAAATAAAAGTGAAAGCGCAGAAGTCAAATATTTCCAATTTGGTGTAAAATGGGAATTCAAACTTATATGTAATTAATATACATTGTATTTGTTTATTTAAATTATAGTGTATTAAATAATATGCGGCATGATGGCACAAAATACATTTTTGACTCTCAATTTGAATTCGTATTATTCATCATGCCGCATATTTACTAATACACCATAATTTAAATAAACAAATACAATGTACATATATTAATTACATAGAAGTTTGAAATTCCATTTTACACCAAATTGGAAATATTTGACTTCTGCAATTTCACTTTTATTTTGACAGTTCGTTATTTTTTTCAATCTAGCAGTTCATTTTGCGCTAGATTGAAAAATTTCCCAGAAAAGGATATTTCACAAAATGTGCTAGAGCTCTAGCGCAAATGGTGAAATGTCAGTTTTTTGTATGGAGTTTGGCATACCGCTAGTCATCTAGCGGGTTAATGGAACGCGGACATTGACAAGTGCGTCAGGTGACAATTTGTAAACTGACAATTGGACATTTGTCAAATTTGTGTATCATAAATATTTAGACATTTAAGCGTGGTAGAAAAAACGCATTCATCACAATATGAACACTCTGATCAATATTTGAGGAACTGGTCAATATGCATAAACTGCTTCATTACTTAGGTACCCAATCAGTAAGTAGTTCACACAGACTAAAAATGGAGCATTGAGGTAGGGTCAGCAGATTATCCTCCTGCCTTTTCATCATGTTCATTAGTTAAAAACATTATATCCCTTCGAGTACCTACTTAACCAAGCTACGCACTAAGAATCTGACAAATTTAAAATAATTTGGGAACAAATTTACTAAAAAATATGTATGTATTTGCATGTGCACATTTCGAGCTAAAGACTAGTATTTCCAAAATAAAACTGTTTCAGCTGACAGTTGGAAGAAATTCTCTAAGCTCTTTAGATCTAACAGTTCGTAATAATGGGAATGGATTTATATCGATTGTGTTCGATTAGCCTAATGGACTTATTGCTGCAATTGTTTATTTTAAGTAAAGATCACTTGAAATGTATTTGTACGTTTAAAACAAAAAAAAAAAAAACAAGTTAGTACGTAGTCCAATCTTGATAGCAATCCAGAAGTGATTTGTTAAAAAAATACAAAAATTACAGACCCTTTCACCACAAATATAGACGAATGCATTTTTGATATCAACGCTAATTGTGCATAATGCCTGCCAAAACAAAAAGTAGAAGAATATTCGATATTCGTAGGTTCCGTAGAGATTTTTAACTGACTTTACGAAAGTCTCAACGTGATTGGCCTGCTTTAGTGATTACAATTTTTCGTTTACAAATTCAGATGTGGAATGCAAAAAGCTATAATAAATCGATTTTCTTCAATATACAAGTCAAGTTCAAGCAGCCATTAATTGTTATTGTTTACACTAGACATTTTCTCGCGCACGTTTTCCTGAGAGTCTTCTAAGATTTTGTGGTCTACGTATTTAGGGGGATTTTATTTCAAATGATTCTTTTTATACGAACGAATTTTCCTGAACAAAAAAAAACTGAATTATAACTTGTAGCCGTTAATAGAAAAGTATAATGAAGCATCAATTACTGCGGCTAACAGTGAGAATATTTTTTGCAATAAAAATAAAAACTGGAAACTGAAAATATGCATTTAGAGTCTTAAAGCTATTTGTACAATGGATTGTTGTGCTTCATTTGGATGGAGGCAAATTACCTACTTTGGCGTTATAGGCAAGCGGGGGATACAATAGGTATTCTACAATCATAAATACAGTAACCATACATCGATAGAGCTATTCAAATGTAAAATGTATAAATTGCAGTTACATCGGTTGAAAAACCATCTATTGTCGTTATTCCGTAATCTGTTGATCCCAGCAAAGAATATAGTGCGCGATAGTACATTTTTACAGCCTACATAAGTACAAACTTGCAAAACTCAATTTTTTAATGACGAAACAAACTTTGAAATTTGATTCCAAGAGACATATTTCCAGAAAATTATAGCCTAAAACAGTTCATGTACTAACCTACTTGATAGTATACAGAGACAAACAGTTCTACTAAAAGGAAATGCAACATAAAATCCATATGTATCGAGTAACTATAGGAAATTATTTCTCGAAATGCGACACACGAGCGCCCTAAAAGACAGATAATTAATTAATGCACCTCTCAGTAATCTTTATAATAGTGAGGCCATCAAGTTTCCAAAACTCATTTGACTACATAACAAGCAAACTATTTAACTCGCTTCCTAATGACATATTTTTTAAATATTTCAATTTCAACTTTCAACTAACAATTTAAGTGCATTGGTAACACCTATCTGCGAAAAAAATGCCTGTTCAGTATGGATGAAGAACTGTTTAACTGGCTTCCGGTGACTTTTTAATAGAATATCGATTGGAAATATTTCTGACAACGAACGTACGTTTTCGCTCACAAACTGTTACTATGCATTCTAAAGGGTTTTCCAATAAGAGGTGTTATTTTGGTATTCAAAGAAAAATACCATTTTTTGAGATAAATGATTGGATGTTTATTTCATAATAAAGAGGAAGGTATGCCGTTAATAATGAAAAACAACATCAGCCAAATGGCCACCACGAGCACGCTTACAGGACCATATCCTTTTCATGAAATTTTCCATAACCAAATCGCCAAGTGGCTGCCCTAATCGACGGTAAACTGTTGGCGTAGACGTTGACGTTGTTGAAGATCGGCCGGCTTGAGTTCTTGTGTTAACTGAACTTTATAAGCCTTAAGACCCAAGTCTTTATGCAAATTACGGTGTAATGACGTTTGTGGAATGCCCAATTCCAAAGAACGACGAGGAATGGACAAACCTGGATTTTCTTCAACACTTTGGGCTACAGCAGCAATATTCTCAGTTGTTCTTGAGCGACGTGCACGGGTTTTATTCTTCACATCACTAACTTGTCCCAACAAGGTGCTTCACGACGACCAAAAAATGCTTTAGTTTTGCGAACTGTGACTGCAAGATTTTCACCATTTTTGTAGTGAATTTTAATAATTTCAATGCGTTGTTGAAGCGTGTATCGTTCCATTTTTAGTAATGGCGTAGTTTCTACTTGTCAAATGTCAAAGAATAAAAGCTTCAAAAGTGTCAGCTACCGAAATAGCGGGCCATTCACAATAACACCTCTCATTGGAAAACCCTTTATTTGATTGCTTGTGATCTCAAAGTGACACTCTTTAGCACACCAATTCGTTGTGTCGAGAAAAATCGAATTCTACGTTAAAAATTAGGTGTCCATAGGTATCCTGTATCCATGTTTACTATTGAGAATACCGTGATTTTTTCAGATACCTCTTTATAGTCCTTATTAACTGTAATGTGTGATAACTGATAAGTTATTTCGTAAGCATTTTTGAATACATATTCGAAACAAAAGCAAAGCACAAGTAATTTACCACCACCAATGAAACACAACAGAATGTGATATACATAAATAAATAAATAGGCGGCGCAACAGGCGGTAGACACCCAAGGCCTAGCTTCTCGCAACCATTCGTTTTGTGTGAGTTTCTATTTTTGGAACGAATGGAAGGGACCTACAATTTTATGCCGAATCCGAACGGCTGAATTGAGAAGCTTTTTCAGGACAGTCATACTCTCGGATGTTTGTCAGACGTTCGCGAGAGGTGGCGCAGTAGAAAAAACCTTAAGATGTAATTTGTGTTTTTCCGGGGATCGAACCTGGGATCCCTCGCACAGTAGTCCAGCACACTAACCACTGCGCTACTGCGCCCACGAATGTGATATACAGAAAGAGGAAAAATTATATAGATATGTATTTACAATAACACTAATTGCAGAGTCAATTGCTTTGTTTATTTTTGTTTTCCTTAAATACAATATAAATATTTATATATGTATACGAATGACTTGAACAAATGAATGTGTTTTCTTAAAACCCTTCTCCATTAACTTTCTATTTGAAAACTAAGCAGAAGTACTATGAATTTTCTTCTTCATACGAATAATAAATACAAATGTTTATGTAAACAAAATATTAATATACATTGCTGTTGTATCAAATTGAGAAAGCAATCTCTCAATATTTATGTGCTCATAATTTGTTTTTGTTTCTTTTTACAGTTCAATGAAAGAATAAAAAAGCAATTTGTCAATTATTTCATTTATAATTATTTTTAATTACTGTACATATAAGTGATTTGTTTTCTTTTTAAATGATAAGCGACAATATATCAACGGAAAATAAAACTTATAGCATTTTGTTAATAAATAAAAGAATGACTTGTTGGCACAAACAAAAAAAAAGTGATACAATGGCAAAAGGTATGAAAATATAACAAATAAATCAACAAAAGAGGTCAGAAAGGGAAATAATTTACACAAAGTTTGTGGTAAAGAGATAGGAAGAGATATACAAAAGAAAAAGAAACTTAATGAAAGAAGAAACAACAAAAATAAAAAAACAAATATACAATTCCCCCAAACGAAAATCTAATTTACACCACACAAGCTGAGAAAACTCCCATTACCCGTCAGCCAAGATCTTGCTGTGCATCAGAGCGATAGATGGCAGCGCGATAACTATACCTGTTAGCTGTTGCCGTCTGCTGCTGCTGTTGTTGTTGTTGTTGTTGCGGCTGTTGTGGTTGCTGCTGACCAGGCTGTTGCAGGATAATACTATTTGTGGGTTGTGTCGCATTTCCGATTCCTGTAATTAAGTTTCTATTACCATTACCGCCGTAAATGCCATCAGGATCATCGGGATTCATTAAGCAATTGTTTTGCAACTCCATTTGCTGATCAGCCAGCAACTTAGCATTGAGGATTGACACATAAGTTTTATAGCGACGTAGCTGCAATGAAGAGAAACACACACATTAGCATTCAAAGAAATTAATCCATAAGAAAGGAAGGATAATAACTTCCAGACTGAACTTCAGTGGGCTCTAGAAAGATTTATAAACTGGGATGAAGGTAAAGGTGAATATCAATGCACTTTGCATGTTAGGAATTGAAATAGGTAAAGAAGTTTAAGTATTTCGGGGTCTTATGCACTAGTGATGGAAGGCGCTATACTGAGTTTTTTGTTGACACAATCAGGGGGAGCGAACTTGGTGTCAAAGCTAAGTTATCGGTCTTTAATTTTGTGTTTGTTACAATTCTTGCCTACGTTCGCGAATCGCGATTTTCATTTCAAAATCAGACTACTTCGCTGTAACAACACCAGAATATGTGAGGTACGCAATGTCAAGCAGCTACTCCCAGCGGAGCGGCGGTTTGGTCACGTTAAACGCACTCGAATTGAAAGACGCGCTATGGAATCCGTTAGGGGATAGAGAGGGAGTTTTGGAGGGTTCACTTGAGCACTCTACACTCGCGAACCTTGTAATGGATAGACGTTATCTACATTTGAAAATTTCAATGATAAGAAATAGCTAAAAAAAAAACAAACCTTAAGCTAAAGGGTGGTCGAAAATCAGGTCTGGAACTTTTCAGAAAAATGTGATTACAGTTATGTATCCACAATACCAAGGATAACTAGAAACAATGGAAAAAGAGCAGATATAGCAGACAAAGGACATTTGAACTACCCATTGTGTATACCTTTGGAGTAGAGCGAGATTGATCGGCAGCCAGACTGTGGCTTGAAGAATTACTGTGGGGTTTTTGATACTTTCACGAAGATTGAACTTGATCCTTCCTTCCCATTGGTTTCTATTCGGTATTGCATGCTTGAAGCCTATTCGAAAGTTGATTTTGGGAGAAGAACGTGTCTGGAGAAGTATGTAAGTTTGATCAGTCTGTTTCGGTTGGTCCATTTAGTGTTTGACTCATCGCTATTCTAATTGCTTCTGTTACTGACGATATCTATAAAAATAAGTAGAGCGGCGGCGGTTGGAAATGTTCTCAGTACACCTGTGACACACCTAAAAGACAAACGTGTCTGCCTGCTCCAGGGTCCTCAAACTTCTATCCAAAACCGATCACCATACCACGATGCAAGAGCATATTAAATTGGGGACAAAAAGCTCCTAGCGTGTCGGTTGCATCTCCAACAGCGACCAGATATATTTCTTGGTCGTAATACTAAAACTCTTTAGTGTACAAGTTGGGTACCACGCAGAGGCGATTGGTTAAGATTGAAATACAGGGCTCGCAGACCCCCCAACACTGGTTTTGGAAGGGAAGCTCTCCGATCGATGCCAACGAAGAAAGCACGGTGATAAACAATTTTGCACGATCATTACGGTAGATAAAAAAAAGTTCTTAACAGCGATCACGCTGTAGTGACGAGAATAGTAACAGAAAACTGGATCCGCAAAGCACAAAATAGGAAACAATTCAACAACTTTGAAGAGGCACTCTTTTGACTTTGGACACAACAGGCTATGCTATCTGATGAAAGCATCGACAGGAAGCATTGAGAGTTGAAACTTCTTTTTCACTCGAATGCTAACAAAACATGCATACTTTGAGGAGTATCTTCACAGGTTTAATCACGGCCACAACACCTATTAACCAATATCCAATTGAAGATGCGTGAAGAAAGAAGTGATATTATTGTTACACACTGAGAGTTGGTGGACCTATATTTCAAACTTATTACACACTCATACAATTTTCGAACTAATTTGCTCTTGACAAACTCATTTATTTTTCTTTACATGGACATTGTCTAAGAAGCTTGAAGCCTACATAAATGATCTGACTTACCTCGTATTGCAAATAGTTCTCTTTTTCTTTGTAGTTTTGCAGTGGCAGTCCTTTACTTGGTATCGGACCTTTTTTGTGCTCGGCTAAGGCATTTTCCAGTTGTATCACTTGTTGCTCGTGCGACGTCAATTGTTCCTTCTGTATAAATTACCAAAACAAATATTAATATCGAGAAAAGCCTGAATACAATTTGAAACTCACCATAAGCAACTTTGTGTGTGTGCTCGGCAATAGTGGTCGTTGGAAACGTTTTTGACTGCCGACACCACCCTCCAAAGGTGGCGCTGAAAACGAGGCACAGACAAAATTTATCGTTTCCACCCACGATTGCAGCTCCTTAGAGTCGCTCGTTTGGAAGAGATACTCCGCCTGATCGGATGTCTGCAACCGAAATACGTGCTGTTTCTTAGTGTAATCTGTGGCTTTGGTTGCTAGCGCATGATGAATACGGATTGCATTATGTAAATTATCAGACATCTATAAAATCAGACAAAAGATCCGAATGTGCACAAAATAAACACCACAAACATTCGACAGTAATTTACTTGACTTTTTCGGAATCCGTGTTCGTCTTTGTGCAGATATAATACTAAATCCCGTAGAGTGCAATAGAACATCTTCCAGGAACGCTTGCCAAAAGGTGCTGTCATACAAAAAGAAAAAAAAAACACAATTGACTGTTTAGTTTAAATAGTGTCGCAATGGGGCGTACTTACTTTTTTTATAATTCGATTCGTAGCAACATTTTCGCATCACATAACCTTTTTTATATTCGATCGCAGCCGATGACTCGGGAATATCGAGGAATGGATTCTGTCCAATTTGGCCAGCTCCCATATTATTGTCATTTCGTTGTTTCTGCTCGGGAGATTCGTCGTCGCTGCAAGGTAAACACATATTAATGAAATAATGAATTTAACATAATTCTTGGTACTTACAGTGCCCACTCGAGTGGTTGGCTTTTAATCGCTTGATACAAATACTTTAATACGTCTTTGGGAAAATTCTCCCCGTCGTTCATCTCTGCCAGGTTGTCAACAAACTCTGCACATGTCATCTTGCGGCTAATGTTTGCTCCATGAAGATCCGTATTGAGCAGCATTATTGCACAGGTTAGCGTGTGAACAGCATCTAATCCAACGGACATAATTATAGTGGATGTATTATAGTGAAGAATGGAAGAGAAAATACCTTGTGAATTAAAGCTTCCAGGATTACAGTCCAAATATCGTTTCGAGAAATGAACCAGAACCCGTTCTCTCTCCTGTGTTTCGCCAGAAAGTGAGAATTGTTGCAAGAACTCTCGGAGTGCCTGATCCAAAGTCTTTTTCTCAAATGTGAAATACTTCAAGTATTCGTCGGCGACTGCCCGGCTAAAGTCATTGCTGCGAATGGAAATGGGAAGATTATCAGTTGATTTAAAAAAAATTCTTTCAACATTGTAAAGGCGGCATCCTCCTAATCAGTATAGGTTACTTAGGAAGAGGAGGGACGACGGTATAAAATGGTAATATTACATGCAAGTGGAGGCGCGGGCATAGTAACCACTAACATAGTATAAAATGGAAAGTCTGTCTGTTTCCTTTATCATCCCTAATTAAAGAAACATTTATCCAATATTCTAGAAATCGTGCCGACCTAAGTTGGCCACACATAGAAGGAGAAGGGTCAAGCGCCTTGTGGCCTGAGCTAGTTCGGAAAAAATCTTTAGAATCGTTAAAAGTCAACAGATGTAGGTCCTACATCGGAATACCTGCACGTGTCCATATTTGTTAAACCTAATCTGTCGCAGAGGATATTACTTATCTTCTCTGTGAATGCCAAGCTTTTGTCCGGAATAGAAGGAAACGCCTTGGAAGGTATTTCTTCGATAATTTAGAGGAGAAACCATTTTTAGGTTCTGTGGGGAAATTAGGTGTTTGACCGTGAAGGGATGGCGATGGGCCCAATATGGTTCTGTCATAAACTCACAACCTATACAATTTAACCTATCCGATTATCGTGGTTTCTATTAGAGCCATACAAATTTCCAGAAAAAAACACCGTGTGTCGCCGACAATATAGAAAACTCTGCCTGAATACAATTCAAGCTGCAGCACGAATAGCACGACCTGTTAAACATTGAATACAATACAGCTCAATCCTGCGAACACAATTAATTAATTTTCCTCAGGGAAAAAAATGGAATCGAAACAAGGTGCTTTTGTTTTGGAAAACGTAATGGCATATACTTTATAAATAGCTGCTATACTGCACACTTCCCAAATAAGAGGAGATGCTGGTATCATCACCGAAAATCTGAAAGCATGGGAAGAAGAATGAGATGTGCAAATCTTCACGAAGTGTTCTTGAGCTAGAAAAAAGAGAAGCGTATAAATGTATGAGCAAAACACTTTGCGACAAGTTGTTAAGATATAGAAAGAGAGCTTTAGGCCGTTATGCGAGGAGGCAGACAAGTCTACTCCAGAAAATTGTCACAGTTAACTGAAGAAAAACACTGTTATACGTGAAGAACACAGAAGTTATCCAGTATTATATAGACGAAATGCTGTACGCAGGAAACTGTCCAATTTTAGATGGAGTACGCGACAGAACCCTGAATGCAGCAATAATGCGCAATACTGCAATATTTATCAAAATAATGCAGTTGCCCGGCAGATGGTAAAAGTCTCGGTGAACCTCATATCGTTCAATCTGGCTGCTTGATACAATGGAAAGATACTAGAACGAATAATTTGCGTAATGAAAAGAAGGTCCAGGTGAAGTTGGATCCGGTTGGAAAAACACAAATTACATCTTTAATGTTCCTGAAAACAATGGACAACGGGAAACATTTTAACTACGGTGATGATATTCCGCGGTTTTGGGCCAAAATACTGAGTAAACATCAATCGACAATTTTGCAAAGGAGAAAATTGGTAGGAGGTGGTAGGTACCCTCAGAGGACCTTCTCATTAAGAACATATTTCGCATACATCAATATGTTAAGAAAACTTTGTAATACTCACTTTTTACTCAAATGCCGAGATACGTCGCTCTTCTTAAAGCCATCCAATGAGTACAGTCTTTTAGCCAATCGAATTGCGGATGGCATATCAACAGCTTTTGGTGAGTAATGATACGAATGCAATGACTCAACGTCGCTGCCATCATCCGATACCGGAGGCGATGACTCCTTCGAATCTTGTTGGTACTGTTGATTGCCATTACTACTGCTATTGTTGGCCGTAATAATTGTCGGTGGTTCTTCAGTCAATGTGGCCAGCTCATCTTCGGAGTCCTTCAACTCGGAGTACGCCGACCGTGGTGATGTCGAATTACTATCCAATCCGCGAACTTGTATAACCAGTTTATGTTCACTTTGTTGCTGCTGCTGTTGCTGTTGTTGCTGCTGCTGCTGCAGCTTTTGTTGGTCTCGCTTGCGTTGTACAGCTTCCGAGACGAGTATCGTCGAGTCCGAATCACTTGGATCGCTCAAAACCATTCCGATTAGATCACGTGAACTTAACAGATTATCATCGTCCTGATAGTCAGGTGAGGAGATATTCGATATCGCTTCAGAAACACTCTGGTCGCCGTTCACCGGACAGTGTAGGAATCCGAGATTTTGATTCGTTTGACCGATGCCAGTGGCACCGGTCACACCGCTACCACCGACCATACCACCAATAGCGCCTTTCGAACCAGACGACGACATAACCGAACTGGAAACAGATGTTGGCGATGCCGGACTATCTGTGTGCTGAGGTGATGAACTTATTGAACTAGAATGCGAATTTGGTGATGTAGTCGTTGTTGCATAGTGGTGATGGTGCTGTTGCTGCTGATTGGGTGGCAAAGGAGCGTTGTATGTC
This sequence comes from Cheilosia scutellata, assembly GCA_955612985.1. Classification (NCBI taxonomy): domain Eukaryota; kingdom Metazoa; phylum Arthropoda; class Insecta; order Diptera; family Syrphidae; genus Cheilosia; species Cheilosia scutellata. The sequence goes on along the minus strand of OY015312.1, from coordinate 50,493,969 downwards.
CAGACAATCCGATCACGATTCGATGCCTGCAGGAAGTATAAGCAACATTTTACAATTTATATACACAACCAGCAAGTTATATAGAAAAAATACTCTCTGTCTCTGTTAACCTGTTCAAGTGTTTTGAATTGGAAAAGTTTAAATTTAGTTTCTATCACCAGCCAATGTTGTAAACATTTTTTTAAATTCTTTTTCATTTTTTTAAAGGTTTTTACGTGCGAATTATTAACATTTTATCAAAAGAAATTCTATTTCGTTACATGCTGCACGCAAATTCAGACCTCAAACAAAGTAACAATTTATTTTTTTTATTTTTTTTTGCTTTTCCTTTAGTGCGTTTCTGTTTTGTTTTTATTTAGTTTTTCTTTTTTTTTTATCCATTGTCTTACTTTTTTCCTCCTCTTCAAAATAATATCTCTAGGACTGAGGACAGTGGGTGTCGTGTCAGCCTTCTTTTTTTGGGTTGGCTAAAAGAAGTTTAAAGAAAGAAATATCGCACAGAAAATCAACCGAAAAACAAACGAAAATTTAACGAAATCAAAACGGAAACGTATAGAAAACAATTAAATTAGTATTAACAATCATTCAGAATGGACATTCAAAAATAAATGGAAGAACACAAATTGGGATTTTGTAAACTATATTTTATCTTGGAGTGTGCATATTTTTCAAGCCATACTCTCTAGCTAAACTCTATATACAGTGGTGGTATATTGTTGAACAGCGGGATCCATGGTACAATATTTACAGTTGATTTGGCGCAAGAACTATTTGGGGCAATACTACATCATCAAACGGTATTACATATATTATGGTTACAACAATTTCTCCAATGAGATGCTTTCTAAGAGGCTTTTATAATAACTGGCGCATTTAAATAATAAATAAGTAAATCAAAATGGTTAACGAAACAACAAATAAAATGCTTTAGATCGGACTAGCTGACATGTGGTTGGACTGTTCGCTCCATTGGGCAATTCCGATCATACTATCTATTCTGTACCAACAGCAATACTAGTCAGCCAGGATTGCCATCGTCTAATTTGGTATTATAACAGATCGAAGAAGATCTAGGTAAACAAATAATGTAAGCAAGCATTGCATGGGATCGTTAGAGCTATAGAGACTTCATTAAAAGACAAAGAATATAAACTAACTGCGTCTCTGGAATTCAAATGTTGACCAATCTAAGCGAAACTCACTAAGAATACTCAGGACGTGGACAAAAGAATGTGGCTTTGGGGTTAATCGCCAGAAAACTGACCTTACTCTGTTCACAAACAAAAGAATAATACCACAATTCGACCCACCAGCTCTTGAGTTCCCTCCTCTAAAGGTGACAGATAGGGCGAAATATTTGGGAATTATCCTTGATAGGAAACTAATTGGAAGCCGAATGTCAATGACAGACTGAAGAAAGCAGGTAACGCTTTCTACGCATGCAACCACATCTTTGGCAGGAGGTGGGGACCAAACCCCAAAATAATCCTGTGGATGTACAGTACACGGCAATCGTGCGACCAATTCTCACACTATGGTAGGGTGGTCTGGTGGCAATGAAAAAAATTCAAAGATTAGCATGCATAGGGACAACCAGAGCGGTGAAAACTACACCTAAAACTGGACTGGAGGCAATTCTTAATTTGACTCCTCTAGTCCATACATGCGGAGGAATCTGCTACTAAAAGTGCCTAAAGGATTAGCCAAACTAATACTTGGAAACTAATACTGGGAAACATTCAAGGCGGTTACAACCACCACCGGAACAAAACAGCTCTATTTTTGTACACCTTCGAAATAACCAAATTATAGAAGCAATGAGAGAACCACTAACAAATTTATTGCATCTCCAAATGGTTCACGTGTCTTCTCGGCTATGGCAAATGTAATAAGCAAAAACTAGCAAAAAGTAGCTCTTCCCTTCCACCTTTATTGAAAGAAGATGGATCGATAGCAATCAACACCTAAAGGAAACGGGGGATATTTTTGTTTCCATATTTTAGGACAATTCTACTCTATATTCTAATCAACTGGAGCCGCCATCTACTTCGCGGGTAGAGCTATCGGATGATGTAAAATTTCGACCACGAGCAATTTAACCCATTTTCAAAGAACTGGATTGTAAGAAGGCAATTGAACCCGACGGGATTCCAGCCATAGTATTCAAAATCTGTGCACCAGAACTTGCACCTAAACTATGTAAGCTGGTCAATATGACGTACTTTCCCTTCTTGCTGGAAGATCGCCCGCATTGAACCGATTCGCGAAAAGGAAGAAACATTAGGGTATTGGAAATGAGTTGGTTCTGGTTGAGCCTGGTAGGCCAAAGGCAGCGCTCATATCCCGAAGTGGATAAATGGAATCTCCAAACCTAGGGATATAATATGGATTTGATCCTCTAGATTGGGGGTTGTGCGTTGGAGTAGCATTCACGAAACCCGTAGTTTGACGAAAATTATTATAAAGCAAAACAAGAGGCGTATAAAGCGGCGCTACGAAAAATAACTAGAGCTGCTAGTAAGCTCTACGGGCTATAGAGACGGTAGGAACATCGGATCATCAGGGAAAAAAACGAGAGAGAAGCGTACAATCGAAGAAATTGAGAGATGCTAATCTAGGAACGATGTACAGAAGTTTTTCCAAAAGGTAAGATGAACTTGCCATGACAGAAAATCCCATAAAGTAGCCCGCAGATATAAAGAGGGAAACCAAGTAGTACAACAACAGTCGGTGCTAAAAACGTGGAAAAAATGTTTCTGCAGACTCAATTATAGCGACGAAGACCAGTAGGTTGTTAGGAAGATTATGTCGTATACCATTCCATATAGACAACACTTCAGTCCACCTGACCAAAACGAAGTATGCATATGGATATCCAAGATAAAGTCCAATTAAGCTGCTGAGCCTGTCTACCTTATTAGAGCAGCTTGAGATTACTTGGTAGAACGCATGCACCAACTCATTTCCAAAATGATCAGATGAATGGAATCTCAGAATCGTTCACAAGAACGTTGTTTGAACGCTAAAAATCATTCGTAAATAGCCTGATTGGCCCCTATTAGTTTAGTTTTCGGTTAGGAAAGTCCATCGTCAATCAAATCTTCAAACTCAGGCAGTTCCTAGGAAAAAAACCGAAAAAGTCCAAATCTTTACTTTCATCGATTTCAAAACCGCCTATGACAAACTGAAGCTAATAAAATAAGTTAACCGTTATGCGATCAACGAAGACTAAACCAAGTTATGTTGTCAATAAGAAGCGACATCCAAAATCGACGAATCAGACAAAACGTCACAATTGGCAATTGTAACTTTGACGTAAGCGACTATCTTGGCTCTTCTATAAACTCCTATAATAACATTGCAACGAAGAATAGCTCTTGCCAATCGCGGTTTCTTTAAGGCTTAGTAGAGTCCTATCCGGAACAACTAAGGATACTCCATATAAGACCATGATCATCCTGGTCCCACCTTATGGCGTTGCAGCTTTCATACCGACAGGCTAATTCAAAGGAAGTCACTCGGAATTTTTTTTATTGAGTATTGTCCTATTGTTATAGGTTATTTAGAAAACTTTTCTGGGCTACGCCGTCGTTCGCCTAAAGTACAACGCTACCTAAGGTAATATCAAAGAAACTTCAACATCCCACCCAGATTTGGATGCGTAACACAAAAATACAATTACATAGCAGCAAACAAGCCATAAAAGCAAACAAATCTTATTTTTGTTCAAACTTCAAAAGCTACCTTTTCTGAGCAAAATGGTCTAAGCGTTTTTACTTAGTCACTAAGCAAATATCTTCAGTTTCTTACCTGAACAAAGAATAGCGTTTCGCATGTTTTCTTTATTAATAATAAACAAAAACACAAAACATTTATTTGCATTCGAACTTTAAAGAAATCAATAGAAAATTGTTGGCTCAGTAATTCCCTTCTCGTTGAACTGTAACCGATGACGTACATTTTGTTGTTTCTTGACAAAAGCATTTAAAATAAATAAACGGACAGAAAACAAAGATATTTGCAAAAAATATAATTCTCATACTCGTGTACAAGGTAATAGAAATAAATTTAAAAAACTCAAAATGTAATCGCTAAAAATATTCTACAAGCAAAATGTTTGGTTAAACAAATATTACTGCTACGATGCGCGAGTGAGAGATTTGGTGTGTGGACTGTTGGCGTGTGATGTTTATAAACAAATTTGGTTTCGATTTGTTTTTGTACGTTTTCAAACCCTCTCCGCCAGTTGAGAAATCACAACTGCCGTCGCAGATGCAACTTCTAAACGACAAAGAACGCACACACTCAAAACACAAATAAATTACCTGAGAGTCTTCGGAATCCTGTCTAGTATCTAGCAGCGTGTTAAGAGAGCTATTTACATCCTCATCAATATCGATCGGTATAACAGCGGCAATACCTTCGCGCTGCACCTGTTGCAAGTGATCCTCCGATTTGCTGGTTCGGAAACCAGCTGAGTCACACTTGCGAACAACACCGTTGTGATGATGTTGCCGTCGAATGACTGCGGCTTCGTTGATGCCACTCGGTTCTGGACTGGTTGGCACTGAATTGGCGGTCTCCTTAGCGACCAGCAGCGGTGTGGACAGTGAAATCGGTGACGTTGGCACTGAGAAACTAGTCTCGTCGGGCGAACTGTTGGCTTCACTTTTCACTGTTGTCGATGAGGACGAGGATGATGAATTCTGCTGCTGCTGGTGTTGTAAATGTTGCTGACGATGATGCGACGAGTGGTGTGGATGATGGTGATGATGATGATGGTGGTGGTGATGGTATTGTGATGATGCCGCTGTATAATCTCTGGCCGAGGAGCAATCAACTAGATCTATAGTTGCTGTGGCGGCGGTTTGTTGTATGCGGACACGATCACTGTTCCTTTGCTGTTGTTGTTGTAGGAGTTTCTGTTTAAATGAGGAGGAGGACGACGTAACACAGGCACTTAAATCATCATTGTATTCGTTCATCAAGCATTGTTGTGATTGTTCAACATCGCCTCCTCCTCGCTGACAATCAGCGGGAGTAATTTCGTAGTGAAACTCGTCGAGGTTTTCGTCGTCCAGTTTGTCTTCGTCCTGTTCGTGATCCACACCGTCTGTCTCGCCTTGGTCGTCGTCGTCGTCGTCTTCTTCTTCTTCTTCTTCCTCCTCTTCGTCCCTGTCTAACTCTTCACACAGCAGTAGTGTGTCGTTGGTTAGGGAGTCCTTTCTAAATTGTCTATCACTACTGTTATTACTACTATAGGTGTTGTTAATACTATGGTCTTTTCTAGTGTTAGTCTTATCTTTCTTCTTTATTAAATTCACAGAGTCAGAGCTTTCCGAGTGCGATGGCGACGCCGATGACGATGACGGTGTCGATTCTCCAGAGGCTCGTGGTGCTAAAGCCCCATTGGCGCGGGCTGCAGCACGATTTGGAGAATCACGTAAGCTATCCACCTGCAAAAACAAAAATAATGTTTTAGATTTCATGTGAATTTTGATTTTTGAGTAAACGAATAATATAAAATGTGAAATTGTAGTTCGAATTTGTTTACTGCATTTTGTGAGTAAATGGAGCCCGCCCTGAATATAATCGGAACTTGAAGTCTAGAGGAACTATTGCAAGTCAATCCGTCGAAAATAAAAACGAAAAACAAGGCAACTCTCATAGTTAAGTTACGAAGACAAGTTTATCAATTAGTTATCCTGCTAAATACATAGCTGAATATGTTTAGGCCCGGTGCACACATGCGTTTTTTCCCACGCGGGCCCGCAGCGGGTCCGCGTTTGCGTGTTTCTGTGGGTGGGGGGAAAAAAGTATTGCGGAGATGAATCTATTTGGGTTTAAAGTTCAGTTATCCTTTAAATTTGTCTGCGGGATTCAATTTGCAATGCAAAAGCAACGCAACAAATGTCATGCTCGTATGCAAATAGACACAAGCCATAGATTCAATACAATAATATTGATGTGGATTTTTATGTTACCCAGTTGGTATTGGGATATGGGAACCTTCAATTGTTCCTACATACATTTCAGCAGGTAGTTAGCACTGTAGTACACTGTGGCGGCAAGTGAGTAAAGAACGTCGATCACGTCTTCCTTAGATATTTACTACTCATATTCATATTCTCATATTTTCAAAAGGGAGATAAATTTAAGGAGGCTTCGGAATACTGTAGATCTAATCTGTAAAAATCTGCTCTATCTAAGAAGATTTGCCTATTACCTGTTAAGATAGTTAAGATAGTGGATAAAGGCCTTAGGGAATCTGGCGAGTGCAGGGCAGGTGCAAAAAATGACAATCTGAGAGATGTCAAATCGGCCATGCCTAACAATCGCAAAAACTTGTATGTTTTAGAAGTCCTTTTCTAGTCTACGGTTTTTACTGCCTTGAATTTTATTGTTTGCCGACAATTCGATTAGGAGAATGCTTCACATGGTTTTGAGTGCTGCTAGATACGAGCTCTTTACTCGAGTTGTTGAACACCGATAGTAGATAAGAGCAGGAGATTGTCAACCGAATCAGCAAAGATGAAGGTAGTTTCGGCATATTCAAAAATTACGAATACGAATCGGAGGATTTTTGTTTGTTTGAGGTGTTCTTCCGAACAGCTTTTCGGAACTTCTTTTCGACAAATATGCAAGGCACACTGGCATTTCAGTGCGATCAAGTGCGTTTTTACCGATATTTTTGACAGTTTCGTACGAATTTTCTTCCGATATGCTCCGACAGGAATTGGTTGCGGAATTTGTTTACTACGATTAGAAGTGAAGTATTGATAAATCGAATGTAATTTCAGTCTCCGACGGAGTATGCGTAGCGGAAAAAATTCCGTTCCGATCGGATACCTCGATAGGGCTGATTGTCTAAAATATGTCTATAATATATATTAAAATTACCTTTTTAGCGTGAGCTGGTATCAGATTACTATTCTGCGGTGTTCGTGATAAATTCAGGATTAAATCTCCGGTCATCATGTACGCCTCAAAGCGTGCCTTTGTTGTCGGTGGGGCAGATGTCGGCTCTCTTATCTGTAGCTGATCACCTGCTGTTGATCCCGACTCGGATTGTTGACTATAAAAGCTATTGGTGAGGGGAACGACGTTACCACCACCATTAGCTTTTGGAATTTGCGATGGTCGCGGCCTTTTATGTTGTGGCGAATGTTGGACATTCTTCGGTGCTGGACACTTTAAAGCGGTTGGAATGCGTGAAGGACGACATGGTGATTCGACGAGAATTTTCGTCGTCGACGATGATGGGCTAAGTTGTGTTGGCCTACGTAACGACGATGTAAGTGGATCCGATTTACATGAATTTTTTATATCGAAGATATTTGGAGATTCTCTTGGTGAATCGGAATAATAATGAGGGCTCTTTGTGTTGGCTAATTGTTCTTTGATGCGTGCTTTGATTTTTGGATCTGAAAAATTCGTTTCGAATTATACTAGAAAATTAATTGTTTATTATCGTTTATAACTCACCTCTTTTAAGTTCTAGTGTGACAAGGTCATCGGATAATCGCAGACATTTTAAAACTGTAATTGAAATTGGATTTAGAGTAAACAGATAATAAAAATGTTATTTGTCTTACCCTCTTTTGTTGTGTATCGGTGAACGTCAGTGCCGTTTACTTTCACAATAATATCTCCAGCTTCAACCTGAAATAAAACAATATATTATAGTATATTCTTGAAAATGGTGAGCTCAACGATAGAGTTTAATGGAAAACATTATCAACATCTAAATTATGGTAATATATAGATGTTGATTCTGGATTTAAAATAAGGTAGAAGTACGGGTACCTTGTACACACTGAACCGACGGTTGTCAAATTTTCGAACACAATTTATTGTGAATGAGTGCAATATACACGGTAGGCCATCTAGAGGTTTCTTTTTCATTGGGTATCATTGGGTATTTTGACACTGACAGCTGTTTCCCGCTCGAAATCTTTACAGAAAGTCAGCATCATACCTCCACGGAACGAAATGAGTTGCGTTACGCTTCAAAAAAGTTGGGAAATATTGAAAACTTATTTCCAAAGTTAGTGCTGTGTAGCCCAAACAGTGCATCTTTTGAAAAGAAGTTTTGGTCTAAATGAAGCAGGCGCTGTATGCGAGTTTATGCAAAAAATTCACGAGACTGGCATGCTAGTGGACAGCACTCATGGTCCCCGTCGTCCTACGCACGGTGCGCACAGACAGAGAGAGACAGTTTGGTGCGGATTGTGGAGTGGTGGCATCATTGGACCATTTTTCTTCGAAAATGATTTTGGGAACAACGTTTCGGTCAACGGTGGACGTTACAGATCCATGTTAACCGACTTTTTTTTACGAAAATTAAAGACATGTATGTGGACGACCTCTGGTTCATGTAGTATGGCGCGCCATGCCACAATGTTATCAGCCGTCTTGGCGATGTCAATTGTCCGCCTCGGAGCTGCGATTTGAACCCTTTCTACTTTTTTTTTGTGTGGAACTGTGAAGGACCGATGTTATGCCAGCAATCCGGAAAAGATTCAAGCACTTAAGGCCAATATCATCGAAGCAATCCGTGAGCTACAGCCCGAAACCATCAATAAGGTCTTGGAAAATAGGAGTGACAAAATGCGCTACTGCGAAGCCAGCCAAGGTAGCCACTTGAACGACGTTGTGTTCCATAATTAATGGGAATGTTTGCTCTTCCTCTTTTGTTCATTTTATTACAATTTTAAAAAGAAACTTGTATGGCACACCCTTTACAAGTCCGTGATTAGAACGGAGGAGAAGACCAACCTCAGTGCGTTGTTGTTGCTACGAGGTGTTTTTGTTTATTGCTGTTTTCTTGCTTTTCTTCGCCTTATTACAAAGTTTATCTACCTTGAAATAAATTTAAACTCCACGAATGCGGCGAAAAACTATCCTAGAAAACCGCTGCTACTTCGGATTGTTAGCAGAAATGGTTAAAAAACTTTTGACTGGCGACGAGTAGGTAAGATGGAAGGCAAATTTGATACTACGTTCCTTAAGCTAATTATAGGAAATATACAACTGCGAACTCTATGAGCCAAAAACCCAAAACAAGTCAACTACATTGGCCCGTTCACATCAAGCGAATGAAATAAAATGATCCATCCAAGAGGATCTTCGAATACTAATGGTTGTTCCAGATCGCTGATAAAACGCTTACTCTGGACAACTGGAAGGCGCCAGGAATTATTGCAGACGATAAAAGCCTGTGGTTGCAAGTTGTAAGTATTAAATAGACAACAAATTAAAATGGTTTTCTTAATAACTCTTCTTAATAATTCTTCTTAAGTTCTGAAGAGTTTCATTCAGGTTGATATGGCAAAATATTTCAACAATTTTACTCAGTCTACTAACGACTTTATTCATGTCAGGACTATTTCTTAAGCAACATTATTTTTGACAAGAACTTTTAAACTTTAAATCTTACAAAACTAATGTCAGAAGACCCACAAAAACATCTTTAAATGTAACCTAAGTTAATGTGTCCTTTTCCGCATCCCAGTTAACCCTTCGACTACACATGTGTACCCGTATACTCCACGATGAAGTGCTCTTTATTCGAGTATCAATAGAAAATCCCAAAATAGAATTTCCATTGTTTGCCTTTCGCAGTCGCTTCCGGCACCCCGCCCAAATTGAAAACAGTGTTACCACCCATACTTCCTTCACTCAAGCACATTATTCGAATCAATAGAATATCCCAAGAAACATGATCCATAGATTGACGTTATACACACAAAAAAAAAAAAAAAAGAATCTCTTGCTAATGACGAAGGACGACGACATGCAAAATATAACAAAAACAGACTACCCAACTGCCATGACAATGCTTTATTTATAATTCAACTTTCAAACACGTTGCACAATGCTATTTTTGAGTGTTGTTGTCGTCTCATATACAAGGCACTTCCTTTTGCCCTCTACGTCGTCGTCGCACGCGAATCCTTCTGTCTTAGACGCGTTGAGTGGTTGGCGCTGCACATTTCACAAAACATTTTCTGATTTAATTTACATTTCGCTTTCGAAAACTCTTCATAGCTGAAAACAATATTTAAATTCGTTTCGATTTAGAAAATCAATTAACTATACAGCGAGCAGGGATAATTAAATTCAACCGCCAATTTAGATTTGCGCATTATCAAAACACATCACAGGCAGGGCAATTTAACATTTTCGATAAAAATAGAATTTGTTTGTTTATATACTTTTCGTGCCCGAGTGAACACCGATGAAGGTGCTTCGAAGATCACGCACGTAATACGAATGGGATGTGCAAACCGGAACGATCTAGTGCGTTCATTGAGTCCTTGTACTTGGACTTGATTCGAGTCGAGGACAAAGTGGGAGATGCTTTTCAATTGACATCGATTAGCATCTTGGGCGCGACATGATAAACCGAACTACTATTCAAATTGGAACGCAAGCCGTGAGGGTCTTTTGTCTGAAAGCAGCCAAGTAATAACAACAGATTTATATAAATTAGGTCTCATCACCCATTGGTCCAGTTTTCTACGACTCATTTCGAATGACCTCGATTTTTCCCCCAAAGGCGGCACGTTGTCATAGGGCGGCCAACTTGTTTACCAGACTGGGAAAATTGATGCCATTATATTGCCTGTGGTGACAACCCACACGTAAAGGAAAATGCTTGCAAAGGTTGTCCTTTACCTAAATGTATAGCACAAAATTGACGTCAAAAAAAGACAAAAAATCTTGTCCAATAATAGAATTGCGTATCCTGGTGAATTGAGTTTCAAATATTTTGAAATTTCTCCGAAAAGGTACTCTCTTGAGAAGCTACCTACTGTCATCGCCATTCATCTGCTGGAGATGTGGGCAAAAATAGGTACAATGCTTTTGACATAAGGTGCCATAATCAGTCACTCAAGCCTACAATTACGTAAATTTTGACTCAAGAGCGGTTCGGGTCAATTATGAAACACTTTTCTGTGCATCGGGAGATACATTTGCAGTCATTACTTATAAAAAGAAGAAGATTTATGCCCAATATAACGGGTAGGCCAAATACAAGTTTCTTTTTAAAAATGAAATGAAATTAAAAAAATAAAATTTTTTCCATGTATTATGGCTTTATTAGTAAGAGCAAACACTCCCATTAATTATGGAACACAACGTCATTCAAGTGGCTGCCTGGGCTGGCTTCGCAGTAGCGCATTCTGTCACTCCAATCTTCCAAGAGCTAGTTGATGGTTTCGGGCTGTAGCTCACGGATTGCTTGGATGCTTAAGTGCTTGAATCGTTTCCGGATTGTTGGCATAACATCGGTCTTTCACGGTTCTCCACAAAAAAAAAAAGGCTAAAGGGATCAAATCGCAGCTCCGAGGCGGATAATTGACATCGCCAAGACGGCTGATAACACGATTTGGAAATTTGGTGCGCAAAAGATCGATTGTGGCATGGGCTGTGTGGCATGGCGCGCCATCATGCTTGAAACAGAGGTCTTCCAAATCCATGTCTTAAATTTCAGTAAAAAAAAGCTGGTTAACACCCTGTAGTAGCCGGTAGCGCCCACCGTTGGCGTTGACCGAAACGTTGTTCCCAGCCTCATTTTCGAAGAAAAATGATCCAATGATGCTGAACCACTCCACAATTTCAAAAAATGCACGGTTTGGGCTACACAGCACTCACTTTTTTTAATATTTCCCAACGTTGTTCAAGTGTAAAGCGTAAAGCGACTCATTTCGTTCCGCGGAGGTATGATACTGACTTTCTGTCAAGATTTCGAGCGGGAAACAGCTGTCAATGTCAAAATAACCTATGATTTAAAAAGAAACTACTAGATGGAACACCCTATATAAGTACATGTACAGAAAACTAGTTGCAGAATACCTGAGTGAGAAAGAGATACCAAATAATTCGCGGCTTTCGTCTGTTCATATGCATTAGTTGGTGAATTTCAAATCCCGATGCTGCCAAGTTGATTTAATTGAAGTCACTGCGTAGCTCAAGGAAATTGAAGGGTTTATAAGGCAGCCAAGCAACTGCCTGCTGGTTTTAAGACCAGAACAAAGGAGGTGCCACGTCCTTTTTTCCAATTTTGTCCAATCTTCACAGACACACTGCTGGGCCAATACCTAAGATTGTCGGTAAATGTTAATAAGGCAGCCAAGCAACTGCCTGCTGGTTTTAAGACCAGAACAAAGGAGGTGCCACGTCCTTTTTTCCAATTTTGTCCAATCTTCACAGACACACTGCTGGGCCAATACCTAAGATTGTCGGTAAATGTTAACTCAATCGATTTGTCGGTTTACGAGATACGTATAAAATTTTGAATTTTTTTTTATGGGAGGTGTCACGCCCCTTTGTCCAATTTTGACCATCTTCAGGTGCACTCCCGGGCCAATACCTAAGATTGTCTGTAAATTGAGCTCAATTGAGTCGGTGGTTTTAAGTTTTAAGTAGCCGAACACAAATCACGATCCAGTTTTATATATAAAGATTTTTTTTCATACCTTTCTTTTCATTTTCACATTTTTTATATTTAGGCGCCCGCAAATGATTCTAGAGACTTTTGGTGCGCCGTCAACAAAAAAAAAAAAAAGGTTGAGAAACACTGGTTTAGATAAAGTTAAGCTATTGCGTCTAGATCAGATGTGGTTGTCGTCTGTCTACTGATGACACTGATCATATACTCATTTCTGCAGAAGAGGCAACTTAAATGGCATAACTGAAGTTCACAAATATTCCCTAATAATTGTTAAGCAATTAATTATTAAAGTCACAAAAAAATAAATACCCAACTCGAAGCTGTTAGTCTACACATAAAGTACCAGCAAAAATCCGCCCTTAAAATGTACACCTTTTCCAATTTGAGGACTAACTATAATATGTATGTAAAACAAAAGCCAATTTAGATATTCCAATAGCATTCCATCTATTCTCCAAGTGACTTAAGTTTTCCTTTGTTCGTTTTATTCACCTCTACTTAAAATTAGAATTTCCTCCTTATATCTCAATATTACCGGTTTGACCCGGTTTTGTTACCCATCCGATGACTAAGTATTTTGTTTGTTTACTTTGAATAACAGCCATTGCTCTTTATGCCAACTCAAGTAGATCAGTTAAAAAATAAAAATCTCCAAAGTTGAACCCCAGAGCATAGAGGAGGGCGTATACGTAACATTTTTTCTTATTCGAAACGATTTCCTTCTTCGATTCCACTTGTTACACTGTTGATTCCCTTTCAATTGCTGTTCTATCTATCAATTCACTGTGACGTTTCTAAATATCGTCCCTATTAAGCTGGCGCTCCTCTTCCCAGTGGCAATTTTCAAGAGCCGTTTTAAACAGGTGTCGCTAAGCCAAAGGCAATCAGATGCTTTGGGCGGTGGTAAGGGTTTGTGTATATGCCACATCTAGTGGTATCCACACAGAAATGCCTCCTCGGGTTCTCTCTTTGGCAGTGCATTCATGTGCACGTACGCATTAAGGGTTGACGGCGGCGGTCAGCCAACCGGAATTACTGTTTTCGATTCAAATATTCAAATGCAATTTGTGCTCTTATGTGTGTTTCCACTTATTTTCATTTTTTTTTCCTCCTATTTCTCTTTTGTTTGTATGTTTTTTTTTGTATTTCATTTCCCCCTCAATAGAGGTGGTTTATTTATGTTGCTGTTGTTGTTGCTTGATGTTATGTATTTTGTTTGTTTATTTTGTTTTCTATTTTTTTTTTCTCCTTGTATTTGCATATGCGAAATAAGCGCATGAATACGAAGAGATTATGTACGAGTAGCACGAGTGTTGGTTGGTATGTTTCACAAGTGACAGCCATAGGTAAAATAAAAGTGATAAAGTCAGCGCTCACATTTATGGGGGCGAAATTGGGGTAGGTCAGATATTGACTTTTTTTTTGTTAAGATTCTTTTCAATTTTTGTTTAATCTGTACGAGTAGCTTTATTTATTTGAAGGGTTTCAATGATTGTGATAGTAGGTGGTTTTGTGCATTCTATAACAGACTTTATTTTGACATGTAACCTTTAAATATTTGAGTTTAGATAGGTAACATTGACATTTGCATTGTTTCCGTTATGTACATGGAGTTTTTTAAAAGCTATAAAACCGAATAATGCTTGCAGACTTTTAGGTGGATTGCCGCCCCCAATTTATAAAATAATTATCATAATATGACGAAAAGTTCTACATGGATAAACATTTTTGAGGTTTAAATAAAAATCAAATATGTATATATGTATCAACAACATGAAGAGATATAACCATAATTATCTGTTTCTTTGGAGCGTACTTTGTGAAATGTGTAATGCAGAGAAACACCCGTACCAACTTTTAAGTAAAAGAAATGAATTAAGCGTACAAAAATTGAAAATTAAATGCAAATATTGCAAATAAGTTTATGGGTAATGATGATGGTTCTTAGATAAATTTAGAAACCATTTACTTCAGCCTTCCTCTTTCTGGAAGATGAAGATCAAACAAAAAAGATCAAAAAGCAAACATATCGCACAGCGGGGTTTTGAAGTTTATCTGGCATATCAGAAAAATATTTCTTTAAACTAAACAAGGAAATATATAACGATGGAGTATTTGTTGCAAAACTGTACATGGACTGCTAATCCATTAAGTGGGTCGCGGGTTGCTCAAGTGGACCCTCCACAACCGACGATTCTCCGACATATATTCTATGTACATAAATCATGAAAGATAATTCACAAACGGGTAGATGAGAGATTATGGACTTGGTCTAACAATCTCATTTTGGGTGTACCTAGAGGACGCCTGCCCGATGGTACGGATTCCATAGCACTTCTTGGGATCCTCGTTGGGGACATGCGTTTAACATGACCAAACCACCGAAGCATGGACCGCTCCGTCCGGAGAAGTAGCTGTTCGACATTGAGTTCCTCACGTATTGTGGGTGAAATTTAGGAAGACAGAGGTCCAAACGATAGTAGTGAACGAGATCATCTTTTATTTGCTTCACGTAACTCTACCACTATCGTGTCGTCTTTTTTTTACACAAAGTTTTAAAAATGTGCGAAATTTTTTTGGGGCTGATTTTTATAATAGTGCAATTATTCGCTATATAAAAGTTAAAATTGGATATTCTGTAATTTTTTATTTCTGCAAAATGAAGTATTGGTGTGTGCATAAGATAAGAACACCAATTCGTATGCCTCATCTACAAAATTTGGTCTTATGTCGCTTTCCAAAGCGTCTGAAAGCCAAATTTAAAAATGTGATCTTGTGTCACGGCACCGATTTATGCTACCAATAAAATTGTGGACTTATGTCCCATTACCGAAGTGGGACATAATTGTTTCTTGTATGTCTAAATATTTAATTTTTTAAAAAGTTTTATTATTCTAACTTTGAACATTGAGAAATAGTGAGGCGGCATAGTATAAAATTGTATAACAATTGTGCACTTTGTGATGAAAGCATGAAATTTTTACCATGGAGGACACATTATATGAAAATGATTTTAAGATATTGGGGCACTTCACATTGCGCCCTAAAGGGGTAAAAGGGGGGGTCAAAGTTTGTATGGGAACTTTTTTATTTTTCATCCGATTGACTTCAAACTCGGTTTCTATACTCTCTATGAAAAATAAAGAAAACTATTTTCTTCGATTTTGGAAATTCAACTCTTAAAGGGGTAAAAGGGGGGCCTCCCCTTGAAATTCTTAAAATATTTTCTTGTACATCCAGAAGAAAAAAATAAAAAAAAAAAAAAAAGACGAAAAGGTCTTGACTTCGGAAATGGTCACTAAGATGCCGTCTTAAGAACAAATGACTATCCGACAATGAATCCTGCTAACTTTACGAAGACGACGAACTCTACGAGCTTCACGGCGACCTGGTCAGAAAAGTACATATCAGTCGACTAAAATAGCTAGGACATGTAGAGTGAATGGACATAAACGCCCCGGCCCGAAGTCTTCGATTCCAACGCAATAGAGGAAGACCTTAGGTGGCGCGCACAAGTGAAAGTTGACCTCAACCAACTTGAAGTGCGTATCTGAAGGCGGTTAGCCAAAAATCGTTGTAACTGGAGAGGCATATTGGTTGAGGCCCAGGTCCACCCCGGAATATAGCCCCACCTTACTAAGTAAGTAAGAAGAAGACTCCATATGAAAAGAGCGTTCCTGAACTCGGAGATGATACCGAACATGAAAAAGAGAAGACTGAGGCTTATAAATAAACTCATAAGGCAGTTGCCATCCATGGTGTAGTAGATAGAGTCATTGCTTGTGACCCGACCGGCACATGTTCAGCAATAATCTGAGTCTGACACCGTCCATAAAGAGAAGCGAATTAAAAAAGAGTTTCTGCAAAACTAAAAAAAGAAAGACGAAAAGGGACCGGATATTATCGATCTGATTCGAATGTCATTTAAAAAAAATGTTAAGCCTCCACACCTACCTGTTGTAAAAAGATAAGGCTAACACAAAAGACTCATTGGTCGCAGTGGATTACATTACATTAGAAGCAAATGTGTATTTAGGCCCAAACCATTGCGTCTTTGCTAACTGATAAGCTATCTTATGACAAATTCGTCAGTCAAATGGAGTTGTTGATGGGTGATTCGAACTACACCGCCTCAGTTTTGTTACGCATCTAGAATATTCACAGCGTTATTGTTTCGCTTTGTTAAATGACATAGTATCAGTTGACACAAAGCTACCCCACATTTAATCGCTATAGATACAGCGCGCTGGGCCAATGAAGGCCTCAATTTGCACTTACTCTGAAACTAATCGAAACTGAATGATAAAGCAGATCTAAAATAACTGGACTTAAAGTCCATTTCCCAATAGAAACGGATTAAACCGACCATCCAAAGAAAGATACATTTATGCTAGTGGGTCATATTCACCCAGTGCTAATGTATATTCCACCTTCCTAACACCTTGTTCACTCTGAATCGGAGCCAAATAAATGTGTGGGAATGCCCACCTAAATTTTTGAAAGCAATTTTAACACTAATTCCCTGCCAACTTCGCTGAAAACATCCTTCAAATCAAAATTGTGCCTACAATAAAAAAAAAAATAAAAAAAAAAATTGGTCACACCCTTATCCAGTGGCACAATACAGCATCGCTTCTCTCTCACCACAATGCCGAGCTTCGACAAAAGAAACAGAACAAAAAGAGGACATTAGCAAACAATGTCACACGACACGTACGACGAAATTGTAACAGCATTCCAATCCTGACAGCCCAATCTACCTCCCTCCCTATTCACACCACTCACTCATCCTAATCGACTTCTAAAGAACACATATGAATAAATAAAAAAATGAGAAAAATACACTCAAGTCTAAGTGCCAAAAACGCAAATTCCCGTTAGCATATTTCGACACCACCACACCCCTGAAGAAATTCACGTCAGAGAAGCTCTGTGAGTGGCTTTCAGATATGCAGGACATTCTGATGCTACCTATGACTTTTAAAAACGTCTCGTAAGGAAAAAATAAATGTTTTTTTTTACGTACCAGAAAAATTCGAAGATCCCTATTGTTGATGTTTTGCAATTGTGTCGAGGAGGCCCTTCATAGTACATATAGGGATACAGATTGCATCGCAAAACGAACGAGAAAATCAATCAAACACGCCCCTTGGCTCGAGTATATTTTATTAGAAGGGAATTTTCATTAAATATATATATATTTTTTCACTACACCACCACACATAATACTGTGGTTCGCATAATTTGAAAATTCGATTTTGCACTAACACGTATCACCAACAGCACCACACCATCCCCACCGGGCGGGCACATACACTTCACTTAATTTTCTCGTGTTATCCTATATTTTCTGTATAAATTTTTAATGATCGAAGGACGCGCGACATGTATTAGTATAAAAATGTTGTTCTTCTTTTTTTTTCGTTATTTTTTTTCGTTTGCTTCTATCCTCACTCTCTTCGGTTTTCCCTAATATATTGATTTTTCCACACTAGCCAAACTATATGAGGTATATTTAACACAACAATACAGTGCATTGGCGGAGGCGAAGAAAACTAGGAACACCAGATACACCAGACCAGGGTGCACTTTAGCTGGCCGAGCGGATGCCAGGGGTGGGAGGATGATTTTTGTGATAAAACTTGAATATCGTGTCGGTATCTATCGGTATATTTCCTCGCAACACTTGGCACCACTTGAATCAAAACAAAAACTTATGTAATTCGCAATTTGAGGAAATTTATGGGAATTTTTCAATTTTATGTTTTATCTCCTTGATGGAGAAATATTTTATAAATTTTGAATGCACGGCAAATGAAATAAAATTGATAAAACAGAAAAAGACAGCCGCGCGAAAATAATTCCGTTTTAACATCAAAAACTTTGATACGCGACGATTTTCGGTTTGCAACTGAGCGCGGCGAGGCCGTTTTCATCTCACGGCGTATTCACGTGTAGTTGTGTTTGCCTGGCAGGCGGGTGGTGGATGAAGATGGGTGGGTTAATGTAGTCTTGGTTGGTTTGGTTAGTTTTGTTAGTACGAGGCGGTTTGTTGCAGCGGCGCCAACATAAGTTCGATGCGGGATAACAGCAGCCGCAAATCACACACAAAACAAATGGTTACTCTCTAAGTCCTACTCTATCGCTTTTGGGGCGCTCTCGGTGCTCTCTCCAGTCTCCATTATGTCGTTGGCTGGCATTTCCATTTCTCTGGTTAAAAGTGAGAGCGGATTTGTGCCTTACACTTATACGCTATAAACACAATAATTTAGCTTTTGCTCTTTATAGGAAAGCTTATTTTCAAATCGTTTGCATATTCTGCTTTTTTTTTAGTTCCATCTAAATTTAGGGAAATGCCAGGTGTAATTTTTACTGCCGATGTAAAACAGTGGGGCTTTGTAGTTTTATTATTTCATTTTTTTTTATACAGGTATGTATATAATTTACTAGTTTTCTAGGGGTTTTTGTTCCTTAAAATGCTAATGCACAGCCCGAGTGGAAGATTAATAGGAAGGATAGAGACGAGTCACTGGAGCACATTGGTTTTAAACAATTGTGGATTGTAATTCCACAAGCGTGTTGTCTGTCTTAAAAAAATAATCTCTATATTTTACAGTACGTCCAAAGGTAGGCTTAAGGATGAACTGTCAATGAGTGGCAAGTGTTGCGAAATATTTGTTGAAGAGTCGGAATGAAGTTAGCTATTTCAGCAGAAAATTGGTGGTGAGAGGTAGCCCTAAAACAAGGAACGGAAAAGGAAACATTTCTGAGGTTTTCAAGCTGGTAAAGCTTTATTTCTATCGTCTATAAGCTTTATCGCACGTTTTGGATTCTATTCAGTAGGTGTAGTGCAGTTTTTTTTTTTTTTTAATACTTCTCCCGGGAAAGGCGAATTTTTAACGCTTCCTCAGCCCCCCCGAGATGTTTGCAGATGTACAGTGGCCGGCATAAGTATTTTGACAAAACTAAAGTTAATTCTGCTCATAATTTGAACTTACTTTATGTAAATTTTGGCATCAATGGAAAGGTCATTTCAATTCCGTTGGAATGATACACAACTTTCCTTAACCCATTAAGTACCCATTGAAAATTTAGAACTTTTGTAAAAGTCTACTTTTTTGACTTTTTTCCTCGGCGCAAAACAAAAATGTTTTAATGCAAAAAGTTTCTTCAAACAATTCTAATAGTGACTGCAAAAAATTTTAGGTTTAGTCAGTGCAAGTCTCATTCATGGAAAAGCTGAGGTTTCAGGTTTCGCTTTAATAATACATAGAAGGCAGAACTGTGTTTTGGAAGCATTAAATTTCACTTGTTGTAGCACATTTTAGAACGCTGTTAAATTCGGAATTTAATGTGTTATACATACATTACCGTTGCATTCCTCGGCCGAAAAGTGAATCAGGAAACGAATTTAAGAAACTGAAGGTGCTTTCATCAGCGAAAGGGGGTATTGGATTAGAAGTGGCAGACAATAAATATGAGAAAGAGTGTCTTAGTGAAAACAGACCCTTGGGGAACACCAGAATTTATAATATGGTGAATAGCAGATTTGAAACCGTCCAAATTGAATTGAACGGCCAGAAAGGTAGTTTCTAACACCAGGTATAAATTTCTAGGGAGTCTCTTCTTCAACGACCTAGACGGGCTTTCCAGCACATCAATAGACAAGATAATGAACTTCGTCAAATCAACAAGATGGTTTGTATGTAGCATCACAATGGGTCAGTATTAACCTGCGAGTGTGGCACGGAGAAATCCTCGCCAGCCCACAAACCTAACCTAACCCATTTTCGTATTTTCGCAAAAAAAGAGCTTGATTCCAAACTCTGTCAAATTCCTTTGAAAAATCCAGAGCAACAATATTTGTTTTAACAGAGTGATGGAGAGATTGGTTTTACTTTTCGGTGAGATAAGTCATCAAGTCCTATACCTGCCACCTATACTGCCACGAAAATAGTACATTGAGAAGTTTTCGTGATTCAAGATATGTCATAAGCAAACAATTTATCAGCCTTTTCAAGACCTTGGAAATAATGGACGTAAGTGTAATAGGTTGGTAGTTAGTGGATGGAATGTGGCCCACTGTGATTACCCTTTTATAGTACATGATATGACATGCAACATGATATTCGGATCTGTTGATGAATCTTCTTAAATCTGATAGAAGTATCGTTGTTATATCTTCCAAGTTGTTGAAGAACCGTGCTCCCATACAAGAGTAGCGGCGTTCTTGGACGGTTGGGCAGTGACACAGGAGATGTTCCACAGATTCTCTTTCTTCTTCATCTCTGCAACTTCTGCAGAAATCATTTGTAAAGATACGTAGCCTTTTGGCCATGTTTGCAATGGTTTCCAATGTTTGCAGTGTCTGGTTATTACCCCGACGAGCACTCGGATTTGGTTTCTACCAAAAGATTTTAGGATCCTTGACCTTTTAGTGCCAATTGCGGTCTACAAGCTGCGAGTTATAGTACAACTGGAAGTGTTGTTCCATCGTGCTCTAGCCAAGTTTAGAGTGACATTGACATATATATGACAATACTCGGGGAGATCCAGTCCTACCTGTCCGGTATAGAGACAGTAAAATTCAATTCCTCGGTTTCTTGTAGTCTGTGAATGGTATGAGTCCGCTCTGATCAAAGATGTGAAGTATACGTGAGTGACCGAACGATTCCTTACACCTATGCAAGCAAGGTACCTTTGTACCTTGTTTAGATTCTTAAAGAAGGATTTAGTGTTAACATCCTCCCACCAAACAACCGAGCCATAGCGCCGTAGGTCAAAAATTGCCTTACAATCGCAGTGTACACATCCAGTACTATGTTCGGTTCTAAGTCCCACTTCTTCCGAAAGCCTTTGTGCAGGGGTAAAAAGCATTTAATCCTTTCTTCATTCTTTCCTCCGTATTCCCGTTTCCAGTTTAAGTTGGATTTGGACACGATACCCAGGTATTTGGTTCGGGTGAGAGATTAAGAATGCCCTCTCAATTTTGGTGGTTCCCACTTTGGTATCTTATATCTTCTGGTGAACAGGATGAGTCCAGTCTTGTAGGGGTTAAACCGTTGTTCTCCGTCCACTTTGATAAGCTCTGATAACGCAGGTTCCATGACTTCACTAATGATGGAAAGATATTTTCCTGAAATCAGTACAACTATGTCATCTGCGTAGGCGACCACCTTCATTCTCTTGTTGACAAGTGATTTAAGAGGTTTGTTTATTGAGATGTTCCATAGGAGAGGAGATAAAACCACACCTTGTGGCGCGGCGTCCCTCTATTAACCGATCTCTCAATCGTGCTGTCTCGAAGACTGCTGTTATTGATTCTACTGTTAAGCATTATTTTAACCCAGTTAGTCAGGTAGTTTGCCAAACCAAGCCCCTCAAGTGAGGATGTAATGGTTTTGTGTTTAGGTTATTGAAATCACCTATCAATATGCCTAGAAAAGCTGCAATACTTGCAACACTAAAATAAATAATGGACGATTGAAAACCAGACTAGGACTGTGAGTTGTAACCTCGCTTTTTTTAAAAGCCCTTACAACAGTGAATGGGCAAGAAAAATACTGAAGGATTGCAATTAGTACCGATTTTATTTTAAGATAAGACTTACCATTCCAAAGAATTTACATTTTATTGGGAATTTTCTTTATTTAAATCGTAAAGTTATGCAGTATAATTCTTACCTGAAAATAGAAGACAAGAACTTAAATTAGCAATTGTATATATGTAACTTTAATTTTAATCGTAAATATAATGCAAATGTTGGCACTCAAAACTAAATGTTTCTTTTAAATAAATTTATTATACACTTTTATATAAATCTAATAATATTATTCTCATCTCTGTAAATGTAAAATTTGAACGAAATTTAAATTAGCACAATATCCAATAATTAAAATTAAATTAAAATACCTGCCTGGTAACACTGTATCTTTTGAATCAATCACAAGCAACACAATTCCTATTAGATACTCGTGTTGTTATCAATGATGTTGACATGAGATAATGTCTGTAACTATCGAGTATATGTATATATGTATGCCTTGTACACCAGCACATGTTTTGGCTACAAAAACACTTTTGATTACTAGAGGCGTTGTGATAGAATCAAAAATGTCCTCTGGCGACAGTGCTGTCGGCTGCTGACGGTTTTGGAAGTGCAACATTTGAATGGATAGAGGTAAAATTCTCGTACGAGGATGCCTGTTTCTTTTCTGTCCGATATAAGAGTCCGGATTACGGAATTAGTTTCCTGGTTATTGACTTTTAAGTATGCATTAAGAGGAAGGAACGATAAGTACTTGTATGCATATGCTATGCATACATGTAAAATGCAACACTGAACAAAATCAATACTTGGTATACCGTACACACGTATAGGTAGCATTATTTAGTGAAAGGATGAACAGAATTGAATAACCTCATAATGTAGGTAGATTATTATGAGGAACAGGAAGCAATGCTATTGCAGAGTAAATATCAGGATACCATTGTATTAAGCTCGTTAAGCAGACACTCGACGTTTTATGAGGTTATGTTCAACTATAACTATATGTATTAAGGATTTTCAGAAATAATCGTGATAATACTATAGCATATAATATATAATCAGCTTTAGTAGTGGGTTCAAATTATTATTGTTGGTTTCAAGAAGTCAGAATGTAATCTAATAAACACAAAATATTGTTTTAGCTCAAAATTTCGAAATCAAAATAAATTATTCAATGATAGGGGAAACTCTAACAAGTGAATCTGTTTGTCGTGTGCTTTCAGTTGCCCCATGCTAAGCGGGTGGAAAGATTTGCTTCAAACTTTGTACAGAACGACCCGAAAATATAACGTCAATTTAAAAAAAATGCACAAGTTGATTGACAAAGTTAGACAGCTTTCGTTTATGACAAATGAACAATTTTAAAAAGGAAATGAATCGCTTTCGCTTCTTGTATTTTGTTGGTCGAATCTGAGTGAAAGTGAAGCTGTATGCAGAAGACGAAGAAAGCCGAAAATTAGCAAAATACGCAAAATGCTAAATGCGTATAAAATTAATAGAACTGAGTTTGAATTTATTTTGCAATTGGTTAGACCATCATACATAAAAAAAAAGAAACATACATGCGAAACATGAATGCCAATTAATTTTCTCTGTCAATTATAGACAAAATGACATTTTGTTTGACAATTCAGCTATTTGTAGTGATTTTTTTTTGTCAGTTATTGACAAACGTTAGTGAATTCTTTGACAAGCAATGCCTGCGTTCCATTGACCGCTAGATGACTAGCGGCATGCCAAACTCCTTATAAAAAAACTGACATTTCAACATTTGCGCTAGAACTCTAGCACATATTGTGAAATGTCAGTTTTTTTTATATGGAGTTTGGCTTGCCGCTAGTCATCTAGCGGGTTAATGGAACGCGGGCAATTTTTCGTTATTTCCACTTGCCAATTTTCTAATTGGCATACGAGTACGTCAATTGTCAATTTTAAATCGACAAGTGGAAACCCAGCATTGCGTTAGGAACTGTAACTGTGCAGTGGCACTTAGACTAAACATTAATGTTGTCAAACACATGTCGTCATTTGACCATCACCCTTTCCATAAAAAAAATTAGAAATACCTCCATTAAAACGACCGACCGACGTGGGGCGAAATAAAAAGGCTTTTTATTGAAGCTGAAGGAATAAAGGAAGAAGTTTGGCGAATTTCACTGGCTGCTTTCCTTCATATATAAGGGGACTTCAAGAACGTAAAGAGTAGACAAGACAGCAGTTATAAAAAGCCCGTTAGAAAACGCAAATATTTAATAGGGTATTACGAACTTGGTGAGCAGCATGCTTGTAACCAGAAACATAAACTACACGCAACGACAAAGTTATGTTAAAATGTCTTTAGTGCCAATTGCTCCGAAGCGGGTAGAAGAGCATCTTCCACACTTTCTTCCGTTTGCAGCTATAGGAGCACATTGTCGGCCCGCAATGTTCGCTTTTTGATGATCTGTTTTGATTGAAATAATATTTGACATTTGGGTCCCACGTCTAAGAGGGAATAAGATGTCCGCCTACACTCACCCTCTGTATATGCAGGTAATGGGAATTAAATTAAAACTGAAGGTTTCCAGATTTTGCTCTAGCGACTGAGCGAGGGTCACCGGTCACCCCTTTTCTATTACCGACGCGACGTATGACGAACCGCTCCAAAATTTAGTTAAACTTAAGCGAATCCATTAATAACCGAGCGGTACGCTATTTTAGCTAAAAAAAATTAAAATTTAATTTCAGACTTTACTTCATATATCTGTCAAAATTTCAAATAACTTAAAAGTGGACAATTTGAGATCAAAGAATAGCAGACAAGAAAATAAGAAAGCGCAACGAAAATAAAACATTTCGTTGAATTTTTAAAGGAAGTTATTTTCAAATGGTTTCTGTGACACTTATATCCATAACGCATTCCATGTCAAAAGGCGCAGTAGCGCAGTGGTTAGTGTGGTGGACTACTGTGCAAGGGATCCCAGGTTCGATCCCCGGAAAAACACAAATTACATCTTAAGCTTTTTTCTACTGCGCCACCTCTCGCGAACGTCTGACAAACATCCGAGAGTATGACTGTCCTGAAAAAGCTTCTCAATTCAGCCGTTCGGACTCGGCATAAAACTGTAGGTCCCTTCCATTCGTCCCAAAAATAGAAACTCACACAAAACGAATGGTTGCGAGAAGCTAGGCCTAGGGTGTCTACCGCCTGTTGCGCCACCTATTTATTTATTTTATTCCTTGCTAGCGTTTTAGCTTATGTTTGGAGAGAAAAATTGGAGAGCAGCTAAAATTTAGTTTGGCTCGAGCTGCTTAAGTCTCCCGGTTTGCGACTTGTGGGAAAAAAATACTAGTTGGCGAGTGTTTTGTAGGGATTTCACAGAATAAAGTACAGTCCGCATGAGTGCAAACTTACATCTTTGTTATAAACCCTAAGTCCTAGAATGACGAACAAATCGTACCGAGAACCCACCGACGAGGCTTCCCATTCTTTCATTTTTTTTATTTTTATTTTTTTATTTTTGTAGGAAACAGACCTTAAGAATGAAGATAAATTCTTTCTCGAGGAAGTTATAAAGATGCCATGTTTGTGGGTAAATTTATTTCTTCAGTGATGAATGTTGTATGTATAACGCTCGTATCTTTTTGCGGACAGAAAAGGGGATAAATGCCCGAAATTTGGAGATTTCAAGAGATATCGCAATTTAAAAAAAAGGATATACAGGGGATACGTTTTAACTTGTTTTCGCACTGAAATTGATGAAATTCAAGAATAGTATCAATACAAAAATGAATGTAAATTATGTTTAATAAATTATTATTATTTTTAAATTACATACTATGTGTTTAATAAACAACCAACGTGCCATCATCGCCGTCGTCGTCATTCGCATCTGAATCGTTTTCGATAGCAATATTTTCTCCACTTTTGGTTTTCTTCTTATATTTGTCTTCTGCAGCGATTGAACGAAGCAATTCAGGCTTCGTTTTCAGAAATTTGTAGAATGCAATGCATGAGTTGAGTACTGAATAATACATTTTACTGTGAGAATTGCTTTTAACGTTTTGATTTGCAATCGAGTTTTTTCATTGGTCCAATGCTTGGTCATCGCAGAAAAGAGGCTACAAGAAATTTTGCCCCAATGAAAAATGCCCCAAACTAAGAATGCAAAATCAACCCAAAATTGGGGCTGTTTTTCATAATGAAATAATACCCCAATTTCAAATATGAAATAAGGCCCCACTGCGATGAAATAAGGCCCCAAATCTGACAGTAAATCCAAGCAGGGGGGTTGCAGAGGGCAGCATGCCCCCCCCATACGTTTTCGTTCTTTTGGGGCCTTATTTCTTAATGAAATTTTACCCCAAACTGAAAAATGAAAAAAGCCCCCAAAATATGAATTGTCACCCCAATCGCAGAATTTTACGCAATTTTTTGTTGTTGTTGCCTTTCATGTACATTTTTGGGGTGATTTTTCATTTTCAATTGGGGGCCATTTTTCATTTGGACCAAATTTCATGTAGCCCAAAAAAGACTCGTTCCACCGATACTGCTGTTCGCGGCAAGCACAAAATGTATTCATTGCACCAACATAGCGATTTCGTTGTGCTCACTATTTTCGGCTTGCAGATATTTGAATATGTCCACCAGAAATCTGCTATGGTGAAAAGAGGAGCTTATAGGATAAAAAAAGGGATTTTGGAAACTTTCAGGGGATAGTTTCTTTGACTTCGAAAAAAGGGATAATCCCCTAAAAAAGAGGACAGATACGAGCGTTATGTATGTACTATGTTAAAGAACCAATTGCCGAACGACTAAGTAATGACCATTGGTCATTAACCGCGCAAATAGCTTGTACTGAAGTGCTTAAATATTTCTGCCAAATCGTTCAGATGGATGTGGCATTGGCAATGGATCATGCATGGTTATGTGCAACGTCACGAGTAGCAGGATGTAGCCTGTACGTTGGTCTTAAACACTTTTTCGTGTCAGAAAAAAATCTTAGTTCGCAGTGACCTCCGCTTTGATTTTTCAGTTTCGCAAACTTCTAAATGATTTCTCTGCGAGCAGTCAATATTAGCGTTGAAAGACTTCTTAATGAATTGTCCAATAAAACAAAATGGCCTTGCTTAGAGTGTACCGATTAAACGACAAAGTTTTCCTTTCGACAACCAAATATATCAATTATGACTAATCTAACAACATTGACCCCACTTTTATAAAACTACTACAAACACTTAATCGTGCGTTATGAATAAAATTAATTAGTTGCTTGCATGTGATATAGTGTTACCAATTAAATTACAAAAAAAAACAGCTCTTCGGTTGGATGGCTTTAATTCTCATCCATGCATAAAACAAAACAGTATTAATACAATTTGTTGCTCCAATCACGACTCATAATTTTGTTTGTTTATGTCAAATAAAAAACAAAACAACTTTTTTGACTACTAAAAGCAACAAGGTTAGTTTTAGCTGTTGCACCTTCAATTAATTTACGTGTCGCTTAGTGAAGTAATAAAAACCAAAAACGGATGGATTTATTATATTCCACCCTTCCTCGCCTTCTTTATATTTCTTTTATTGGTAGGTACCTGGTTCATAAGAAATCCCATCCATCTTTAATGTATTCTTATTTCGGTTCTTCCGTTTGGTACCTTTTCAACAACGAAACTATATCCCAACCTTAAACAAACACATAAACGTTGTGAAGGCTGGTGAGTAGGATGATGTTGTTTTGTTTTGTTTATTTTTTTTTTTTGCACCTTCAGTGGAGAAACAGAGCGCAGAATCTACACTTGGAAGATGGAAGGAAAAATTCAAAAGTTCAAAGGTTACAATATAGGGTTACCATGTCGATGTTACTAATGTGATTGATTTATGTTAATGTGAAGATTCCCAGTTAGGATGTATGCATCTTTTGTGACCGTCAACATATTTAAATTGAAGGTTAAAAATGGTTATTGGTAAGGGCCATTACAAGTATGTAGTTCAAAAATTTCAGTTGGAAAAATCCCACAAAAGTCCCGCTCGCTATAATTGTTTATTGAATTGTCTACAAATCGAAAGGAACCCGTTCTCATAACGACAGTTATGTTCGACCCAATTGTACACTTTTTTAAAATTAATGTCGACCATTTTAGAAGCCAACCATCTTTGTTAGAAGTTTAATATTTTACTTTACTTTTGATGTCACTTCAGTTCGGGCCGGAGCTAAGCCTCAACTTTTCCAGTCAGCTCGATCCACCGAAAGCTGCCTCCAGTTGTCCCTTTTAGTTAATTAATTCAAATCTTCTTAACTATTCTAGGTATGTCTATATTGTCGTACAGGAACCCTACTCTGTATTTTGTTCCGAAATTGAATTTTTCCGAAACCGAATTCGACAACTGAATTGAAGAGCTTACTCAGGGCAGCTGTTCTTTCGGGTGTTTGTCAGACATTTGAAAAAGTTAGTGCCACAGAAAATACCCTAAGTTTATAAAGGGTGATTTTTTTTTTTTGCTGTTTGGTATTCTATCCTGTTTTTTTATAGCTCACGCGTTATTCGTAAAAAATGCTAAGTTAAGGACCATTCACATGAGAGCGACCAACTACCTAGGTACGAACGAATATTCTTAAGTTTTGAGAGTCCGTTCACATGAACACTTTTCTAGGTCGCGGCAGTTCGCGAATTTCAGCCACCAGTTTCTACCCGCAATGAGGTTTGGACTTGTGAATTGGCCGCCTAGATATTTGACGCCGCTGGAATATTTTTTTTGGGGATATGTGAAGTCTCTCGTCTATACGGACAAGCCAGCAACTATTACCGCCTTTGTAGACAACATAACTCGTGTTATTGGTAAGATACCAGTCGATACATTGGAAAAATATGCCAAAATTGGACAACCCGTTTGAACCACTTGAGGCGTAGTCGCGGTCAACATTTACACGAAATAATATTCAAAAAGTAAATGGCAAGAATTAACAACAACAAAACAAAATTTTGCAAATTTTCGTTGTTTTTTTTCAATTTTAAAAAGCAAACGCTTAAAAAATGACGGCATTTAAACTACTCAGATTTTTTTTCAGCATTTTTTTCGTTTTTTTTTTTAAGTTTTTATCGATCTAGTTGAAGGAGCCAACAAAACGCAAAAAAGTGTTTCCAGAGTTTTATGCCCTTACTCAGGATTTCGTCCTTAAAGATCAAATATTTCGAAAGTTATTTTCGGTTAGAACTTGAATTAGAATTACTTACTTAAATACACTTTCGAAATAAGTAAAAGTCAAAATATTATTTGTCACTTTCGGACTTTTTTCGATACCTGCTGGATTGTTCCGATACCAACACCAAATCGGCCAAGACCTTAACTTTTCAAAAGCATAGAAGAAGATGCTAAGTAACCCGAGAATGAACGGCAATAAACAAAAAAACACCTCATAGCATCAACAGGAGGTTGGCCTTCTCCTTCGTTCACCAATTGCCTGACATGTATCGCTCAGTTGGCGCAAGCTGTAGTCACTTCGTAAATTGACAAATGGAAATGGAAAGTTAATTTCCTGACAAGGGAAAGCAGAAATGTCTTCCCAAGTGGATTAAAAACGGAGAATTGACTGTCAGAATTCAAACAACAATCACTTAAAATAAGTCTGATGAAGAAATGAGTGGCGTAGTTCCAAATAGCTATCATTCTCTCAAACAATAATTCATAGACTGAAATTCAACAAAATTTCCCAAAAGAAATTGTAAGGGTCATGTGTGCCCAATTAGCGAGAATCGTTGTTACTACTCGCTTCCCCACTTAGAAGACAAAACAAGTTGCATTGTAATGCCATCGGAAATATAAATCGGAAATGTACCCGCCCGGCTTTGCCGGTGCACAGAAATTGTATTGCTTATAGATCTTAGATAATACTGTTCTTTCGTAAAATGCGAAAAATGAGAATAAATCGATTTTCTGGAATTTTCTTTCTGCGTAAACCTGAAATACAGCAATACGAACAAAACAAAAAAAAGAATCATGAAAATCGGCCCAGCGGTTATCGAGTTATAACGTCATCGAGTTTCACCCCATAGAAGATGTTTTTTGTATGGGCGGTGACACGCCCTTTTATCCAATTTTTACCAATCTTACAGCAACACTCCTAAGTCAATACCTAAGATTATCTGTAAGTTTCAACTCAATCGATTCGGCAGTTTTCGAGATATAAGATTTTGAATGTTTTTTTTTTGTATGGGCGGTGCCACGCCCCTTTGTTCAATTTTAACCAAACTTCACAGAAACCGTATATGAACCAATACCAAAGATGTGTGAAAGTTTGGTTAAAAACGGTAAATGAGTTAAGGAGTGAATCGACGACAAACATTTTAGGGCTCAATTTTTATATATATAGATAGATAGAAGATACAGCCTACGTCCACCCTAAATGTAGTGAAAGTAGTGAAAGAATGAGTACCTAGTTCCAGACATTATAAATCAAAACGTACAATTTTTACCTCTTTGTAATAGATTATTGTACACAAAATCTTGGACGTGATGTTAAATGTTGACTTATGCCTCTGCAGTTTGTGCAGAGCAAAGTGTCTTCATAATCGATGAACCGATCCTGATCTTCCATTCTTCATCGGGCATACTTTTATCCGAGCTAATTTTACAAATGAATATGTATCATCAACGTCAAACGATTAGAAATTTAGGCCGGGTGTCAATTGGGCTAAACAATTATCTTCGCATAATTTGTTAACACTATCGTGGTGGAAAACGAAATTTTCAGCTGTCAAAATATTATCCTGCTCCAAGAGCAAGATAATAAATTATCCTATAGGCTAATTTTTTGACGTTTTCTTTAGCTTCAGGCTTATTAGAATGTTGAAGAGGAAATAAAACACTGAATTTTAATTAATTAATAGCGTGAAATTCTCTGTTTTAAGATTAGAGTTTGGTGAAATTTATCCGAGAATAATTATTTAGCTTAATTGACACACGTCCTTAAAATCGACTAATTCCCACACGGATTGGCAACCCTGCTTTTCGCCCATCACATTCACGTTTTCTGCCATCCCTATACTGCTAAATAAAATATAAAAAAAAACTGTCGACTAATCGTTTCATTGGCATAGGACTACGACATACACAGAGAGAGAGAGTTGCCATAAAATGCGCAAAGTCGTCAAAATGCTAAATTTGTGCGAGAGAGTGTTTTTTATATTCTCTCTCTCTCTTCCCAGTGCTTACACCGGTCATATATTCCTGCTAAAGCGCAACATATACTCGTAAAACTCGAACATTTCGCTGAATTCATTTGTCGTGCAATAAACACACATCTCTGAAGAGCCAGCCATTAAATTGCGTCTAAAAGTGGCCGCACTAAAAGATGTAGTAAGGCAACATCTGTTGTGCCTGTGCGACTTGTGACACGAACGCGACACACACGACAAAGTGAACAACTTGCCCATCTATGACAGATAATTTTATGCAAATGCGAATTAACGAGTTGCAAGCGGCGCGGCTCTACCGCGCGTCAATTAGATAGGCGTAAAAGTGAAAATTTCTATTTTTTTTTTTTTTTTTTTTTTTTTTTCATTTATGATTTTCTCGTTTGAGCGATAAGAGTATAAAGAGACATCCTCCTGTCCTCCCGTGTAGTGGGCATGCATGCAGAGACGACAACTTGACGCTCTGAAGCTGGTTAAATGGGTTTAATTAATGTCACTGTTATTAAAGACACCATCGTCGGTCGTCGTCGTCATCGTTGTCATTGTGGACACTAGTGAAAGAGATGATTGCAATCTCAAGTAATTTGTCGTCGTTTACAAACGGGGTGGACAAATGGGAAAATCATTTGATTTGTGAACGAGGAAACTGCAATTTGACGTTTTACACTAGAACAACTGTTGTAGGGACGATGGTCGGTTTGAGGTTTGATTAGACAAAAAGGCCGCATCGTCGTGAATGACGCATACTGATAAGGAAATGATTAAATGTTTCTACAGGAATATCAATGCGATAAGGGCAATACTGGGCTGGGAGTACATGTTTCTAAACAAGTTATGCGGTTTCTTAAGTTAAGTTACTATGCCGGAGCGGGAGTTTGCTGTTATAATTACATGTGTCGCCTTAAATTAAGTATGATCACAATAGAAGATCCTTTTGGTAGAAGCAGAAGCAAGTGATTGCTTTAAATTCGTCGAAAATGACAAATGAAAGGAACTGAACAACAGGCTCTGGATTGTAATGAGCCCAAAACCCAATCCTGGATAACATTTTCTAAGTAACTTTTAGTAGTCACTATACTTCCGTAGTGACTTTAGCCTTTAGCCATAAGCGCTATAGAACTTCAACAGCTGGCGTTATGTCCTCAGGATCAATGATTGGGTTTCCTTTGACTAAAAGTTGTAACGTTGTTTCTTTAAACAAAAAAAATCTTATCGTTTTCAGAGTCCTAAGATACAGGAACAAAGTTGCATTGTAATCTGTTCACTAGTTTTCACGTCAACCGGTAACAGACATAAGACCCAGTTTTATAATACAGGGTCATTCATTTCGTGGTTTCAAGTTGGTAGCGCTGGCATTTGACACCTATCAAACTCAGCTGTCATTTGAAGTGTCATAATATTAGTTGAATGTTTGCTATTTACGATAATGGATCGCTTAACAATCGAACAACGCGTTAAAATTTTTAAAACTTACTACAAAAGTAGTGATTCAAACGTAGCCACTTTTCGCGTATTTCGCGATGATTATATGGTCGTCATAATCGACCGACTACGCAAGCAATCGGTAAAATTCTGAAGTGAAGTGAAGACATTTTGAAGAGTGTAATCCTTACTGATGTCGTAAGGACGTAAGGCCTGTGCATCGTACTAATGCACGCTCAGTCGAAAATATTGCTGCGGCAAGTGCAAGTGTTGCTGCTGATCCGAATTTATCGATTTTCCGGCGTTCGCAGCAATTGAACGTGTCGTACACCTCAGTATGGCGTATTTTGCATTTGTATTTGCATATCCATCCTTATAAAGTTCAAATTACGCAACAAATGAAGCCTGTTGACCATTCACAACGCCGTAAATAAGCTTCTTGGGTGTTGGAACAACAATTTGGAGGGTTATGGTCGAATGATAACCGATTTTTTTTTTGGCCGGCGATTGAAGATCATGACTTGGACGATATGTTATGGCCAATTATGGCTTTATTGCGTGATAAGTTTCCTAGTCGCGTAATTTCACGTTTTGGCGACGTCAATTGGTCACCCAGATCATGCGATTTGACACCGTTAGATGTCTAAACGTTTTAAAAATTCTACATTTAATTTTCGGGATTTTGCGTTTTCGAGATTTTGTATTTTCGTGATTTTCAGGAATCCGAAAAACTAAAATCGTGATAAACCAAATATTCTTTAAATTTTGGGGATTTTTTGATTTGGTGGATTTTGAAATTGGGGATTTTGTGCTGTTGGGGATAATCAATTTGAACATTTTTCAAATAGTGGGGATTTTGGGTGTGGTTATCCCCATGCGTTATGTCTTTGCTATCATTATGGTCCCGTGGTGATTTTCTCTCAGTCTTTTGGAGTAAGCTATTTCAGCACACAGGGGAGAGAATATGGAACAGGGGATTTTTGGAAAGGAGATTTTGGAAAATAAGAATTCATCACCCGATGTACATGTACATGAACCATAACCATCAATTTCAGATTAATTCTTAAAAAGACACCCTAATCATAGCATACAGTTTCACTTTCAATGTACATAGTTGCATATTGACTTGACCTGGATTAATTCCTATTATGGTTCTCGCTTAAGACGGTTTCTAATGTCAATATCAGTGAGGTAGGCTTTCGATAGACATCGCCCTTTATTATGTTATTGTTCAGCACATATCCAATTAAGAACTCCTTC
The DNA here is from genome assembly GCA_955612985.1 of Cheilosia scutellata. Taxonomy (NCBI): domain Eukaryota; kingdom Metazoa; phylum Arthropoda; class Insecta; order Diptera; family Syrphidae; genus Cheilosia; species Cheilosia scutellata. The sequence goes on along the minus strand of OY015312.1, from coordinate 50,460,103 downwards.
AATTTTTCTAATGTTAATTTCTATTGTTAGATCACAATACCCTGCAATTCAAATCTCAGTCAGGTGATTATTTCCTGTCAAAAATTCGTTAACGAATTTATTATTGAGTCAATGCTGTACAAACCTGTTCATGTAATAATGTATGATAATAATCTAATAATCGCTGGTAAACCAAAAACTAATATAACAATAAATTTACTACACTGAGGCCGCACGTCTGATGGTAGTAAACATTAGTACACTTAGCGCGTAAGCTAAAACAAAAGAAAACACAAAACATTAGGTACCTAGCTATGTATATACACGCGTTCGTGTGCTAGATACCCCATAATGCAGTAAACAAAAATAAATAAAAAAAAATCAGCTATATATTTGACATATACCTTAACCATAGCATAATACCGGTTGAAACTTAAAAATACCACAATTGACTGGATTTTTTTTTAACAAATTTTGCACAACAACATTATTCTATGCGCACGTTTTTTAGTTTTTTTTTTGTGTTTTGCGTATATTAAAATAGATAATGATGCTAAATGTATCTGATTTGCACTTGGCGGGGAATTATGTCTTCAAGATAACTAAGATGAGCCGGAAATAGACTTGATGTGTTAAAAAGTAAATAAATAATTATAGCCGGTGATATGACCTACATTGTACATAGATACTTCGGAGGATCAATTTTTTCTTAAGTTAAATCACGGTAATTGGTCGTAGGTGATTTTCCATTTAAATGTGAATAATATGAGTTATTAAATATAATCTTCTATTTGAACAAAATATGAAATATAAATGTGTCCGAGAGAGCGACAACAAGTTCACAATTTCCAAATGAGTTTTCATATCAAATAGGTTAGGTTAGGTTTGTGTTTGGGAACCATGCTCATTTTTCGAACTCGCAATGGCGAATCTTTCTATGAATACAAATTTACCTATTGTGACCTACAAAGAAAAGGGTGTTTCTTTTTAGAGGTACACATATAACCTTAAAATTAAATAACACATACAAATATGGGAAGTGGTCATCATATTGATTTTACTAAAAATAATATTTTATGCCATTAATGATTAAATGTGGCACAAATAAAGCCCTATCTGGAAATCCAATTATAATGGACCAGCTCTCCTGCTTTCACAGTATATTCGAGGGTATTAAGCAGGCCATTTTATCGCAGATAGCCACATCAAAGCTACCTTTACAATTCGTTGACCAAATGAGCGGTTATTTTATGTATTGTAAGGATGTTTCAAAATGCACGCATGATTTGAATTTTGTGTCATTTGTCCGGTAAAATGTTGCCAATACAAAAAAAAAAACAGCGAAACAGCTGACATGAAAGAACAGTCCGTTTTGTTGAGCAATATTTAAAAAAATAATTAAGGTTTGACAGCTTCCCCAAAATTGTCGAATTTACTTACTTACTTAGTTATATGGCGGTATAGTCCGGGGTGGACCTGGGCCTCAACCAGTTAGCGCGATCTTTGGCTAACTGCCTCCAGTTGCGCACTCCCCTTCCACTTGCGCGCACCACGTAAGACGAGATCTTCCTCTACTGCAATCACGAAAATCCATAAACCCGAAATCTCAAAATTCCGAAAACCCATAATACCGAAAACCCAAAACCCAAACTCCCGAAAATACTATAAACTATGGGTTGGTGATGCATCTGGGATCATGACGTTAACTAGAACGACTAAAATCTAGAATGGACAAACTATTCAACAGAAAATGGATTTTGGAAAGAGATTTTGGAAAGATTGTTTGGGCCTTGCCGTGGTGTGGATGCTTAGTGGGTACCTTTTGATACCGGATGGCGATTGCAGCAGGTATTCCCATAGGAAGCGAAAGAATAGTCAACTCAATTTCAGTGGTGGTGTGAGCGTTTTATGCAAACCGTGCCGAGGGATGAAAGACTGCGGGTTTAAGTCTGTCATTAACGAGCTCCTCCTGCTTTGGCAGGCCCTTTGGCATTTAGCGCCTTACCCTAACAGAACCGGCTATGTTGGGGCGGACCCTTTTCACCGGCTTACTCGTGGGAACTCTTTATAGACCTTCAAAACAAATCAAACAAAAACAAATTTCAAAGAGAAAACGAAAAGGGCAACCAGCGACGACAACGAATCACTTATCCCATGGGACTCCGATTCCAAATCCATTGACGCGTCTGCTTCAGACGCAAAATTTAAAACCAAAGACAAATCGGCTGGACGGGGCAAAAAGTTCAGCCCAAGTACCTAAAATTTCAAACAGCTACGCGTAGCTAGGCAAAATTTGAACCGAGAATGTTTACATAGCTATTCGAAAATCACTGGCGCTCGAACACCAGTTTCCAGGTATAAAACGGTCTAAAGGTATTACCGACCGAGCATGCCGTTCGACGAAGGTTGGTATATTCACCTTGAGGATCGCCTTCACAGGATTCGTTTAGTGCAGTCTAAAGCATCGAGTAATTCTAGGATTTTAACGCATTCTGAATCAGTTGTTATCTCTTTTGTTGCATGGTTTGGATAAAAGGATGACGGGTCACATCCGCTTACGAAATTATTTTGCGTTAAACCGTTTCTACTATAAAATCTATACTGTAGTGGGCGCAGTAGCGCAGTGGTTAGTGTGCTGGACTACTGTGCGAGGTATCCCGGGTTCGATCCCCGAAAGAAACACAAATTACATCTTAAGGTTTTTTCTACTGCGCCACCTCTCGCGAATATCTGACAAACATTCGAGAGTATGTATGACTGTCCTGAAAAAGCTTCTCAATTCAGCCTTTCGGACTCGGCATAAAATTGTAGGTCCCCTCCATTCGTCCCAAAAATAAAAACTTACACAAAAACGAATGGTTGCGAGAAGCTAGGCCTAGGGTGTCTGCCTGTTGCGCCACCTACTTATTTATTTATTTACTATAAAATCTCCAAATTGGTTTTAGGTAAGGTTAGGTTAGTTTAGCGGATTAACAAGACAAGTCTGTTGATTCTATATTATGTACTACATCCTTAAGCGTTTTAAAAACATGCTGCCAATGATAATATGATATATTGTTACTTGGATAGTACTTGACAGTCAAAATATTATACTGGTTTTTCATTTTGACAAGCTTTCTGAGAACAGTAGTTATATTTACTCCACTCCTACCCCTTTCCAGGTACCTTCAGTTCAGTAACATTTCCAAGGAATTTCGTATAACAAAATTTAATACAAATGAAAGCATTAGCTCCGCAAAGTGTGGCGTACATATAATGAAAAATGTATTCCCATTATGAGAAGTGTATTCGGCACTAAACCTACACCTACACTAAAATGCCGGGTATTATTATTTTTTTTACCAACAAAACAACGCCACGCGGCACAAAAGTCTCAACGTCATTGGCAATCCCCTCGCAGATAAAAATATTTCCAACATTATAGCCAAAGCTATTATTTTCGATGTCGTTGTCGGTTTTCGGTATCTTGGTTCTTATTTTTATTTGCTGTGTTTTTATTTTCCTTTTTTTTCGACTCTCGGTAGTTCACAGGTTTGTTTGTATTTTTTTTTTTTTTTGTATACGCTTCAATCTTCTCTCACAGATACGCAAATACAACGCATGTCTGAAATTGTTTAGAAAATAGAAAGAGAGCAAAAGTATGCATGTTAGTGGACTAGGGCAAGGTATTAAACATTAGCCGATACTCTGTAGCCACCAATACAAATGTCACTTCACTATACCGGCAACAAGCCTTTTGGCTTTTCATCCACACACCAAGTGCGAGCTTTTCTTTTTATTTCTATTTTCGCTTTCTTTCAGTTAACCTGTTTGTTAACCTGCGTAAAGTTGGCAATTGAAAATGAAATCAACGTTTCTGGTCATAAAAACTGTACGGACAAGCAATTGCAGCATTCCATAGAATAGATGATGGACGATGGCGGACGGCACGGCCGGCGGCCAGCGGTGGGGTCAATTTTATTAAGTAGGTGAAGTACATGTAATTAACTAATAAAAAAAATTGTTTTCCTAACACAACAAGTGAATGAGCTGAAAGTAATCAGCTGAATGCAGCAGCAGTAAAAAAAATAGAAAATGACTGCATTTCTATAGTAATTGAAAAGAGGGCTAAACAATTACCTTGCCCAATAAAGAAATAATTTATGGTCAATTGGCAAGACTGTCAAGTCAAGTACATTATTGGGAACTCCACACAAACTGTTGGTACAGTTGCAATTTCCAGGTTGCTATTTCAGACCTGCGTGATGGGAATGGGAAGGGAGTGACTAATGAAGATGAGAGGGGTGTCAACTGTCAAGCTCTGAACTACGTTTAAAAATATTGTGTCAAGGAACTTGGTACGGTTTCTCTGTGGCTTAAAATAATTAGGAAAATTCTAACTAATAGAGTTGAATTTCAGGCTGAGAATGTGTCCGATAGGTATTGAGGTCTTCTAAACATAATCACATGTGGTTTGTAGTTTTTTTTTTCATGCTTTGGACGTTCTTGAAGATAAAAGAAAGGAAAGTTCTCTTGAAGTTAAGGAAAAAAAAATGAAATAAAAATGAGAATTTGACAGTTTAAGTTTGGTTGCTAATGCTCAATTGGAGATGTCATGTCGCCGGTAATCTTAAATGGAAAACAGGGCGACCATCCTGAGTTAAGGACCCAGGCCATAGAATGTATTCGACGGAACGAACAGCCCAAAAAATCCGTCGCCGCAGTCCGCACTTGGCAGCTTTAAAACAATTTGCAACTTATTATATTCGAAAATATGAAAAAAATTATTTTGATTGGACTGTCATCTGTAGCATTTGACAGTTTCCCTCATTAACTCAATATTTCAAACAATGAAAGTGCTTCCTCTCATGCTGTGCCAAACTCCCAACAGATGCCACGGACAGAAAAGTAAAAAGTAAACCTACTCTATCCATCGCATCTGGCACGTGCGCTGCTTATGGGTCACCTTTCATGTGTATTCTATCAACCCGTCAGTCGAATACATTGCCTACATTGAGGGACGCAATGTTCGGAAGTTATATCTGAGGGTGAATAGATTTTCCAAAAAGATACGAGACCCCAACAGAAGCCTGCAGAACATTAACATGGGAATACTGTGTCAGTCGGTGCTGAGGATTTGGAAAGACCATTTCTACAGACTGTTAAACGGCGAAGACGACAAAACGAGCCCCGTCCACCCGGTCAAGCGAGGACAGCGATATCCCAACCTGGTTCAACTAGGTTCAACGGAAGCAGATCGCCTACCGGCCGAGTGGCAGTGGGACATAACTTTGTAAAAAATTTGGTCGGAAGACAGAATGCCCGCTATTAAGAAACCTTCCCTAACTAAAGGGTATACCATAATTCACGCAAAATTTGAATTTTGGGTCATTTTGGGTCAATAGTACAGTGATGCCAACGGAAAAAAGATAACAATGTGACAGCTGACAGTTCGGCGTTAAAAATGAAGCGATATACGAAAGAACAACGCATTTTCAGTGTTGAGTAATATTTTAAAAATAATGAAGGTTTGTCAGCTACAGTCCACAATTTTCGAACAAAATAATATGGTCGTCAGAGTGATTTAAAACCATCAACTGTGAAGAGAATAGATGAAAAATTGAGGGGGACTGGATCAATTAGTGATCTTAAACGCTCTGGGTGTCCTGTCAGTTCGCGAGAGTATTGCTGACAGTCCAGGAACATCAATTCCGCACCGTAGTCAAGAGTTGAGCATTTCGAGAAGCCCTCTACAGCGAATTCTCACGAAAGACTTTAAACTTGATGATTACAAAGTTCAATTGACGCAAGAACTGAAGACTACTGACCATGCAGCGAATGGATTTTGGAACAACAACAAGTGGATGCTGATTTTTCGAGCAAAATAATCATTTCCTAATCGTGTAATCGGCCGTTTTTGAGATCAAAGTTGGCCATCCAGATCTTGCGATTTAACGCCATTGGACTTTTTTCTTTGGTTTTTTTTTAAGTCGTATTTATGTATATGCAAACAAGGCCATGACCACCAACGCCTTGAAAGAAGAAATCGGGAGGTGTATTAATGAAATTCAGCCACATTTATGCGAAACGGTCAATTTCAATAAAAGAGTACGTACTTGACAGCAAAGCCGTTTCATACATAATCCCAATCTGTATAGTCTATGAATCGATAAAAAATTTAGGATTTCTAATTAAAAATCTGTATTTTCTATCAAAATTACATTTTGCGTGAATTATGGGAGGTTATAGGTTAGGTTAGGGGGCAATTATCCGTTAATACGGAGTAATTCACTTACGGCTGATTTCTTCACATGAGTACTAGTACCCGGTCTAGCTAGACCTGGTACTAGCTCTGATACTCGGTACCAACGAAAAGTAAGTACTTTTGTATTTCTTCACATTGCTAGTACCGGAGCTAAATTTATCAACCGTACTAACGACTAATACGTCTAAAACTGGTCTAGTACCCATTTTTGACTACGAAATGTCATAACGGTGACATTTTTATGTTCATTGGGTGTTAAATAATTTGCAAGGTGACTGATTTTTATTCATAAGAGCAAGTATTATTTTTTAATACTTTTGTTGCTTTCCTGTTGTAAAATATGTGCGTATAGGGGTATCCAGCATGGGATAGCATAATGACAGCGTACATGATTGTTTTTTTTTTTTTTTTTTTCTATTATTGCATATATGGAACTGCCTGTACTCACCAATTCGGTGTTTGCAATTTAACATTAACATGAGTGCGGTAGATTGCACCGATCAGAGATGAGCTAAGTCGTGATTTCGCAATCACAGGTATAACTGTGACTGTGATTTTGAAATCACTGTGATTTTAAACCGTGATTTTAAACTGTGATTGTGACAGTCGCAGTTTGGAAATCACGATTCACGAGGCAAACTCCCAAACAGATACATACATACCACTCACAGTCACGATACGAATCACAGTCACAAAGCAAATAACGAAAAAGCGAAACTGCGAACGCGAATCAAAGGAAACTGTAGATACAAATCACAGTCACAGACGCAGTCACGACAAGAATCACAACAACAAAACAAATCGCAGAAGAGTGAAACTGCGAGGTGTCAAGATCGCGCCATCTCTCATTAACCTGTTGCATTGCTAGTGTGGAGATGTTGTATCTTACCGTTTCAATTGGCACATGGGGCTCTCCTTTACCAGTAGAGAGTTCCATTTTCGTGCCGTTCCTTGCTAGTTCGTCTGCTTTACAGTTACCTGGTATATCCCTATGACCAGGGACCCAGCACAGCGTTAACGTGCACATATCCGAGATCTCATTTAAAGATTTGCGGCAGTGCCTGACCAATTTGGATCTTAATATTGGTGATTCGAGTGCTTTAATAGCTGCTTGACTGTCGGTGTAGATGACGATGTCTGAGTTCGATATCGATCTCACCTTCAGCAGTGGCGTTTTACTTTCACGACGTTTGTCGTTATTGGAGGCGTTTCATTTTGGAAGACTTATTCCCTAACTTCCACGACAGGGTACGACGTCGTCGGTAAGTAGTTCACATTCCACATACGATCCAAACGAGCTAATCAGTGCTGACAGATAAATTGTTGTTGGTTGTATCAGTGTTTTGTTGTTTATCTTTTTCGAAAGAAATTCTCAGTTTAATTATTTTCGGATTCCATAATGTTTTTTAGAATGTAAGGAAATCTTCATTGGACGAAATAAAAGGTAAGCTCGTGGAAAATACCTACATGGTCGCCGTCTGTGCAGGCGATATAATTTGCTGAGACTGCGAGATTCTTGACTGAGGGAAGCTACCAGAATGGTGTAGGAAAACATTTTAATTAAGAACGAGACGATCACAGCCTACATTTATAAAAAATGTTTTAAAGTGATGCTATAAACTTTCCGCCAATCTTTTCCATTTCTTGATGGTGGTCTAGGCTGGGTCATCATTTAAGACTCATTTTAAAATCCCTTTGCCAATTAATTAAATTCCATTAAATTGTTTCTGGTTTGGTACTTATAACCTTTGAAAAGAATCTAATTAAATTGAATAAAATAATAATTCAAGAAGTTCAATTTTCAGTCGATTTTCATTACTTGGTGTTCACTAATTTGTTAACGACAGAAATCGTTGTTTTTCTTGTCGTTTTGTGGCGTCAACGCCTTACAGAATGGCAGTGAAGTTTCTCACATGACGTTCGTCGTACGCCAATAGGTTCCACATGCCGTTCAGTGGCAAATGGCGTTCAACGACTCAAAAACGCCACTCGTAATTCCAAATTCAAATTAGCGTTTCAGTGCAGTAGCGGCCTTCTTAATGCGTTCATGCAGGTTTAGCTTACAGCTCAGTTTCCTATCCAGAACCAAACCTAAGTATTTGGCGCTGTCAGAGAAGCTGAGGCGGGTTCCCTTTAGTTTGGGTGGGTCGATTTGAGGAATTCGGTGCTTCTTCGTGAATAGCACTAACTCTGTTTTACCCGGGTTTATATCCAGGCCGCATTTGTTAGCCCATTTGAACAGCGTTGCGAGGGCCGATTCCACAATTATGGGACACCCTTTACAAAAATGAAGACACTCCGAAATGTACTAACTACAGGGGAATAAGTCACCCCAATGTCAGGTATAAGATTCTGTCGGCTATGCATTGTAAACACCTAAAACTGTTCGGCCGGTGTCATCCTGAAAAAAATCTTTCTAAGGATACCAAATCGATGAGTTGCACTATTTATTTAAATTTTAAATTATTAATGTCAAGCTGATTTAAATATTCACCGAAGCGGGTACCTCATCCAGTGCAACATAACATTATATACTCAAACTAACCATATAATTAGATACATTCAATAAATGTAAAAAGTAGCACTTTATAAATTTAGTCCCCCCCTTCCATGCATTCACATTCAATTTAACAGATGTTTTGACGTTTAACAAATCACATACATAAATTATAATTTGTATGAACAAGAAATGCAAATTATACTGCACACAGGTTCCGTCACAATAATAATCCAACTTTATCGCTAAAAACCAGACAAAGCGAGCGAAAAAAAAAACATCAAGCTTTGCAATGATATAAAACGTACATTTATCTACATGTGTGCCATATATACGTTGAGTGAATATTATTTTATTGCTTGTTTATTTTTATAATTCAAAATTTTGAAATTTATTTGCAAAAATATAGATATATGACAACGCGGGCGTTTACTTCTTCTATTTGCGTCATTTTGATTCATTAGCACGTCAAATAAAAATAAATCAAATTCGATTCTTCTTTCATCGATCGCACCGTATGTCATAATTTCACATTTTGACATTATTTTTGCTTTGCAGGTGTGTAATTTGAGCGTGATCAACACATTATCCACAAAAGGCGTTGATGCCATTATTAATAGATCACAACATTCTATTATTCAATCAAATTGCATGCAAATACGAAAATAGTATATTTATACAAAAATTAGCAGAATGCGAAAAGAACACATTACGTCGATTATTTCCTTTTGTAAGTTGGTGCTTTGTTTGTTCGCGTAATAAATTTTCCAAAAGGTAAATGACGTCTTTGCCACTCTGTTACAGCGCGTAATGTCAACCAAATTGGATATGTTTGTGTGACAGTTGTTTTGCTTGCAGCACCATTTCGCTATTAAAATTGTTTTTTTCTTTTTTTTTTGCTTTTTTTATTATTTAACACTAAATTAGCAAAACATCGAGTTTATTGGTCAAGCTGTCGGGCATTTGATTAGACATTGTCACGTTTATTGTTTTTATTAGGAAAAAAAAAAAAAACGTGTGAAATTCAAGAAAAAAAATTTGATTGATTAAATTATGGAAAATATTTCATGAGTGAACTTTCGATTCGAACTGATCATTTAAATCGATTCATTGACTTTTGATGACTATTCGATTTTATTGAGGTCATGGTTATGTATTCTGACAGGAGTTGTCATTTTTTAAAGTTTTCTTGGAAGGTTGGATTTTTATTTAGTGTCAGATGGAATAAAACAATAAAACTGCATAGGTGTTTTAAGCCAAACTTAATTGAATCGGTTTAAGACAAGCTCTTGATGTAGTTCTTGAGAACTCGCCATACTTAAAACGGGTGAGCCATCTAGTGGTTTCTTTTGAACAACGTTGGGAAATATTGAAAACTTATTTCCAAAGTGAGTGCTGTGTAGTCCAAACAGTGCGTTTTTTTGAAAAGAAGTTTTGGCCGAAAGGCGCACGACCATCCGCTTCGCAGTTTGGGCCTTAGAGCAGATTGAATTGGACAACGGTTTTGGGCGAAAAACCATGTTTTCTGACAAGCGCATTTTCATATCGGCGGCTACGTTAACAAACAAAATTGCCGCATATGGGGCTCGGAAAACCCGCACGTTATTGTCAAGAACCCAATGCATCCACAGAGAGTGACAGTTTGGTGCGGATTGTGGAGTGGTGTCATCATTGGAACAAAAGGGACTGGGAACAACGTGTCGGTCAACGGTGGGCGGTACAGAGCCATGTTCTGAGTCCATGAGTCTTTTGCGCACCAAATTCCCAATTCGTGTCTTCAGCCGCCTTGGCGATGTCAATTGGTCTTACTAATAAGGCCATAATATATGGAAAAAATTTAATTTTGTTCATTTTATTGCATTTTTAAAAAGAAACTTGTATTTGGCCCATCCTTTATATGAAGCCAGCCATGTCTCTATGTCCCTATACTCAGGTCTTTAGTATGGGCACCAGAACGAAGTGTCGCGTCGACCTTTACTGCCCACAACTCGTTCCGTCCGAGCTTGTGCCCCACCACGAGCGTTACTCCCTCTCTTTTTGTCCCTAATTCGAGTCTGTTGCTTTTTTGATCCTCTCCCATATGTCATTCCTCTCGAGCTGTCGTGCCCTACCGCCTTTCTCCTCCTGTTGCTTTTTCGTTGCATCGCCATCGCAGCTTGGAATTACTGATTATAGAGTCATAAGATTTACTTCAACATGCCACTTTTTCGTTTCATTGGAGTTCGAGATTAAGTTAGGTTAGGTTAGTGGGTTGACAAGACAGAAAGAAGGAACCTGTACGTGATGCCCTTGGGGTTTATGACTCAAACACTATGGAAACTTATTAAAAGCTTACGGGTTGGTAAACAATCCCGAAGTATTTACAAGTTTTCACTTCAACTCTTCTGTGGTACCTACGATTTGTCCAATTTTTGTAAATTGATTAAGTTGAAAAAAAAGTAGTCCTAGAAGTAGTTCTAGAAAATGTTAGCTTCAATTCATTAATTTTCTCCACCTTCGTAATTGCATTGGAACGTTGTATGATATTTCCTTTTAGACATGGTTCTCAAGGTCTCTCCTTTGGACATGCCAATACCAACTGAATCGGTCGTGCTCTATTTTTTCCAAGATGTTTTTTTTTTTGACGTGAAGGTTTCCTCGGAACGTCGTACTTTCAATTCGATCAAACTCTGTCACTCCTGCTGACATACGAAGCAATGACAGATACTTGATTTAAAACAATAAACGTAAGTTCACAAAATAAATGAGAAACTAATTTCAAATGATGATTTCATAATCCCTTACCCTTCATTTCGTCTTATACTATTTGTCTATACATATACATATAAAGTTGTCATTCGTTTTGTCAAAATGAATGCACTTTTATAGAATAAAATACAAATCCGATGGATGGCGCCTCATATTGATAATCATCGCAAATGTTCTCACTGCAATAATTGAATGCACGCTAATACGACATTTAAACCAGCTACCCGTGCAATATATAACCTCCAATTGGTTTCCGTTGTCGCCAAATTTGCCACCCTAATGTGACAACAGCAGTTGTGCCATCTGCTAGGCAAACAATTTTTGTTTTTATTTTGCTATGTTCGCGACTACATGATTTTCAATGAGATTCTCCGTCGTCCATTATGGAATCATAGTTGTTTTTGCATTTGCCATTTACAATATTCACCATGACATACCTATCAATTCACCCTCGTGGAAGTCGGCTTTATTAAAATAGGTGAATACAATGAAGTAACCACCGATGGGCCGGCAAGCCATACGAAATATTTATGTTTCCCTATGCGACGATATATGTATGTAGCCCTAACCTGGCCCCCAATGACGGTGTTGGGTCTTCTTCGATGCCAACTGTGATTTAATTTAAGTGAAACACGGCCCTGGCCTATATTGTGTATTGGCTGCGCTTCTATTGCGCATATTGTGTGCTTGTAATCTCACCTAACAGAAATGACGAACCAATTTAATGAAATCACCGTTGCGGTGGTCAGGTTTTGCTGTACTCGTATGTTTGCTCTTTTAAGGGCGAGAGGGGGCAGACTTATACGACTCACACTCATTATTATTGTACTGAAGCTTCACAATGTCTAATATGACATTAGCAATCTATTTTTTTTTGACTTGATAAAGTGCTTTGTTTTCAGCATTTGAAGGTTAAGGAATTATAATTATATTTTATTAATAATAAATGGTCGACTGAAAAAGGGTTGAACCTATTTTCGTTGATAAAGTTAAGCTATGGTGAATTTGTTTATCAATTCATTTGCAGGATTTAATATAAAGCCCTGCTAATTGTTTTGGGAATTTGACTTTTAATCGAAGTGCCGGTTATCGATTTTAATTACGTATTTTAATCGAGTGTTATAAAGTTGACGTTTAACATGAACTCAGTGAGTAAAGTGGACAATTTTAAGCAAATTAAGCTTCTAGGAAGTAGGAAAGGCAGAGGCGGTGCTCTAAGGTTCTTTTTCCAATTTGCATTATGCAAACTCTACGTATAAGCACAGCCCATGCACTCGCCGCGTAAAGAGAATTGGGAAATGACGGTTATAAGTGGAAAAAAGTCTGTCGACAGAAAGATATCTGACAGACCATCGTGATATACCTAATCCCAGAAAATTCAATAAATTTAAGTACTGCTTAGCTATAGGTGTAAATCGTCGTACACTAAACCAAGCATCGGAAGTTAATCGCACTCGGCAACTGACAGCTGTAGCGCCTTTGGGGCATTTTAAATGTGATTGACATGAGCAGCAGCGGTGACACAACAACAATAGTGAGCACCACAGTGAAAGTAGCAACGAACGGGCATGTATTTTGTTCTTGAAGTGAAACTTCTTCTCGTGGGACAGTATAGTTCCGAGCTCAGATGAAACGAAAAAACGACAGGTAACGAGAAGGTAGCCCGTTTCGAGATACAGCTCGAGCAGAATATGACATTTGAGCGGAACGAAAAGACGATAGAGGTAGGGAACAAAAAGAGACGTAATGAGCCATGAGCTGTAAAGGAGGTGTCGTGGTTGAGAGTATTAAAATACCTATGGTTCATTTTAACTATTTATCGAGCTTCATCAGGCTTTACTTCGATTGCTTAGCTTTCTAAGCGGACCATATTTTCCTGCTCTAGATTAAGTACTCCGATAATGGTGCACTGTACAATCCGAAATAGAAGTTTCGTTATCGACTCTTACATTCGGCACCATTACGTAATGGTTGTAAATTGATTAATTTAACCCCCGGTGGGAGGCAGATATTAGAAAGCAAAGGGCTAAACGTTAGAACCTTCGCTGCATGGGTAATGTAAAAACCAAACCAAACATGGCTCAAGGAGTGAACTTATAAAGCTGTCATAAAAAGATTTAGTAACGCTAGGGATTTAGCAATTCTTTGAACCAACGTTTCATAAAGCCGAGAGAAGAATTGGCACAACTTGTAATGCGATCAAAGTGGAAACGGAATTTAAATTTTCTTTCGCTGACAATATTCAGATCGTGTACCTACTCACGAAATTATGACAGGACTATTAGAAAAATAATAGATTTCTGGGTTCACATTCACTGACATTGAGCCGTAAAAAGATTTTGCTACACAAATGCAGAACAAGTTCAGGTCATTTTGCCGTAAGATGAATGATTCCATGAGTTTTTAGAATTTTGGCAGGCATTCCATCGGGAACGGGCAAGTAGTCATCTTTGAGTCTGTTAATCTTTTCGTGTAAAAAAAGTAGTCTATCGAGGTTTTTGCTACACTGTGAAAAGATCATAGGGTCATCATACTGTGAAGACGCAAATGGGGATCCAGTAACGGTCGATGGGGGCGAGTGTAGAACATTGTTTCAGGATTTTTTATAGCTTCCACAGGAAGGCATATTCACTTTGCCATTACACTTGTAACGCCAAGAAGTCACCGGAGACCACATAAAGTATATATATTCTGAATCGATTTAGCCAGCTGCCTGTCTGTTGAAAGCTCGATAACGTCCAAATTCAAACGAATCGACCTAGCTAAACGAAATTTTGTGAGAGGACTTCTTTTTTTTCAGGTTGGTTTTTAAAATGGGCTATGTCGGTCAAGTAGTTCTGGTTCCTCCCACATAAAACTAATATTCATGCGTGTATAGACTATAGTACATACTAACTCGCATGGCAAACATTTTGCATGTCTTTTATGCAGTGGAGGGTGGTATCAAAGCATCGGCCAGGCCGATGATAACACTTTTACTTGTTTTACCATAGGAGTTCTAACAAGTAGACACCCGAAATATGATTATCATGCTCCGAGAATCTTAAAAAATGGAAATAATGTTTTGTCCGGCTCATCCGGCATATTGAAGTGTCAAATTTATTGATTTATATTTCTAAGGGTCATTATCTCGCAGAATCTCAGTCAATTCAGCAAATTTTACCTTTAAAAACATACCCACTCAAGATGTACTCAGGTTTAGTAACTGAAGCCTTGTTAATTAAAAACGTAATACATACTACATAAGCATACGTATTAGCTACAACACTTTATTACTTACTTTCGAATTTCACACCGAACTGACACTTGAAGGAGGCAAGTAGGCAATGAATTTCGAATTATATTGCCACAGAAGTTTTGGGCTTTGCAAAAATATGGCCGGAGTGAATACATCGTGATTTGGGTAGTCATTTTTGAAAAATATTCATAAAACGGCTATATTCGAGATTTCTGAGAAAAACTAAGTACGTTATCATATCATGTCTTTTTTTAAATTATGCAGACAAATGTTACAAATTAGGATTCGAAAAGCGCGGTTATTAAACTGTTTAGCTGAAAACTGAGTACGACGTATTCTTCAGGATACAGCAGTTACATTTTCATCCATGGCCAATGGCGTTTTCGAGGTATGAGCAGTTTTTAAAGTACCATTTTTAGCGATTGGGGTGGAAATCGAAGGACGCATTCACGGTTCAAAAAACACTGTTTTGCAACTTTTTAGCTCAAAAGGATTTACTATGGATTTAAGCATTACCTGCCAGTTACATTTTTATCATAATCGAAAATAGCGTTTTTGAGCAGTTTTTTAAAGTACCTACTATTATTAGGGATTTGGGTAGATATCAAAGGACGCAGTATTTTTAGAGAAAAACTGAGTTTACGTTTTTTTAAAATCGTTTTTACCGTTTTCGAGAAAAAGCTAATTTTGAAAACGGCCGTTGCTGGACTTTTTTAGCGAAAAACTGGGTATGCAGTCATGTTAAGCATGCCTACATTAACCCAACTATCAATTTTGGTGCAAATCGTTAGAGCCGCTTTCGAAAAAATCGTTTCCTAATATTCGAAGTATCGTTAATATTAGGATTAACATAAAAAAAACGCCTCCTAGCGGGAAGCCCACAAAATCTAAATACGAAGTTTGGGGGGAGGGGTGCAGACAGACATACGGACGGACAGAATTGCGAGACCCACTTTTTTGAGTTCCCCTATCATCGTAATATCAGAATTGATCAAAATTGAAATTGATCTTACTACGTATACGAGAAAGTTAAAAATCAATATCTAGAAGGTAGCTTATTTGTAAAGTTAAATCTTAAAAAAATACCTCCATCCCGAGTGACTTAACGTCACTCTCAATTGACTTTGTTCGTAAATGAGTTGCTGACAGTGTGTCACTTACTAAACAAAACAATAAACAGTGTAGTTAAAAGTTTATCAAAATAAATTATTATACCCTAAAAGCTCTTTATTAAATTAGTACAATAACTCGTTGAAAGTTTTTTGGCACACAAACCACTCATTCCAAAACTAATTTAATCCATTAACCAACACATCCACTGAGATTGCCCAGCTCATGTCCTTAAAATAGCAAATTATCTACCCTATTGCATTTCCTGTTCAATTTGAGAGAAATTCGCAAAGAAATTAAAAACAGAAACGTTTTGTTTGCACTGCACAAGCACATGCAAACAACAATATTAAAAGAGAGGTAGCGTAGCGACATACTATACGTGCTTATTTACATAGAGTCTTCTAATCCAAACAAGTTTTTAGGATACCCATTTTAGAAATTACGTCATTGGAGTTCCATATCGTTTTAGGTTTTTTGCTTTTTTTGCCTGCTTCCTCAAACTTTTTTCTTTCATTTTTGCAAAGCATGATTTGTGTACAAGTTGGTTCCATTCCAACTAAGAAATGGGGTCACTATCACTTGTTAATTGTGTGTGCGTGACGTTAAACTATATGCTACACGCAATTTGAAGCATGCTTTCGATAAAATGAAAGAAAATCAAAGTTGGTATCCATGAAGTGAAGAAGCGCCAACCAACTATATAGACAGCTATAGACAATACGTACTCGCAGACGATATGATTTCATTTCAATTCACGAACAAGAATAATAGGGGTATTCCATGACAAAGTGAACATTGGTATCCAATTATGAAGATAATTATTTATTATTAACTATAAGATAAAACAAAAGCCAAAACACAAAATCAACATAATCCACAAAAATAAGATTGTTTTTTTTATTTTGTTTAATGGTTATCAAAGGCTTACGATCAAAAGTTGTTTCGAACGCAACTTTTTTTTCCAATGTTGGAAATACTTAACCGTCTTTTGTGTGCTCTGGGCGAAATAAAAACGCATCTGAAGTGTTAATTAAATTTCGCGATCTTTCTGCTTCAAATACGAGAAATTGTATTTTGATTTGTGTAAGTGCATCAATAATATTTAAATAATAACAAAACATAATTTTGCTTGTCCCACCCGTGACAAATATACAGAAAAAGTTTTTTTTATTAGTTACTGACATAGAGGTTATGTCTAAAATTTGATAAATAATATTATTATTTTACAATGAAAACCTATGTGACTTTTTTTTCTATTGTGAACGTTATTCAGAGAGTTTTCTAGAAGAATAATAGTGTCCCACCCGTGACAGTCACGGGTGTCACGGGTGGGACACTTGTCCCGGAGGGCTATTAGGCTTTCAAGTCTGCTAGAGTTATACGTTATTAGCCCGTATTTTGCGTGACCAACAAACCAGAGAGAATAGACCACCAGTTTCGGGCAAAAATGAGAGAGTTTCAAAAAGTTATTAGGTGGTTAAGGACGTGTGCCATGTTAAAGTAAATGGAGGCGAATTTGGTCACGCATACACTGGCACTTAATAACATTTACAGTTATTTCTGTGGTACAACACCTATTCACAGATAGAAAAAGAGGCGGAGCTACTTATTTCAAAACTGGCTTTATGGATCTCCCATTTTTGCCTGAAGCTGGTGGTCTATTCTCTCTGGTTTGTGGATTTGGCACTTGCTACCCCAAAAGTACAATCATATCACTATTTCAAGAAATTTAACAATATCCCTTACGTTTAAATCTCAACCAATCACGTGTAGGGCCCTTAAATTAAGTGTAGCTCAGATATACTCGGACCTAGACAAAAGTGATTGGAATGACTCAGACTGCGAGCCCTTGGCCTCGTTAATTCATAGTAAATAACATTTAAATTAATGACATTATAACTTTTTTGTTTTCTTTTAAATTGACCTAAAAAAATATTGTTTCTTGCAAAGAAATTCGTACGTGTCCCACCCGTGACAAACGTTGTCCCACCCGTGACATTTACATTTTTATTTTTTTTGTCTTAAGACAATAATTTTTATTTTTATTCGCTTTTTGTTATAGTACCTAAGAACGTTTTATGTAAGAAACAAAAGGTTTTAAATAAATATGTGAAATAAATTCGCAGAATTTCTGTAAAAACATTCACTGCTCGGAAATCATGTCTTTTATTTGTCCCACCCGTGACAGAGAAAAAGATCTTGTCTATTTTCAAAATAAATTAAGGTGGCGTATTTTTCTTTACGTTAAAAATGAACTAACAAATAGAACTATTGGTTTAATGAAAGTCTAGGTAGATTTGATACAGCAATGTATAAAATTTGAAAAGGAAACAACAAATTTATTATACAATTGTCCAACCCGTGACGATGGAATACCCCAATAGTAATAATAATAGATACTAATTGATTTTCTTTTCGGTAAATTCGTTTTGCTTCTTTTTTTTTTTTTTTTTTTTGCTAAAACATTTGCGCTACTGATCTGCCTTGGCTGAAAGATTAAGCATTTTTTTTTTAACTTCCCGAGGGGATATCAATGGGATGATTGTACATATGGATGAATTGCATGATTCACAATAGCAAAGTGTTTTGAAAAGACAAACAAATAAATAAAAGTGTATGATTTCATTTCAATTGACGGTGAAGAAAAAAAAACAACGAAAAGAATTTCGAATAAATGATAATCGAGACGGAAATATTCGCATAAGAGTTGTGTAATCTGAGCAGTAGTATAGTACTGACATTTTTTTCTGGGAAAAGTTTTGTATGTGTGCATCAGAATAAAAGTTCTGTTCCCGTAGGCAAAACTGTTGATGCAATTTTAGTAAAACCTGTTCCCATTGAAATGGATTTCCTCACAACAAAAAATCTAACGAATTTTAATATAATATATTTCGACTTTGAAGAAACTTTTGTTAGAAATTGAATAGAAATAAAAATGTAAAAGTCCTCAGTTTTAGCTATCAGTAAAATGCATGAAACGGAACAAAACTGAAACATTTACCCCAAGCATTTCATAGGAATTCAGTGAAACATTTTGTGGAATTGACTGCAAAGTTGAACAGAAAAAGTTATAAATTATTTTTCTAGGAAATTTAAGGATCAATTTATTATTTTATTTTCTGTGCAACATTTTAACACCAAGATTAATGTCAACGATTAAGTTTAAGGGCTCCAAAAAAGTAAACAAAAGTTTTCATTTGTGTTTTAAGTATTGCCGCTTTGTATGCCTCTTCTTTCGCTGCATGTGATTGCCGCCTTGCCGGCACTCGTCGTCGAACCAGGGTTTCGTTGTGGTGGTCGAATGAAACCACGCACATTAGAGGCGGCGGCGTCTCTGATGCCTTTTTGGCAATGTTGCCACTGGTCTTCAATGCATAAAACCGCATGAGAGATTGAGAGTGACTCGATCGGAGAAGGATCTGGTGATCTCTTGCGATTTTAGCCGTCCGACGTCGAACTTCCTCAAAGTATTTACTTGTCTTGGCGGTGTTCGGGATATGCGAAGACGTACCTTGGCTACAATAAGGTAGTGGTCCGAGTCAATGTTGGCTCCTAAGAACGTTCGGACATCGATAATACTGGAGGAGTGCCTAGCGTGTCGATCGCAATGTGGTCTATCTGGTTAACGGTTGATTAATCGGGAGGTCTTCCTGTACCTTTATGAATATCGAGATGCGGGAACCGCGCACTTGCTACGACAGCATTTCGCCCTGCCGCGAAGTCGATCAGCCTAAACCCGTTATCGGAAATGGAGTCGTGTAGGCTGTAATTTCCGACAGTACTACCAATACCAAAGATGCCCTCTCTTCAGATCTTTGCATTAAAATCACCTAGGACAATTTTAATGTCATAGTTAGGGGACAGCTAATTTCAAAATCAGCTGTATAAATATTTAGCTGTCAGATTGTAAATTGTTGTTGGCTTTAATTCTTTAATCTTGGAAGAAGAAACGATTAAATGGATCTTACGAGCCAAATCGAATCCACTTAATGTGCCCGACAACGAATTATTAGTTTGCATTTGGTATTTCGCTTGTTGGAAGTTTCCGGCTTAATAAGGTAGCATTTAAATACGTGTTGTGTTCCATGTTAGGACACTTGTGATTCTTGTGAATGCAATACACGTTCGTCACCTAAGAAATGCTTTGAAACTATATTTTTTCTGTAATTCCAAATAAATATTTTGCTTATCTTCCAGATAAAGGTTGTACCGGCCAGTTTAACCGGCTGATCTGGTCAGAGACTTTATCAGCTAGTCTTGAAACTGCCCTTAACTAATCAAGCTGTTTACACTGTTTAGACTATCAAAAATGAACCATTTTTATCTATAAATCTAAGTAATAAATAGTGGCATTCAAAAATGCTTTAAGTGGACGCAGGTCGGTACGGACAATAGGCCCATTTAGAGTAGTTTTTTTTATATCAAATCCAAAGTCAAAGATTCGTCTTACCTGAAAATATAAAAGAAAAAACAATTTATTATAAATGTTGCTATAAATTGTTATAAATAGAAAGGAATATACATAAATTAAATGGACGTTCAAAATGCTAAAAATAAAAACTTAACTGCTATCGTGCTTGTGCATCAGTGAAACTGCAAAATGTGTGACTAACTTATAATACCAGAAGGCTAAATTGTTTACAATTTGGAAATTGTATATCGTAGATGCAACTAAATCAATGCTATTATCTGATAATGATTTTGAAGTGGTAGGTAATAAAAATGAACTAATAAAAGAGTACCGCAGGCAATATCACTTTTCAATTAATAGTTCCGGCGATACGTAAGTTTCTGTAAATTTAAAATCGAGACTGATGGTATTTGTTTACTAAACAATTTCTTTTTTGTCAACAAAATTCTCCACAAAAATGATTTCTTACTCTTGACATAAGATTTATGTTTTTACTTTGGCGGGACACTGTCTGATAAACAGGCATGCCCTCAGAATGGGAGTACCCTTATAAAGATTTCTGTAGTAGCTGAATGGACGAGCTGCTCGTGTCTAGCTCTTGCCGCCTTGCGTAGGGCTACCTTAGGGGCTTATATGAAGACCTTATCGCCCTGTCCCGAAGCGATACTTGCTGCATCAGCAAGTTCGTTACAAAGTCGAACTGGCTTTACTAAAACATCAACACACAGTTATCTACTTGAACAGACACCAATCGTCACCCTCTTCGGTGTCAAGCAGTAGGGTAGATTGCTTCGATCACCCGCATCTGCTTGACACCATTCTTTCTCTCCTACCATACTAACTATCAAAGGCAATAGGCGAGTGTATATCTACTAATTTGTTTACCCTCAGTCTTTTCTCGAAGACAAATTGTCACCCTTTTCGACGTCAAACAATGGAGCAGATTCGTTCTGTACCAGCCACATTTCTTGCAAACGAACCGTCAGAAGCTACACCCCTCGTATTTTTTTCTTTCTTTCGCCGTCAAAGCAGCAAACCAGATCGCTCCAAATACTCTTCCTTTATCTGTACCAGCCACTCTTCTTACTGTCAGACTGTCGGAGGCTACCAGCCAGCGGGGAGTTAAACTGTTAAACTGGGTCACCGCTCGCCTTTTCACCGAAGACAAATCGCGACCTCTCTTTTCGGTACCAAGCAGTAGGATAGAGTGCTTCAGTCAAGCTACTCTGCTCAGCGCCAGTCTCTGTCTGTGGACTGATTGTCAAAAGGAAATAAACGGGAGGCAGACTGCTACGGTTACAAGGAGGTGCGAACTTAGATACTGAAGCCTAATTCGTTAATACAAAATCTTACGGACAGATTCATGGTCAACGAAGACGTTCTACCATCGTTTCAAGCCCTTCCAGGTTTTGCTGCAGTTGAGCGAGTGAACGAAATGGAAAAGCTAACATGTTGAGGACCATTCACATTTGAGCGAACGAACGAATTGATGAAATGCGAATAAACCACTTTTTATGCATTTATAGACAGAAAATTGCACGTTTTATTATTCCAAGAGGAGGATAATTAATTATCCCATCAAAATGTGTTTAATAAATTTATAAATAGTTTAAATAACGAAATTTCGAATTCCAAACTGTTTCCCGCGAACGAATACACTTGGCGCGAATTGACAAAGTTTATTCACAATCCACATCATTTAATTCGCGTTTCACAAACTAGCGAATAAAATATTCGTTCGAACTTAACCTCAAACTAGGCATTACGGGTAGAAACTGACCGCGACCTAGAAAAGTGTTCATGTGAACAGTCTTCATTGGTAGTTGGTCGCTCTCATGTGAATGGTCCTTAACTTTTATAATGCAATTTCGTTGTCAGCTGTGAAATCTGAGTACATTGTTTGGTGCGCAAAAATATCGTCGAGTGATCCGTCTACCGAAGTTTTGAAATTGCTTGATATATGTGACAAGACGTACTTTACAGCTATAAACTTCTTGCTTACGGTTTTGGCCACACTTCCAGTGACAACAGCTAGTGTTGAAAGAACCTTTTCAACTATGAAGAGGTTTAAAACAGTGTCCCGAAGTAGTTATTATGGAGAATGCAAGATTAAGCTCACTTGCTGTTATATCTGTTCATTCGGATATTAATGTGGATCCAGATAAGGTGATTGATCTCATGACAAAATCCTTCCTACGGCCCTGGCGATAAACTGTCACATGGCCTTATGTCATCGCACCAGTAAAATTAAAATTAGTTGGGCCCTCACGTTGGACAAATTTCTATTTCAAACTTCCAAAAATTGGCATCGTACCAGAGAAGCCACATTTGTATCTCGTTTGTATAGCTTCTCTCTGATATTTTCAAACTTAGCTATATTGCAATGTTTTGCTTTTGCTAAAACAAACTGTCTAGGGACCAAGTTGCCTGGAGGAGGTTGTTGGTTGAGTCCGTGACCAACCACAAACAGAGTTCAATCTGTAGTTTAAATTAAACGACAGTATTCTACCATCTTCTGCCGATTGTCAAAAATGCATATATTTGACATTGTTTTGCGTGTTCTTTAAAAGAAAAGACAACGATTTTGTAAAAGTCGTATAAAAGCCAAGTACTGTACAATACTGTTAAATTATATTTATTAAATTTAGTTAAACTGCTAGTTTAAACTTCCACTGTGAAACTGGAAGAAAGTGTTTTAAGTTCTACGTGAACTCTGACAGTTGAAGCTTTACAAAAAGTAGCACCTATGTACAACTAAAATCGTTTTCAGTCAGCAAAAGGTTCTTCATAATTGATGACAATGCTAAGATAGAAAGTAATACCTCTATAAATAATTTCTCTCCTTTTAGAAGATGGCTTGATATTTTGTAAAATTTTCTGTTGGCCTTATTTTTGCTGCGTATTTTGTCGGTTATTGTTTTAAGCGAGTTTGGAAAAGGTATTCTTTTGCGGGCTTCACTATCGAGTCACTTTTTCCTTCTTGCATTCCTTTCTTCTTGGCGAATGCCATTTTTAGTGCGAACTTTTTTCGAAAACCGAGACGCAGCGCAGACAGAACAAATTTATAACAGCGACATAAATATTTAGAACATTCTATAGAACTTTTGAAATTCAAAACAATTCAAGTTGAAAAAGTCAATAAACACAAAAAACAACGCCAACTATTATCGATTTGATATATGTAATTTTTTTTTAGTGCTCCTCTTAAAAAGCAAAAATCAAACAACAAAAATCCAATAAGCTCACAAGTACACCGAAAGAAAAAACATTGGTTGAATCAAAAATGTTTCGTTGTTAGCTAACAATGGGCTTAAAATTGTCAAATCAAATACGTACGTGATTAAAGCAAACAACGCTGCATGTTTGAAACAACTACTTCGGCGTTGTTGATTAAAATGCTCGAAAGTATCACAGATATGTTTAGTTTGAACATATTTGTATTTGTTTCAAAAATGGTAACATTGTTAGCCAACAATTTAATTGTTGATTTCATTGTTAAACAACAATAAACATGATGAAGTTACAACATAGGGATTTTACAATTAATTTGACCATGAGCGTTTTTCATTAAACACAAACGTGGTCAATAAATTTAAAATCAACCATATTTCTTATACATTAAACACATTCGTAGTTGGAGTACAATGTTTACAGTACAATTTAACACAAACATTTTCAAGGTAAAATACCATTGACCATTATTAAAGTATCATGAACATGTTAAAAGTATCTACGGACATGTTCTTATAAAAATATTTCTCATTATCACAACCTACATTCCTGCCAAGATGTGTTGTAAAGCGGTCACGTGTAACAATCGGAAACGTTGTTAACGTATCACAAAAATGTTTAAGTAATAATATTTATTATCAGTCAAGCATGAAACATTGTTGTAGGAACACAAACGTTGTTAATGTATCACGAAAATGTTGAAGTAATAATGCAGCCAAGCATAAACATTGTTAAAGAAACACAAACATTGTGGAACTACCATGAATGTAGTTAATTTACATGATTTCTTGTTAACCCAACCACGAACATCGCATTCGCGACGTGATTAACGGAATTTTTCTTCGCCTCTTTGGCGTCGGTCGTCTTATTTCCTGAAAAAATATTCAGTAGGTATTCAGTCAGAAGTGAGAGCCCTACGTTACGTGCGAGTGTCAACAGTGTATTTTAGTGTATTATTATTTGTAGTGTCGCTATTTTTATTTTGTTTTCTTTTGTTTTTTAGTGCGCTTGTTGGTTGAGGCCGTCGTCCACCCCCGACTGTAAGTACTATCTAAAGTAAGTAATAAATTTTGAAACTCATAATAATAATAAAAGTAAACTCATAATTTTGAAATTTTGCTTAGATTCGACACCCGGATTTCAACACCCTGAAGTCAACACAAACAATGGTGAATACGATACGAGACAACACAATACTCACAATTTATCTGGGTAAATATAATTATAAAAAAAAATAATTGTATTCCGTTTGGGCCCCTGTTGTTGAGCCAACATATTAATATATTAATTATACATCACCATTTTGTTAACTACTTAGCCTTAAGTCAATTTGTATATATGAAAGTTCAATAAATACTAATGTAAATGTAATGTAATTTGGTTTTTTAAAGTTTTTATTACTATTTCCAGCTGGGTGCGACTAGAAGTAAAACGGTAAAGTAAGTATGGACGTTTTAAAAGTATCACGAAAAATGTACAATGTTTTCATTGTTGAGTAAAAGTAAAGAACGTGTTAAAAGAAGCACGACAATTGTACAATTTCGAATTTGTTTATCAACAATGATCGTGCTTAATCAATCACTCACCGTGCTTGCTTGCGTGGTTATTTAAACACGAAATTGACAATGGCGTGATAGATTTATACAAAAATACCCGTTATATTTTTAATAAAAAATTGACAATGTCGGATTTGTTGAAATGACAATGCCCATTGGTTGACGCAAAATCAAATAAGGTTCATGCTTGATTTTACCAACGTTTTTCTTTCGGTGTACATAGTACCATACCGCCTGGCTTCCTGGGAAGACGACGTCTGGTCAAACATAAAATTAAACGCCACTTCACAAGTAATTACAATGACAGTTGAGGAAAATGGCACTCGTCGTTTTATTGATTCGACAAATACAAAAAAAAAATAAAATACTTTTTCCGAGGGTACACTACACATACACTTCTCCATTTTTTTTTTATAATATTTTATTATTACGTTTGTATAATTACTTTTTTTTTATTACACATCACATTCCTTAAACGTTTTATTGTGCTTCCGTTTCAAACTATACTCTCCGACATTTTTTATCATTTCACTTCATTGATTCAATTGTGACGAGTGGAGCGTGTTCAATGACCACCACCAGCTCAAGTATAATGTATAGGTACTCGAACTCGTATACACTGTACACATGACGATAACGACAACGACGTCACCTCCACGCATCAGGGCAAGTAATGATGTGTATACAGTATACGCAATAAGTTGACTCAATATGTGATACGCAATCAGCACTTGAAAATTATGTTTTCAAAAATTGAATCAACGGATCCCACTTAATAAAGATTTTAATCCAATTTCAATGCCTTGGTGTAGTAATGATTGAAATTGAATCTCACTATTTAAATATTGATTCGAGTACTTAGTCAGAGGATTAACCGGCCTATTGATAAGAGTCGAAGTTGGTGGCAATTAATGAGTCGACAGCTATGAATGAACCATGAATGCATAAATGAACGATGTAGATAACTGTGTTTTCATTTGACTGAGTATGGGGAGGTTTTATCAAGGGGTTTAGATAACGTCCAATAGAAAATAGACAAATAATAAAGTTTAGTGAATCACATAGGTGATCCACCAAAGGTGTGAGTTTCTTAAAAGGATTACTGTTTGATTGAGGGGTTGTAAAAAGAGGCCAACAGCAATGATAGTCAAAAAGAACACAAAGAAGATGCGTTTGGTCTTTCGTTTTTGGTTAATTCTAGTTTTGAATTTTAATTTAATTTAAATAGTTCACAATAGCTACATTTTCCATACAAATTTCGCAGATCCTGAAGAAAACCCAGGAAGTCCAAATCGATACTCACCATCTATTTATCGATTTTAAGGCCGCATATGTCAACATTTATAGAGACTAGCTATGCAGAGTCATGTCTAGTTTTAGCATCCCTGCCAAACTTATCAGATTGTGCAGAATCACGATGGAGAACGCCCGCTGCTCCATAAAGCTAGAAAAGAATCTAATCGAGACCTTTGATGTCAAAAAAAGATTTAGACAATGTGATGCGCTGTCATGTCACTTTTTCAACATCATTCTTGAGAAAATTGTGCGAAACTCGCAAGCCAACACCTGGGGCAACATTTTTTCAAAAGTCTGTGCAACTACTTGCATGGCGCAGGGACATAAGTCCCGAAGACATAAGTCCCGAATTCTTTTTTCGGGACCTATGTCCCACTTTAGTGGGTCATAAGTTCCTAATTGAATTGGGGACCTATGCCCCACCCCAGCGGGACGTAAGTCCCGAGTTTTTATTGTCGAAAATGGGACACAAGCCCCGAATGAAACGCAAACAAGTCAGTGGATATTTTGGATTTTAATAATGTTCGTGTAACATTTGCGGTTATATGCATCTAGCATGCTTGTAGTTCGCATAATGTGTCTTATAAATTCAGAACTGTTTTGTTAGGTGCTGACATAATAAAATATAAAATAAATTATTGCTATCACTTTATATTTTTTATACATTGTGTAGTAGTATATAATATTGTTTACTTAATCTAATGCCAAGAAAAAATAGTTTCATATGCAAATCCACCCAAACTAAACGAAAAGTTGCCCCAAAATAGGAAAATGTTGAATCGAATAATAAAAAATCACCCCGAACTATATAATATTATTGCTTTTATTAAATAACTAGCTGACCCGGCAAACGTTGTTCTGCCTAAAATAATTATTTTAAATATTTCAAGATTTATTTTGATATTTTTGGTCAATTATTTTTTTTTAATAGGAGTGAAGACCCGCCTTCACTTAAGTATGGTTCAGCGGCCATTATCCGACTTACATACGCACCAACGTTTTTATATAATATAAATATAGCTGTACCCACCCAGATTTGCCCGTGCACAGGAATTTTATTGCTTAGGTCTTAGATAATAATGTTCTTTCGTAAAATGCGAAAAAATGAGAATAAATCGATTTTCTGGAATTTTCTTTCTGTGTAAACCTGAAATACAGCAATACAAACAATACAAAAAAAAAGTCATGAGAATCGGTGCAGCGGTTATCGAGTTATAACGTCATCAAAATCAAAAAATCGAGTTTCCCCCCTTAGAAGAGGTTTTTTGTATGGGATCTTCACAGCAACACTCCTTGGCCAATATCTAAGATTTATCTGTAAATTTGAGCTCAATCGGTTCGGCGGTTTTTGAGATATAAGATTTTGAATGTTTTTTTTTGTATGGGCGATGCCACGCCCTCTGTCCAATTTTGACCAATCTTCAGAGGAGCACTCCTGGGTCAATACCTAAGATTGTGTGTAAATTTGAGCTCAATCGATTCGGAAGTTTTCGAGATATGCGATTTTGAATGTTTTTTTTGTATGGGAGGTGCCACGCCCCTTTGTCCAATTTTGACCAATCTTCTTCAGTGCACTCCTGGGCTAATGCCTAAGATTATCTGTAAATATGAGCGCAATAGAGTTGGTGGTTTTTAAGTTATACGTATCCGAACACATTTTAGAACTCATTTTTATATATGTATATAGATTTATGTAGGTACAGCTACACTTCGATGTTATATATCTTCTAAACTTTATGTACACTAGCAAGGACAGCTTTTATTTTCCTTTCATTTTCTTAAAGCATCTGCAATTAACTTACTTTAAATGGCACTCCAAGAGTTTCAAAAATGCAATCTATCTGCAAGGCAAGCAGACTATTATTGGGCAAGTCCTGGCAAACAACGAAATAAGAGGGATAAAGTGAAGGAAGTTTAGGATTTTGAAATTGATCGTCCCTTTCGTAATCGTTTCTTTGCTATCTACGCCTCTGGATTATTTGTATGCCCAAGTTTATTTCTCTTATTCTATAGAGTGCCAGAACTTACCAGGAGATATGCATAATCAAGAATGAATTAGAAAAATAAAAAGGAAAAGTGCCCCAAAAATTAAATATGTATTTCCAATTCAGCAAAAAAAATTAATCAATTTTTTGTAGTTGTTGGTTTTCATATAATTTTTTGGTACCGTACTTCATTTTCGTTTTGGCCATTTTTCAAATTTCATGCATCCATTTTAAACTTCAAATGGTCAACGGAGCGTATTTTCTAACTAATCATTTAAGCAAAATCGGATATGCAGTGGAAAATGACAAAGTCTAAATAGCCTAATGTCAATTTACCCCTAAAGTGGGACATAGGTTCAGAAAAAAGAATTCGGGACTTATGTCTTCGGGACTTATGTCCCTGCGCCATGCAAGTAGTTACACAGACTTTTGAAAAAATGTTGCCCCAGGTGTTGGCTTGCGAGTTTCGCACAATTTTCTCAAGAAATAGGTCCCGACAAAAGAATTCGGTACTTATGTCTTCGGGACTTATGTCCCTGCGCCTACTTGCATACGCTGACGACATCGACATCATTGGCAGGACACAGCGAGCTGTCACTGGTGCGATTGCAAGTATAAGCACAAAAGCTGCAAAAATGGGTTCAGTGGTGAATCAGGGCAAAACACACACACAAGCAGAAATCAAGATAAGAATTACACCTGACAACCGCCTGTCACTTTGCCATAAGAAGACAATTGATTAGTAAGGTCTTGTCGAGAAACACATCCCAGTTCTGCTCTCTGGCGCAGAAGCATGGACGTTAGCAAAGGCGGATGTTAATCTTCTTGGCAGTTTCAAATGTAAAATTCTTCGAATGATTTTCGGTCCCGTTTGCGTTGACGGGCTTTGGAGGAAGATATTTAACAGCTAACCATACAAGCTGTACAGCGACATCGACTTGGTCAGAAAAGTACGTATCACTCGTCGAAGATGGCTAGGACATGTAGAGCGAACGGACACCAACGTTTTCTGGCCCGAAGAGTCTTCTATTCCAACCCGAAGGTACAACGCAGTGGAGGAAGACCTCGCCTTTAGTGGGCCGCACAAGTAAAAGAGGGCCTCAACCGAATCTGAGAGGTCAGCTGGAGGCAGTTGGCGAAGGAGGGCGTCAACTAAAGAGGCTTGCTAGTTGAGACTTTGGTTCATCCTGAACTACTGTAGAGATTCCGAATTCTAGAAACATTTGCTACTACTTTATTTCATTGAAAGTTCTGCATTCTGAATTAAGTTGGCAACCAACTAAAGTATAACGTATTAGAATGGTGATAATATGGTCCCATCAGTAGGGAGCTATACCCACAACCAAACACAGTCAAGGTTATCATCACCAATTCATGTGTCTCACTTCAAATCGATAAACGATGCGCTTTGATGTTTGATGTTCGCTAAAAACTAAACACCATATAAAGTATTGATTATCCGTATAGACATGATTGCAGTTTGTATATGCAGTGTTAGCCGGCGGCATAGTATGTAATTACAACCCGTTTTGCTGTGCATATAGTTATCTCCTCCCCTGCAATAGGTCATACAAAACACGCTTGTTATCTGTCGTGCATTGGTAGCTGGAGTTTCAGCTATTACAATTTTAGTCAGCTTATTCAGAATGAGTCACATGCAGCGCTGCGACATTATGCAATAACTGGTATTTATTTCAAATACATTCCAGCAAAACGCATAGCCAAACCCATCTTGTCCCCAGATATACACATTTACATGCATTGATTATAATGAAAAAACAGTTTCCATAAAAAGACAATAAAACCGCGATGCCATATTTAAATTTTTCAAAATGCCGGCAAACTTTAGCCAACCGCGAGCAGACGAAACTTAATTCGAAAACAAATCGTCTGAGGTTGTGTTTGCAAGTTTGGAATTTATTTTGATTGAAGCAGGCGATAGCGGTTGTATGTATGTTTATTGTTAAATTGGTAATACGTATGTACATACATATTTATGAGGTTAGGTTTCAGGCGAAATTCTTTGCCTTGTTTTGCACAATAAATATTAATCTATGAAAGTTGGTTTACTATTTTTTTTTTTTTAAGTTTATTTCGAAACGACTGAATATAGATTAAAAAATGTTATTTGTATAATGATTAGTAAAGTTTTTAGAGCAGGTTTACATAAGACTTGGAGTTTCCCGCTGACAGGCAGTATATGAATCCCGTGAATCCCTGACCAACATAAGTGAGGATTGCTGTATCTTAACTTAAATCAAACGAATCTGCGGAACTGACACCTTAGCCGATGAGCTCTTAAAAGTTAGAAGTGATGATTTAGTACTTTGTAAAATTGAAGTATGGTTAGGTTAGGTCTTAGGTGGCAAACACAGTGCGGGCTATATTTGCTACTAGTATACCCGGTCCAGAGTAACTTAAGTTTGATTAGAGACAAACAGACAAAAGTCACTTATGTATATTTTGCGTTTCACAGTCGATTTACAATACACACTTCAAATGGTATATAAAAAAAACTTGGCAGCACTTACAAAAATGCTTGTTTTCTTGTATTTAATAATTTATTTGATTTTCAAAACAACAAATAACCCGTAACTTTAGCGAACAAAGAATTATTTTGTTTAATTGAACTCGTAAAGCGAAAACAAAAAATGCAAATGAACTTCGCAAATTGTTGACAGCTGAATGTCGCCGCTTGTCAAATTTACGAGAAGATAACACCTAAGTGTTCTATATTGGGCACTTAAGTTGTATAATCAAGTATGTCACTATGAAATAGAATTTGACCCCGGGGTTGAATTTGAGGGAGAATCGATACTTAAGCGGTCACTGTGCAACTGGGCATTAGAACCATTTTGAATTTTGGAGGAATTTCCGTGTTTTATTTATATCCGTATCGAAAATCAGTAAGTTTATCGAAGAATGAAGGTATCTCCCTCTACTCCTTGGTTTTGTTTGGTTGTTTTAGTTAAAAGTGGCTAGGAAACGCCACATTATGATACCGCGAAAAACGGTGTAGTGCTGATATGCAGTTTGTTGAGAGAAATGAAATTCTTAGAGCATTTTAAATCCAGCTTAGGACAAATTTGTTTTGTCGTAAGATATGTAGTGCCACTTGTTCATCTAAGGTTTGTACTCTCGATAGCATCAGGCTTTAATTTTTGTTTGTAAATAGCGATTGGTATGCCCAGAGTGCCTTTATCCGGCAGATCATCGGCCTTACAATCCCCTGGAATGTCTATGCCCCGACAGTCCGGTAACCAAATTATACATAACACAGGTGAAAGTTGAACTGTTCGGACTTCTCCGTAAGAGATGATCGGCAGTCGTAGTCCTCGTAAGAAGTTATAGAGTTCGAATCCAAGGATTTGATAGATGCAGTAGCTTGTTAGACGGAAAGAGAGCTTAAGATTGAGACTTTCCACCAACTCTGTCTTTGGTTTTCGAGCCCTTCCTCAGTATAAAAGTAAATTGATTCGTCTTCTGAAAATGTATCTTCATTCCAGATTGATCTGGAGGGGATAGTGAGGAGAAAGCTGCAAGAAATATCTATGGCGGTTATTCCTAGCCTCGCGGCATGACCTCCAAAGTGGCATGTTATCATTCGAGCACTTCTTAGAACTCTCCGACAGGTCTATAAATTACCTACTTAGGTTTGTAAATACTTCTGGATGGTTAACTAATCTGAGTAATAAACCTATCGGGCATTTCAGTCGATCTGCATTGATCTAACTGTGACTACGTTCATGTTTCTCCTATCTTGCTAAATCACTAACCTAACCTAACCTAGTACCCGGACAGCTTTTATAGGTTTTTCTAATAGGGACGGGTAGATTTTGACAGTTCATGTTGTTTTATTTATTGTTAATTTTCTTCAGACACTAAAAATAAAGCTACAGCATCGAGCAACACAGGCAAAACTTTATTGTCTTGTGGCAACGATGCGCGCGTTGATCCCATTTTACGGTTTACCTGGTTGTCCTTCCCAGTCGGCAGTTGAACGTTTGGTGACTAAATTCGAATCGGTCGGTTCAGTTAAAAAGCAGCCAACACCAGTAAGTCAACGAAACGCAAGGTCTGTCGAAAATATCTCCGCTGTGTCTGTGAGAGTGTGCAAGGAAAATCCTTAATTCCGCTCCGCGCACAAGAACCCGGCCTTTCGAAGACATCAACTTAGCGAATTTTGCGTCGGTAGGTACTTGGACCTACATCCGAATAAAATCCAACTGACTCAGGAGCTGGAGGAAAAAAAATCGACTACACACTGAGAAAACTAATTTAAAAAGTAGGTATGGGTTGGGTATCAAACCGAAAAGTTAGTTTGCTCTAACCACAACTTAGCAAGGTTATTCATATCTTGGGTGTTTTGAACAAATGGAGGCTATTGAAGATAACAGAAATTCACCAAGTACTTGAAAGTTTCTTTCCTGACTCTCATGGGCTTTCTAGTTTGCAAAGGTATATACTAACCAAGTTTCAAGAGTCTATGGCAGCTTCTACATGATAAGTACAAGGGTTTTAAAAATTCCCAAGGAGCTATGATAGCCTCCTATGTGGCCTTCTTGAGGATACGCTCCCATAGGGACAAAACGGAACCTTATTGTCTTCGCTAAGATGTCTATCCGTCTGTCCGAAACTACTAAGGCAATTTCGTACCTAAGTCTATCTCAAAAGCTAATTGACGTAGAAGGCTAAAATTTGCATGCAACATCAGGTATAAAAATCCCTAGTTAAACGACAAATACCAATGATAGAAAAAAATAGTTTCCTTCATACAAAAATTTTTTGAATATTGTACCTAGGTAGGTACAATACATACGACACACTAACGTTTTCAAGACACCAACTCTGGCCAAGTACGGAACCTTCTGAGTAATACTCGCACGTGGCCGTTTTTTTTTTTTTTTTTTTCTTACAGCTCATTTAATAGTCTATGAGAGCATCCAATTTGAGTTCACTATAACTCTCTGAAGAGGTTCTAATAATTTTGTATATGGGTATTTTGAAGCTAGACTGAGTTCTGGAGCAGTTGGAAGCGGACACGTATTTTAGGGAAAAAAAAGTAACATATTCAGCGGCGTGGTCCAGTTTGCTATAGCATCGTTTTTATAGTGTTCACCTAGAGACAAGGGCTTTTGTAGGTAGAACCAATGTTCACGAGATCTAGATGAGTAGAAAGACAACCTCAAACCTCTTTTATTCCAAAACCAATGTTGGACACTTTTTGCCGAAACTACGTAGGTATGTAGGTACCTACTCCAATCAAGTGTTTTAAAGAAGATGCCTTCATATATGAAGAATCCCAGCTTCCAGTACCCATCGTTGGTAATTAAACTTATCTCTTTTCAAAATGTCACCACGAAATCTTTTCTCAGTCCATTGGACTTTCCAAAACAAATAAAATGTTCCACCATTGAGGTAATCAAAAGGAAGCCATTTACCTGAACAAAACTGTTGTGGAGCAACGTAAATTAAATTGCCCAAGGCAAATAGGTCATGTAAAACAGATGAGATGTCAATTTGCCAACAACTACAGCCTACGCAAAAGTACCATGACCATTGACCACACCCTCTATGACTCCATTTCACTGTATACAACATACGAGTATATGACATTCAAAAGAAGAAGGACAACCACAACCCAACGTTAGCAAATAATCTGCATGACTAAGTAAACAACTAAATTGAGTTCAGTTCAGTTCATTTTTGCAATCATCCCCACGTAATGTAGTACAGCTACAGATAGAGAGTTATATAAAAAAAACGTACAATTCGATGTTTCAACTATCTACCTTTTGGGGGTGTATCAATTTCAGTGGAATGGAAATTGATTTTTTGTTCCCTCCTTTGAGGTAACACGACTCTAAAACAGAAACGTTTTCCCTCCCCAAGAACAGAACGAATTTGATTCAATAGAAAATACATCCCACGTCTGTATGCCGGTCGGTGGCCCGCCCACCATCCATTAATAAAAAAAAACAACCAAATGATGAATTTATAAAATGCCACTTACACTTTTCCTACAACAAAGCTCTTGTTTCTTTTACCAATTCAATAAGGGATGACGGAATTGGATAGAGTCTGAGAGCGCTGCTGAAGGGGCCGCCATGCCGCCCGTCGCCGCACACTAAAACCAGACAAATAGTGTATGTTCCACCCCATCCATGAGTTTATCGAAATGAAATTACGTCATATCTGCAATGGCTTTGTGCCCGGCCCCCTTCTTCTTCGGCGCGGAGGAACAACCATAAGCATAACCGAACGAATTGCAAATATAGAGACGAAGCGAACGAAGGAAAAGGGATTTTGTTCACCAACCACACCAACCAACTCATAGAACATTATTTATGAGAATGGTTAGGAGAGCAAGCTTATTGTACATTCCGTTGAAGATTAACAATTAATAACGCAGAACAAGAAGAACAGCCAGCAAATATAATCTCAAAGAGACATTAATCAATTTCATAAACAAAACAAGAACGACGAACAAGCCAACTGAAGAAAAACATCGCACAACAATCGATTAATAAATAAATAGAGATGGTCACAATCTCATCTCCCTCTCCGGTTTGCCGCGCAGAAGGCGATCAAATAATCATGGGCATCGGCTACCACGGCTTCGTCATCTTCATCGCTTCGATTCGAATGGCCACTTGAAGAGCTCTCTTTGAAGCTCCAACAAGCAGCCACAGCCACACATCAACGAGCTTAAGCACTTTCGGTTCAGTTAAGCAGCTCCGAGACGCTCCGCGTCAACGGACGACTAAAGAAGAACACCACACCAATTGAGTGCGTGGAGGACGATGATGGAAGCATGGAAGGAATATGATCTCTCTCGGGCATTATACTTTCTTTCTACTTCTTCTACTAATGAACAAGTTTTTTTTCTCTTCTTTACTATGGTTGACTGCGTATAAGGTGTGTCAGTGTCATCTGTCATTTTATAGGCCCATAGAAACAGAAACAACGCACCATAAGTCAGAAATGTGATAGAGAGGAGTACAAAACCCACCGTGCAGCCGGAGTATCTTGAATCTTGATTTATCCGGTATACACTGGAATGGAACAAGTTGATGCCATGTCGATGACGGTGACGTAAACACCACGTCACAGTTTGCAATGTTTATGTTGGCATATTTATGTACTATGCACGTAACTGTCTGTTTATGAACATAAATAAATATGTGCGGGCTAAGAAAGAACCGATTGACTGCCACAACAAAATTA
Organism: Cheilosia scutellata; assembly: GCA_955612985.1. NCBI lineage: Eukaryota > Metazoa > Arthropoda > Insecta > Diptera > Syrphidae > Cheilosia > Cheilosia scutellata. The sequence goes on along the minus strand of OY015312.1, from coordinate 50,424,578 downwards.
AATAGGGCAGGAATGGCATCGATACTATAATCGATAGGCTGGTAATATTTATTAGAAAATTATGATTTAACGGTAGGTATCCCTAGCGGGTTGATGAACTCACCTTCGTAACTAGAAATAGACGAGAAACGACTAGGTATATAATCAATATGACGTTCGGGGAAATCCCTTTTGAACAGTAAATCCGAATGAGGGAATGCAATCGCAGTGGTTAGTGTGCTGAGAGGACTCTCCAGTTCGATCCTTTTGGGTGTACTGTGTGAAAGCCTTAAACGTGATCTATAAGGGTCGATCGGTGCGGTTTTAACCCTGGAAGATCAATCATTGACGAAATCTTTACACTCCACATACCACCTCTTTATAGACTTCAAGATCGCCTATGATAGCACGATGTATAGAGACGAATTATACTCGTACAAAGCCATGTCAAATTTGGGCATCCCTGCCAAAGTTATCTGTCTGCGCCTGATAAATGGCTCTGCTCCGTCACAGTCGGAAAGAACAACATCGAACCATCTGATGTCGAAAAAGGTTTAAGGCTATAACTGGCTATCATGTAACTTCATCAACATCATTCTTGAAGCAATTGTGCGAAAATTACAAGCCAACATCAGAGATAGAATTTTTCAAAAGTCGAGTAGACAACTTGAATAATTGTTGCGATGATAGGGAAAACCCAGCAAGCTATCAGTGGCGCGTTTGCAAATTTGAAACGGAAGCAGCAAAGATGGGGGATCGAGCTGTTAACGGGGACAAAACGAAGTATGTAATCCTGACA